>PKRV01000417.1:3235381-3260715 GCA_003709505.1 Hyphantria cunea
GTCTTGTCAGTAAATATCAACAAAGCTCTTACTCCCCCCCCATGTTTACGTAAACATTGCATTGAATTTTTTGGCTCAACATATTAACATGTGAACCAAGTTACTGGCTAGCTAATCCCAACAAAACGCCGGATTGAGTAGATCCGATCATACAACGGTGATAGGTACACTAAAACACGACAGCCATCCTAAGAAGACCTCCCGAAACGCTATACAATCGTAAAACTGATTGGTGTACTTTTCGACACTTTATATACAGGGAAATGCAAATCTGCACGTCCTACCTAAAACGGAAAAAGACATCTAAAAGGCAGCTTTTTAATGCTTGGAAAGAAGAGAGTGCTCCGCTGTCTTTCTTGACAACACACACAAGCTTTTAACCGAGTATGGCACAAGGGTTTCCTGTGTACACTTAAAATGTGCGCTTAAATTGTTACTACTACTACTAAACCTAGATGAAATTGAAAGCTGTAAAAATGGAGAATTAAAGCTAGCTTAAGTCGATCCACATTACCTTCAGTTTCAAAAGGGGGGACTGTCCACCTTTGAAACTTGGTAATGTTATTCTATCACAAAAAAGTATCGTAAAATACCTACAAATGCACTTAGACAGAAGAGTTACTTAGCGAAAACATAAAAGACCAGGCGAACAGAAAACTGAAAGATATTAACTGGCTGACAGGCATCACTTAGCTTGCTATAAACTGCAAATTTAAAATCTCTCTTGAAACCTATTTGGACGTACGGGATAGGGCTCTGTATATCAGCGAGCCATTCCAATATTGAAATTGAATTGAAATTGAACACGAAGATCCTGAGTAGCACACTTTGGTTTCAATTGGTTCGAACAGTTAGTTAGTTTAAAATATAAGGAAAGACTTTAACAACACAGGAATGAATTAGGTATGGCACTACTAGAGTCTTCAGAGTCTAGCTATAAATTAAAAAGAAAGCCGATAGCGCCAGTTTAAGCCTGACAAATATCGAAATAACACACAGAGAGTGTGAAGAATCGAAAAATGATGACAAAAAGACCTTCAAATCCGATAACACGCAAAGGGCTAAATAAAAAAAATTCAACTTTGGCTCAACTGTAACCTGATCATTTATTTAACTAAACAAGATTTTACAGAAAAGAATTAGATAATTAATGGCGCGGTGATTTCCTTAATCGATTCCAAGAGAGTACCTAAACGTATACATTATTTGTGGAAATCTCCAAAAATGCGTTTCGTATCCAAACATTGACGATGTGTGGATTGCCATATGTGTAAAATCGTAATCACAATCTAGACCCCCTCACCCCCCATGTAATCAAAAATGAACAATGCTAAGACCCTCCCACCCCCTATAGCGTTTACGTAAATCTTGAACGGTCCTTTGTAACTCATTCAAACCTTCTTTTTATTTAGTCGCCGCAGAACTTACAAACTGGAAAAATACCCGTTTGGATACACATGTAGAAAAAACAAAACGCTGTCATAGTAGAGTTAAAGATGCCATCTACATTGTCAAAAGTTTTTATTATTATTATTTATATTTCGGACATCAAACACACAACGCGATCTAGTCCCAAGCTAAGGAGAGCATTTCTTTGTAAAAATATACATATTATACATAGGAAACACCTAAACTATGAAATAAATATTTGCAAATCGTACAGACATTCAGTCGACCTGCGAATCGAACCCGAGACTTTAAGCAAAGTGGTCGCATACGCTACCACTGTACCACCGAGGCATTCAGGCAGTCAGTCAGTTGATAATTGTTAAAAATACGATCGTTTAATACTACTTTTGACTGACAAAACCAGTATTAAAATAGGATTAATGTTCTTATCATATATGCTATATGAATAGTATTGACTCCTTAGTAATTTAAATCACTCTACCCGTATTAGTTTACACAGCTTTTTGGCTAATAACAAGCATTGAATTTAGGCCTATCTTTATCAAGTGTTTTAGATAGCTAGATTAACATTCGTACCGGTTAATATTTCGACCGTACGAAAACAGATAACTATGATTCACACCACGTCTAAATATTATTACCGTAAAGTCTGCAACTCTTTCTCTAGCTGAGCACGCAGCTTTCTCTCGGTGTATTCTCGCCGGTCGGACGCCTGCTGTAATGACGCAAGCGCACGTTGTAATCCCATCACTCGCTCGACGTAACCACTTGCGTGACGACACTGAAACATGCAAATGTAAAAGAACGTGAAAGGCTCATACCATTATTATTAAAATTTGGATTATGTTTGATTAGACAAATAGATAGGATGAATGAGCTAGGGTAAGGCATATCGAAATTTTCAGATGGGTTAAAACAAGGCTGATATTATGGTAGCTTGAAAAGACCGGCTGTCGCATATTCGATTATCATTACAGTGATTTGAGCAGGCACAAAGGACTGCTACTATTGTGGGCGACTTTTATATACAACTAGCTGAGTCTCGTGGTGTTCCGTCTGTGTGTCTTCCGCGGGTAATACGGCGGGTGACACACAGACAAAGAGACAAAAACATTATTTTGGTATATGTAACGTGTATACATACATATGAATTTAGTATGAAGCGGTTATTTTAATATTACAAATAGAGACTCTAGTTTTATTTATTTGTATAAAAATATAGATGAAACAAAAACATATTTTAGTGTCATCTAATCCTGTATCTTGTTCTCACTCTAACTTTCTAACATTAACCTTTGTTCAATCACCAGGCATGATCTAATTGACTGGTCGAAGGTATTAAAGTATAACTAAATCATCAATTAATTTGAGGTAACCCCAAATTTGGTTGGAATAGTATTTCTATATCTACACCTTTTTGTATTTAACAATAATGTGCAATGATGTTCTAAATAAACTTACATTGCCATTTATAACTTTTGTCAGAATGCATCGTGTATGGCAATTTTTTTTTCTTTAAGTAATTCCACAAGCCAGGTGGAGCGATGATTTGCGCAAGACGGCTGGCAGGGCAGGAGCTGGATGCGAGAAGCCATAGATCGAACTAAATGGCGTGAAATTGGAGAGGCCTATGTCCAGCAGTGGACTGCGATGGGCTGATGATGATGATGATGATGATGAAGTAATACGTTAAAAATATTATTTGACTGCACAATCAGCTTAGTGGTTTTGAGCACACGCCACGCCCCTTTCTACTGCGTGAAGTGTTGTGTGTTCAAATCCTACAAGTGGCAACACTTAGTCTGAGTTTGGGTATTTTTGGGTCCTTCTTATGGATGTTTGTAAAGTCCCCAGCAACACAGGATGTGTATTCCTAATATGGGAGTAGTCTTTAAAAAAATTATGGTACAGCTCGCTCACCTCTTCCTCAAGACGTACAACATTAGCTTGTGCGTTGGTGAGCGCCGTATCGAGTATGTCGATGTGTGTGCGTTGTTCCTGTAGAGTGGCCCGCTGTGCCGCCATTTCGATTTCTTGACGTTCCTTTGCGCATGCCAACTCCTTGTCTGATGCCAACACAAAGTTGAAATAATAGCAAAAGGATATTCTTATAATAATATTTGTTAAAATCTAAATTAGCAGAATTATTAGGTTTAGAATTAGAAATTTAGGATTTGATATGTGAAGGCTTAAACTTCATATAAAAGTTAATTGAAATAAAACTAAATGTCTCATTGACTTCGAGAAGTAATACTGCAACACATATCTTCATCAAATAATATTTATTCACTCAAAAAGGAGGTACAGCCTATTTAACTCAGTGTAATAATTGAATATTTTTTGACATTACACATGAAAAAATTAATTGTTCCCTACACCTGATTTCATCAGTTTGTATTTTACAGTATACACTTTACCAATAGAATCTATGCTGAAAGTTGATAGTTTTATTCCTACATGGGCAATAGATTACTTTCCAATTAACATATATGAAAATACAGCATAAAGAGTCGACTCTACTGGATTCGATACACACCTATGGCTAATAACTGAGGTAAGTACAATCGTTTGTTCTGACTGGGTGTGATTTAACTATAATGTTACCTAAAGTGTGTTTATCAGTAGCTTTGTTAACTAAATACAGGCTCGGTCTAGTTTGAATTCAGACTGCGGGGCGTGTGAGATTGAATGGATTTAAAAGTTAAGAGAGTAAATCTTACTCTGTGTAATAAGTTGAGCTATGAGCATCTCTCTGCTCTGCAGCTCCTTGCGTAGAGCGTCCGCGGTACCATCGCTCTCTGTCCGCACGCCTTGCGACATCAGCTCCACCTAGTACAAAATACATTTAATATCTTTTATTTACTCCATAAATATTTGATTTACATGAAGCTGGCAACCCAAGCTATGTGTAGCATGCTGTGTATTCAAATGTTACAGAAAAAATGACAAACTGGTTGTAGATATAAATTTGTCATTCTCGTCGCCTCGTTGGTCGTAGCGTAAACGACTGCAGGTCAAGATGTCTCGAGTTCGATTCCCAGGTCAGACTGCTGTTGGGTTTTTCTTACAAGAAATTCTTAATAGCAGGCCGGAGTATGTAAGATGGCGGTGTTTGCCGCTTGTGCCTCGGAGAGCACGTTAAGCTGTCGGCCTCTGTTGTCATAAAGATTTATAAAACAAAATAAAAATAAAAAATAACAACAACCCATAATGTCCCACTGCTGGGCTCGGGTCTCCTCTCAGGAGAGGGTTAAGGCCATACGTCCCCACGCTGGCCAAGTGCGGGTTGGGGACTGGCAAGAATACGTTGTGGCTTCAAATCTTGCCGTTGGATGTTTTTAAGCCGCCCGAAGGCCTCCAACTAAGCTTCACGACTGTTATCGTATGATAACAACCGGGACCGACTGCTTAACGTGACCTCCGAATCACGGAGACGCTCATGGTAACATGCCACTAGCGGTCACCCATCCAGGTACTGACCGCGCCATCGTTGCTTACCCTCGATTATTGTTTCTATACACCGAGTGCAACTGGGCTATGAGCGCCATAAAGATTTATGGCAATTGTTATTGGGAAGTCAGTGCCCACAAATACACTGACAACTTTTTACCTGTGAAAACCCCATTTGTCGGAATCGTACCGCCTACTGCTGTTATTTAGACATTCTTTTTTTATGGAATAGGGGGCAAACGAGCAGACCTATCGCCTGATGGTAAGCGATTACCGCCGCCCATGGACACCCGTAACACCAGAGGCGTCACAAGTGCGTTGTCGGCCTTGCGAGATGGGGAGGGGATGAAGGGAAGGGTAGGATTATGGACCTCCGGTATCTTCACCCACTCGGTGAAACAAAGCGCAGGCGCTGTTTCACACCGGTTTTCTGTGAGGCCGTGGCATCACTCCGGTCGAGCCGGCCCATGCATGCCGAAGCGTGGCTCTCCCATGGCTAAAATTCGGACCCCTAGCACCGCCTGCCTGCACTGGAGCGAGAACCGTCTGCTGGTAGACTCTCTAATCAGGCGACGTACGGCACACGCTTACGTCACTCCTTCGCGGCTGGCCACTTAAGCGGATAGAGAGGAAAACCCGTCCCGACCATCCGCGGCCACACTCATGAGGCGCTGATAAGCGCGTTTCCGCCGCCCGGTTCGCCAGCGGCAGATCGGGTCCGAGAGGAGGTCTTCCACCCGGGCGTTCTCCGCCGCCTCCTTCAGCGAGATGACTTCCTCGTAGATGGTTGCGACCGCGGTAAAATTGCTGTCGCTACCGACCATGGAGTGTACGACGGCCGGTAGCGAGAGATCTCCTATGACTGCAGTGAGGACCCGACGCTGCGGCACCCAGGCGGAGCAGACCACCAGTGTGTGCTGGGCCGAGCCCTCACTGCAGTCATAGTGGTGGCAGGCGGGACACAATTCCCTCCTGGCGGCCGAGTGCAGATACTTCCCGAAACAACCGTGCCCGGAAAGCACCTGCGTCAGTCGGAAACATAATCCGCTGCAGTCGAAGCAGCTGTCACATTCGGCGCGTGTGTGTCCCTATGTGAGGCGTTTAAAGCACCTTATCGGTATCGCCGCCAGGAAAAGTTCATTCATTCAGTTCACTCTGGGGGTAACGGAGGTCCGGAGCCAATCGCTTCATACATAAAAACTGATATTCAGGTAGAACCGGTTGAACTAGTAGCCGACACCAAATGTTGGG
Source organism: Hyphantria cunea (assembly GCA_003709505.1). Taxonomy (NCBI): domain Eukaryota; kingdom Metazoa; phylum Arthropoda; class Insecta; order Lepidoptera; family Erebidae; genus Hyphantria; species Hyphantria cunea. Next base: position 3,241,493 of record PKRV01000417.1, read on the forward strand.
AATAATAAAGGCTAGGAAGAAGACGCTTAACAAGCAGCCTTTAATAGTCTAACGCTTGATATGACAAATGTAGTCTATGGACTAGACATAGGTTGTAGCCTAGTAGACCACGATGACCAGTAGTTGTGGTAGGGTTTGTGTCAAGTTATTTCTTTCCAGCGCTATTATTGTCCTGCGAGGTCGGCTCTCACGACGCTTACGGAAATACGGCGCTCTACACTTACTAAAATAAATGCACAACGTTTAACAACGTATTGGAAGTAGAAATGAATGAAATGAATGCACGAGTCATCAGAGCAAGAGTGTGGGTGTCGCCTACGCTTTGGAAACAAAAATACATTTGAAATTAAATTTGTACGCCATTCAGTATATTACATGCGCTGAATCATTCCTCTTATAATGATTCAGTTTTAATGTAAAATGAAAACAAAATAAAACATTTCAAAACAATATGTTCTGAGTCAGGATTCTGATGTCATACAATAAAACAAACATGATCTTTCTTCTTAATGTAAGGAAGCTCCTTAATATATTACTTGCACTAGTGCAAATAAAAAATTTTTGGCTGGTTGTATATTCATATACCAAAAAGATGACAGTTAGATTTTGGCTAATTTAGTCGTATCTGATAAAACCAATCTGCCGACCATCCGGTTAAACCTACGCCTTTAAATATTTAACTGACATCAAAAAATTAAAGCATTTTCTTTTAAAGTTATGTGGTCTTTTACATAAACGATATTCTTTAAGACATATTTTCACACGCAAATAAACAACCAACAACCCATAATGTCCCACTGCTGGGCTCGGGTCTCCTCTCAGGAGAGGGTTAAGGCCATACGTCCCCACGCTGGCCAAGTGCGGGTTGGGGACTGGCAAGAATACGTTGTGGCTACGTAAATCTTGCCGTTGGATGTTTTTAAGCCGCCCGAAGGCCTCCAACTAAGCTTCACGACTGTTATCGTATGATAAGAACCGGGACCGACTGCTTAACGTGACCTCCGAATCACGGAGACGCTCATGGTAACATGCCACCAGCGGTCACCCATCCAGGTACTGACCGCGCCATCGTTGCTTACCCTCGATGATTGTTTCTAATCACCGAGTGCAACTGGGCTATGAGCGCCTGACACGCAAATATATTTGTGTATAAAAAAAGCTAAGACGTTTATACGGGTTTGAGTATGTAGAATGAACGTACTTGTTGTTTAAGAGCCCTGTTGAGCTCCTGCATCCGCCGGCAGTCGGCCTGCAGCCGCACCCGCGCCGCTCGCTCCAGCCGCTCCCGCCGCTCGCACGAGCCCACCAGCTCCTCGTGCGCTGTACGCACCTTCTCCACTTCCTCCTCCAGCTATAATAAACAAAATGATTACTGATTCATTTCATGATAATGAAGGTAATTATTACTGGGCGTAGATTATGTATGTATATGAATCGCCGTATTAAAATATAAGGAAATTCTAAAAAAATGACTTGGTGATTTATGAGATCTAACAATTAAACAATTTTGCTTAAAGCAACTCAAACTTTTTTTTTTTTAAGAAAGGTCATGTTCTGCAGTTTTGGCTTTAAATTATAAACAGGTCATAAAACAAATTAAACCCAAAACACATCAATCAAGTGAATTGAGTGTATTAAATCTTTGGAATATTTCTAAACTAATGGATAGAAAATTCTATAATAAATCCAAAAAAATACATATTAGTAGGTATTCCTAAAAATATCGAGAAACTGCATCAGTATCTGGGGGATTTCCCCTTCAGAGAGCTTCCCAGAAGCTCCATAAGGACTTTTAAATTCCTGTCAGGGGATGTACTATCCTATATATAGAGTAACACAATATTCTTATTCACTATTGGACCGCTTCTGAGAGAATAATGAAATCAACTAATCCTCTATTGGGATAAAGAATTAGCGACATGAAATGTCATGTGAGCTTTACCAACATATCTATACAAATAAAAAAATTGAAGTGTCAGTTTGTAATTTCAAATTAACAGCATTTCACTGAATGTAAATGAAAGTACATACGTATAGGACATCAAAAAGGTATTTTTAAATTTTTTCTGTTTGTTCCGGCTAATCTCTGGAATGGCTGGACCGATTTTAAAAGGATTTTCACTGATAGGTAGCCGATGATATAAGGAGCAATTTAGGCTACTTTTCTTAGATTAGCTACACCCCGCGGCGTTACCCACGGTTCTGGCTTTATCGCGGGTAACACCGCTGTGTTCAGCAAGTAACAAATAAAAACAATAGTATTCCAGGCCTCAAGAATAACAGATAGACAAAATTACCTTTGATGTTTTAGCGACACGTTCACAAGCTTCCTGCAGTTGTCTCTTGAGCTGGTGGTTCTCAGCTGCGAGGGCATCCAGAACGGCTGTAAAAGCATCGTCGGGCTCTTCGAGTTCTCCTTCACCACCACTGCACCAACCGCTTGATTCTGATCCACCAGGAACAGCACGAACGCCAACACTGGATCAATATGGGAATGGTCTAAACCAACTCGTTAATCTTAACTAAATAAGAATGTAGGTTATGTTTTAAAGAATACATTGGTATTCAGTGTACAATACAGCAGTCTTTCTTTCTTTATCTTAATAAATGGCAAACTGTGCCGATGACAAATGAGATGGATATACGTAGGTATACAATAAAGCGGTCATGGATCTCGAGGAGATAGTTGTCTGTGCACTCGTTTTTAGAAATAGAAATAATTGCAAGGGTAAAAAGTATTGGGTCCGTCGGCTTTGGAGTGATAGGCTGATAAGTGGAAAGCTCTACACCATGTTTGCTAACTTACGTACATATCCAGACAAATTTTTCGGTGTTTCCGAATCAGTGTCACAAGCTTTGATGAAAAATTGCTTTTGTAGAATAAATAAATAAATATTTCGGACGACTAACACACAACGCCTAGATACTAGACAACTGATATAAATACATATATCCTTTTTTTGTAACTACATATATATTATACATATATTTGCAGATCATATCTACAAATATTTAGTCCGACTCGGGAATCGAACCCGAGACCTCAATCATAGCAATCGCACACTATCACTACGCCAACGAGGCATACCTATACAAATAAATAAAAAAAAGAATTAAACATAAGAAAAATGAGATCATGGAAACCGTGGGGGAGGAGGAGAGACGAATTGATATTTAGTGGCAACTGCGCGCACGGTCATACAAATCAATGGACGTAGTAACAGTTGCGTCAAAGGCATGTTGCCATCCACCGCGAACAAAAAGTCACCCAATCATCACATATCCAAATGCACGCATCTTCATTAAGGGTGATGAACACGGTGACAGTGACGCAACAGGTGAGTGCCAACGGTGACTTAAAACTAGTGCGCGCTAGCTCGAAATCACGATTTGAAAGTAGATTGATGTGATTTTTGTAAATTATAAAAGAAATTACTTTTGTACAAAATATTAACAGTAAAACTCAAATCTATTTAATAATACATTTTCTTTATTTCTTACAACAAGTGTATTTTGCATTTTTTAAATCTCATAAATGCGGAAGTAATAATAGTTTGTTAAAGTTAATATAGTATCACTAGAACTTTACATTAAATAGTACAAAGATGATAGAATAGGTCATATATACTATAATATATATGTATATACATAATAACGTGTCCTGACTGACTGGCTAATTCATTATCACCGAGCATAAACTATTAAAGTTACGGCCTATGAAATTTGGTGAGTAGGATCGTTTTACTGAGTAGACATCCACTAATAATTACTGCCTCGGTGGCGTAGTGGTAGCGTACGCGACTGCTGTCCATGCAGTCTCGAGTTCGAATCCTGGGTCGGGCCAAATGTTTGTGTGATCTGCAAATATTTGTTTCGGAGTTTGGGTGTTCTCTATGTATAGTATGTGTTTACAAAAAAAAAGTATTTTTGTATTCATATCAGTTGTCTAGTACCCATATTACAAGCTCTACTTAGTTTAGGACTAGATGGTGTTGTGTGTTAGATGCCTGAAATATTTGTTTATTTAATTATGGAATTTCTACCCCTAAGGGGGTGAAATAAGGGTTGAAAGTTAGTATGGAAGTCCGTCACTTTTTAAGTTAGAAACATGAAACTTTATTTTGTGGGCTGCTGATTAAAAATGAGTGGATACCTATTTAAACGTTTTGGATATTCTACCCCTAAGGGGCTGAAATAGGGGTTGAAAGTTTGTAGGGAATTCCGTCATAAAAATGAAAGTTTATTTTTGGGCAACATAAATATCTCTAATGACTATCGGAAGCGGTTGCGGTACACAGTGCCGTTCTCGAAGTTATTTAAAAATATGTGTACCTCGGGCAAACTTGGTAGTTGGATAGAAACAACTTCGAAAAAGAGGTGAACGGTAGAATTCAGCCAGGTTGGGCAGCGTGTAGGAAATTTCGTCGAGTCTTTTCATCGTCGATCCCACAGTGCCTAAAGACGAAAGTCTCCAGTCAGTGCGTCCTATCCTTCATAACATACGGCGCCGAAACGTGGACACTTACGACACCTGGTCCACAAGTTCAAAGTCGCTCAGCGTGCTATGGAGAGGACCATGCTCGGAGTTTCTCTAAGGGATCGCATCATGAATGAGGTGTCAGGTATACCAGAAGATCACCAGCCGATAGACCATAAGGGAAGCCGTACTGCTGGTCACTAAGCAGGTGATGATCTTCTAGATACCGCAGGAGTTGACAGTTGACAATGGACTCCATTATTTACGAGAAGAGAGAACTTATGGCTGCAGTTCGATGGATTAGAGCGGTTTCTTTTGGGATCGGGTGGACCAATGCTGTGATGTCGGGACTATGCCAGAAGAGTAGGCGAGCCAAAAAAGACGCGTTAAGACCGATGCCAACTCTGGAGCGCACATCTTCAACACTATAGGGGGATTCCATCAGGGCCACTCGACCTATAGATATCCAGGGATAAAAGTGCTAAACGCACTGAGCGTTGGTGAAACTAGATACCCAGCATACGGCTTTCGCACCGCGGTATGTTAGGCGGCTCCAGTTCCCCGTCATCCAAAGTCGAGTTGGACGCAAAGTGTTTTGCCAGAATATCGGCTTTCTTCTTTGCGTCATAGGCTAACGGATAATTTCTTAAATGAGGTCGTGGTATCACTCCGGTCGAGCCGGCCCATTTATACCGAAGCGTGGGTCTCCTACGTATATGTTTATTTATTCACAATGTTTAAAAATTGAATTCTGCTTATAACTTCTTTAAGTCGTACCGTATGGCTAACTTGTGCTTTTTATACAAATTCTATCTATCTCTAAAATTTTTGTCTATCTGTTTCTTCCGGCTAATCTCTGGAACGGCTAAATCGATTTTGACGGGACTTGCACTGGCAGAAACCTGATAATTGCGGTTGTTTTTGTAAAGGTACGACAGCAACCGCAAGTAACACTGCGGGGCTCGGCTGGTATGATATATAATAATTCAACTGTCGCTGTTTGGAAATAAGTAGCTATATCTATTGATAGTCAACAATTATAAAAAAGGACATTTTTAAATTAAAATTATAAGTGCTTTCAGTTTACTTTATGATCATGATTTCTTAAGACAGTTCTTTACGCACCATAGACAAGAAAAGAGCTCTTGACCTTCCGTAATGTACCTTCGACCTGATGGTTATCAGTATGTACATGTCTCCTATTCATGTTCACCTATTTAGTACTAATTTGTTATCTTACCTTGTCAAATCGGGTTGTGATCTTGATAGATTAAGCTTCTCTTTACTCAGTTTAGCTTTAGAGCACTTTCCCTTAGCTTTCCTGGAATCATCACGCGGCGGAGCAGGGGTACGGGGAGACGCTGGCGGGGTCGGTCCACGAGGAGTCGGTGACTGAGCTACTTCTTTCGCCAAGTGTTTCAACACTGACGACTGGTTAAGAAAGTCGTCGGGGATTTCAGTTATTTCCTATTGACAAAGTATTTGTTTTCTTTTCAACGTCAATCATTGCAAAATTAGCAAAGAAAAATAAATCACTTTTAGAAAAATTACATATTGTGGGTAAAAACTTAATTTTCTCAATAAAAATTTACATTTCGCTTACATGAGAATATATTTTGTTTTTGATATATTACTCATACTATATACTAAAGCTATCAAACAATGTAATAAGGCAAAAAAAAAATTAAATGAAATCAATTTGTGGGTGCTCAACTTAACTGAATACGAAAATACGAATATACTCTCGAATACGAGTTAAGAATGCGGACTCGTGGTCACAATTTGGAACAGAGTAGTACTTCTTTATAGTAAGTTAGTTAGGAGATCACGTAGTGCCTTCACTGTATCAAGTCATATTTATCTAGTTATTTACAAACTCCGACAAGTATTGGTAAAGAATCTGTTAACTTCTGCAGTCTCTTTATATAAAATTCAAAGAGAAGTTTAGCAAATTAGATTTTGCTAATGCTCTGCCCACGTTGAAGTTATTTGTGACTTCATGTAAAATAAATTTATTTAAAACATACTGAATAGATGTGGGTATCTTTTAAGATATAGATCTTCTTTTCAATCTATACCAAAAATTAAGTTTCTGTTTGTAATTTAAAAATAACAGCTTATCAATAAATGCACATGAAAGTATATTCCGGTACTTACATCAAAAACTAAATTATTGAAGTTTCTGTATTCCAGCTAATCTCTAGGACAGCTGATGATGGATAAGGAGCAACTAAGGCTACTTTTTTTAGACTAGTGAGGCGTTACCCGCGTGTTGTTGTTTTACATACTAATAATATATATTATAATTCAAAATGATGTTCGATTGTTCCTAGTTAGGATTATGAAATAACTGTATTCGATTTTATTATTTAATTTAGAATTCTTACCTGAACACCATGATCAGGTGGGCTAGTATAAATCCTTTGGCCTCCAATGTCGATGTAGTTCGCTGTGGTCGTAACATTTTGTTCCTTGTAGAGTTTAGGTACTGGTATCCCACTGGGTTTCTTCACACCTTCAGACTTTTTTAATGTATGATATGGTGAAGATTGTGTAGTTGGGTGTTTCACCTCACTACTTGTTCGTTCGTGTTCTCTGTTGAGTATATTCATATGGTCAATTTCTTCTTACTTTTGAAGTTCTTTATAATTACTTGAAACAATTTCAATAAAAAAACATTAATATTAAAACTATATTAACAAATGAAACAAAACTGCAAAAACTTTCCAGTGTTAATCTAAATGGTTGAAGAAGGCTGTAATACTCTTAATTTACTTAATAATTGAATCATCAACGTCATACCGAATAGGAGTAGGTCTTGGAGGCCAAGAATCATCCTGGTTGTGTATAATAAGAGTATTATATGATGATGAAGACACATCCAATGAACTTCGATTACTATTGCCACCACCCATTGAATCTTTTAAGGAGTTTCGATTGCTCCCTGTTACACTCTCCTGTTTGGAAAAAGAATTAAACAAAAAAAGATTATTAGGTAAATAATTCATGGCCGTTTTCAGAGCAAAACTCAAAACATATATTTGAGGACAATTGCATATACTCAGGGGTATATAAAATTTTTAATATGCCTTTTCAAACATGCCAATACTCTTTTTTTGAATTTTTAAGAAAAACACTGCTGCTTGACACTTGAATATGTGGAACTTTTTTGATGTAGGTGTGAAAGAGCCTTCAGAAAGAGGTCTGTGAGAAAAATCGTGAGTGCTCTTATTTGTCATCCTAGTTAGAGTCTCATATTCTGCAGTTCTATGAGTGAAGTCTACCAGAAGTACAAAATGTCAGCATTCGTGCTGTCGTGTTTTGTTGGTGAGTGAGAGCCCAGAGGCCCAATGATGCAGAAGCATCACTAGGTTGCCATGGTATGGGTCATCATGCTGCATTTGTCTGCATTCGCAATGAGTGTGGTGACCATCACTCTTGGATTCTGCTTATGCTTTCTATCAGGCAGAGTAGAGTAATTTTGGCACGGCCATATATATAAAAACAAACTTTACAGGTTATAAAGAACTTTCGATAATGGTGATGAAGAATTCAGAGTGTAACATGTCACAATTCTATTAACCTAGTTTATATATGTCAAAAAACATAATAAGAAGTCAATGTTATTAAATTACCTTCAGAGAGCTCCTGTTATTATTTGTAGACTGACTATGGTTTTCTTGACCCTGTGGCTCTACACGGGCGGTGTGTCGTACAACATACCGTTCCTCTCTCGACAAGTTCTCATTGGACGTAGATACATCTGTCTCACTGCCTGATAAGCTTTGTGGAAAACCACTGGGCACTACAATCAAAAATATAACTATTTGTAGGTTAGAACTCTTAAGGTAAGGGACACTTTTAGAAACTTAACATATTCTCTAACTGAAAGAATTTTCATTTTAGTTTACTTACTCATTACATCACTCTAGTTTACTTACTCATTATCTAAAGAAAATGTATTGTAAAAAAATTTAAGATTTTTTCATGCAAATGAATTTTAGTTGTACACATGAATAGTAATATGAAAGGAAATATTAGAATGTCTTAATGCACTTTGCATTTCATTTTGTATTTAGATTAGGTATACATTTATAATCATATAAATATTTTTCAGTAACTTTCATAAGTAATCAATGAAAGATTTAAAGAGGATTCAACTGAAAAAAATCTAGGCCCCTATTTATTTTATTCTCCTTAAATTATTCATTGAAATAAAAGTGTACAATTACTCTCACGAAATATTTACAATCAACACTTTCACCAAGTTGAATGTAGATTGTAATAGATTTTTTTATTGTACAGACTGTTTCAGAAACTTATGCAATGTGAATTTAGAATGTAATAAAAATGGGAACTAACTAACTATAATATTAATCACATAACAAACAAAACTAAATGATTTTTGGTTTCAATCTATGTGTATACTGTATAACTAATGTAGTACACCAAAAAGTATTTTTACTTAAACTGCAAATCCTTATTCTTTATTTAGTTTTTAACATTTCTATTTATATATTGTTTTTAATTATGTGTCTTTTTAAAATTATTATAATAAGCATTGTGGAAACCATACCGTGGTATAAATTCAAATTATTCTATCAAAGTTGTCAAAATAATCATATATATATATATATATATATATATATATATATATATATATATATATATATATATATATATATAATCTGTAGTTACACTCATAAAAACAAACAAGGATGAGTCTATGATTCATAGCTCAGGAATGTCATTTATTTATTTAATAAATGCTAAATTAACCACATTTACCAGATTGCTTTTGTGTTCTCTGTATGTTGTTTGTAAATGATAGAAACCGTCCTGTCGGTCGCATGGAACCCATGTTCGTGATTGTAACCACCCAAAGCCTTCAACACGATTTCACTTCACATCACTTAACTAGTATAATGTTAAATTCCTATGTATTATGCGTACAGCATCTGGAACAATAAGTTACTCTTGTTTACTGACACTGCTGTCCTGCATAGAAATAGATTACAATAAAAATCCCAAGGTAATATAGTACTACGATATTTAAATATATTTCTAAATCATATTTAAAAAGAAATTGTAATTCAGACTTTGATACATAAAAGAAAAATGCTGTATCACTTACAACTTAAAAGGATTCAAAATTATTACAAAAAATTAAAAATATTTTCGCAGGGCTGAAAGCTCGTTGATTGATTGGGTCAGCTGTCAAAAATAATGTTGCCAAGTTATTTATTGATAAATGAAGAGAGATGAAATCAGTTACAAGAGTTAGTAAAATCATACAAATAAAAGTTATTTCTCCAACGCATTAAAGTATAAGTCGCCTCTTTTTCTGTCATATAATTCTTCTCCAACCTGGTAAAGATAGAGTCACATTGGCCTCATCATCTCCATTTCCTTTTTCTATGCTTTTCATAAAGCATACGAATGTCAAAGTCGATCATCGCGGTGGCGCTTCGTACAGTTGAAAAGGCTTAGACCTAAGTCAAGTTGTTGAGTGTGACAGGCGGATGATGAGACTTAATAAAATGATAGAGTATTGCACCACAAATACAATCTGGTTTTTGCTTCTTCATTTCTTCCTTTGATGTACTGAAGTTTAAATGAATGAGTAAATTTATTTGAAATTACTAAAAAGTGTTTCTGACCTGGTTTAGTAAAGAAGGTGAAGATGCAATATATTTCTTGTCTCTTATCTGGTTAAACTATAATAGAAACCTATCAGTCCCGCATCGTTTCAGGAATTCACATGCTTGTAACACACATAAAACTACTCATTACTATATTGATCTTTTCGGACTGAACAAATCCGTGCTACTTTAAGACATGGTAAAATTTATTTTATTCATTGAAGTACTTCAGAGTTTACTACTGGTGCATCAATAGTTTTGTGACGATGACGACATATTGTAGTTTCTGGTCTGTCACTACTGTCAGTCGTGTGTCAAGTTTCTGTGATTCCAATATTATGACAGTTCTTTGAAAGTTTTCTTTTTTTTCTTTAATACATTTTTCACCTGTCGAGAAAGACAGTCTTGATAGTAATGATTGAAAACTGAAAAAAATCGGAAAATTGTGAATAGCTCAAAAGAGTATTAGCGATTACTATAACTAAATTATCTGTAACGTAAACTTATTATACTAAATATATAAAATGTCTACACGAATTTTCATTCGAATTATTGTACCGTCAACTTACAGAGTCGTAAGATCGGTTGAACATGCAACACAAAATTACATGCGAAATCATGTTAACAACAGTAAGTATATATTTATCTTTGCTGAGCTCTTAAACTTTGAGATAATAGATAGATATAGCTATTGATATCATTTGGATTTCTTTTCAAGATGTTACTTCTTCGCACTTCCGAAATGTTAACGAGCGGAGGATGTTCTCTCAACAACAGTCGGAATCACCAGCTGAAGAGTTAACAGTAGACTTTGACTATGTGAAGAAAGCAACAGCAAATAATGCAGCATTAATCATTGATGTAAGAGAACCAGAAGAGGTGAAGGAACATGGCAAAATTCCAAATAGCATCAATATACCATGTAAGTATATAATCTTAAAATATTGTTAAGAAAGGCAAAAGTGATAGTAAGTAGGTAATAAAGGTATCCACTATATCAGATTCTGGATAACCAGAAGTAAAAAATTAATGTGTGTATAAAGTCCAAAATTGATATTTATTTATTTCTGTTTAATGAAAAATTTATTAATTCATTCATAAGAGAAAATATTAAATAAAACTGCCTCTAGTCTTTTATGAAGATATTATTAAAATAAGTTTTTCTTTAACCAGTTCACTGTGTATTGAGCTCTTATTTCGATCATAGGGTGACTTGGACTGTGTCTATTCTGCTTTAACTTGCACCTAATATGTAAAGGAAAGAACAAGGAAAGCATACAGTCACATGCATAGTCTCTAAAATATACCAACAATGATTACTAGGCATTTAAATTAATTTAGTCAGTTGGATGGCAAACTAGTGGATTGTGGAATAAATTGTGTCATATGGTGTGGATTAGTTTTGTGATTTTTTATTGAAATTGTGTGAAAGGAATGACATTAAATCATGAGTATGTTAGAATGAACAGTTTTTAATACACAAATTGTGTATTTGATAAAGATTTTAGACAAATAAATATTTCCACAGACAGTGGTGGATTTACAGATTTGCTGCCAATAGGCTATTAAATTTTTCCTGTCTGTTCTGTTACACCTGCTCTGTTATAGCCGGATGTGATCTCCATAGCATGTTTTCTGGACACCATCTGCATCAGCTGGTACGAGAGGGAGCCGTGTTTCCTCTCGGGCCTATCCTCCAAAACGGGTCTTACCGCCATAATAATGCACACCCCAATTTAGCCGTTCCATAGCTTATTGGACGCTAAACAATCATCCAGCATGGGAAATTTGTGAATCACCATTTTGTTTGAGAGAGGATCCCTCGACCCGCATAGAGTACCTTTTCTGTGAGGTATGCCCGATCTGTCGGAATGTCTAATTCTAATTTTGAGTGGCGCGTTCGACGCAGTGTTGCCTCAAATGACCAAGAGTGAGTGTGCGTTCGTCGAACCACGATCACGCGCTGGTCGTCCAGGACCAGCGCGTCATCGTGGCTCGACGAACGCACAACTAAAGACACAGTTTTTGGTCCTAAGGTATTGTTAAATTTTCAAGACTTTTATCTCTATTTTTGATCATATGTTATTTTTGTAAGAAAACAAAATTTCGGCCAAATCTACCGTCCCCTAAAATTTGCCGTCCTAGGGTCCAGCCTAGTGGTAAATCCAGCACGGTAATTAAATTTCGCAAGACCACATAAAAGTGCTATTGCAGGTGTGTGAATTAGATCACAGGGAGGGCCATTTTCTTGCTGACTGTACGTTTTTTCCAAAATCTGTAAATGCATTTAATACAAAATGTATGAATATCGAAATTAAACGATGGAATCAAAAAACTGATTTAGAAATAAGTTAAAACAAAAAATAGGTCATATAATCTCACACTATAGGATATTGAGATGCTAATTGAATTAATAAAGACTAGAACTAAGAAAATGATTTCTTTCAGTGGGCAATGTGGCCATGGTGCTAAGTAATTTATCAGAAAAGGATTTTATGCAAACATATCAGAGACCTAAGCCTAAGGAAGAAACTGAAATGATTTTCTACTGCATGATTGGCAAAAGATCTGGAAAAGCACAGCAAAGTGCTTTGGGTCTAGGATTTAAAAAGTAAGTACATATTTACTTTAATAATAGATTGCCTCGGGGGCGCAGAAGTGGCGTACTTGACAGCTGCGCATGATGTCTCAGGGTTCGATAAAGGGATTGGACCAAATATTTGTATGATCTGCAAATATTTGTTTTGGGTGTTTTCTAAGTATAATATGTATGTATTTAAAAAACAGAAGTATGTGTATTTACATCAGTTGTCCTAGTACCTATAATAAAAACTCTACTTAGTTTGGGACTAGATGGCATTGTGTGTTAAATGTCCGAAATAGTAGTAATGCCTAGTGAGTTTTGAATTGTATGGATTAATTGATAATTATACTCATATTTTAGAAAACACATTTTGTAGATAAATTACTCTCTAAGATGGAAAAAAATATTGTTTTCACGTGAACACAATAAATGTGTCGTACGACACATTTATTTCGTTTAATAATTCTAAGTGTCTGTCATCACCAATGATCTGTCTTAGCAGTAAGGGCCTCTAACAATTAGACCAACACACCCTGCGAACTTAACAGAACATTATGAATCATGTCGTACAGATTTAGAAAATAGTTTGTCTGAAACATCAGATCAGCCAGTACAATGTGGTTAAAGATAAAAAATATAGGTCTTGATAACCTTATACACTTTTCCATCAGTTACATATTTATTCACATAATTGATATTGTTTCAGTGCGAAGAATTATCTCGGCAGTTGGACGGACTGGGCGACAAAGATACAATAAAAATGTACCTATTGGATTTTATTGAGATAACGTATTGTTTTGTAGATATGTATCGTTATTTAAAATTGCTTGTGATGTTATTTAGTTTTGTACTTCAACAATTAATTAAAACACGATATTAAAATTTGACATTGTTTTATTTCAAAACTATTGGGAGGCAAAGATTATTCGCGCGCCTCTAGCAGCGAAATTTAGAAGTTGTCTAAGAACGACACTTTGATTTTAAAAGTTGAGGACAATAAGTTTAGATGATCAGATGAATCACGATAACATACAGAAACCTGTTGCTAACAACATCGGTGATACGAAATATTGTTGCGTTCCTTAATGCTTATGGCAATTCAGGAATAAGTTTTCATTTCATTCTAGAATCGAACTTGTAGTTATTCCACTATTTTAATGAAATTAACTCCCGACCGGTTTTGCCTTATGGCTTTTCGCCATAAGTACAAGTGAGTTTGTTAAAAAAAGTTCCATCAAGTGCCGACAATCGAGAGTATAAATTACAAAAGTTTTCATTTGTTTCCAAAGTACAAAATTGTGAAGAAAAAATGGGCAAGCCGATTTCACCATAAATGAGAGTTTGTTCTCGTCATTTTCAAGCTTTAAATTACTAATTTTTGACTGCCTCTGTAGCGCAGTGGTAGCGAATGCGACTGCTGTGCAAGAGGTCTCGGGTTCGATTCCTGAGTCGGGCCAAATGTTTGTATGATCTGCAAATATTTGTTTCGGAGTTTGGGTGTTTTCTATGTATAACATGTATGTATTTACAAAAAAAAAAAGTATATAAGTATTAATATCAGTTATCGAGTACCCATAGTACAAGCTCTGCTTAGTTTGGGACTAGATGGCGTTGTGTGTTAAAATGTCTGAACATATTTATATTATTATTATTATTATTATTACTATCCAAACAGTAAACTTTTTTAAAGATAACTCCCTCCTTATGTACATACATCCTGCGTCTTGGAAGACTTTACAAACACATGAAACGGACACAAATAACACCAACGGACACAAAGAACAGCCTTTGATGGATGATACAAAGTGTTGCCCTATGTGGGATTTGAACCCATAAAACTTAGCGCAGTAGAAAGCGACATGTCAACCTCTTTAACTACTAAGCCAACCGTGCAGTCTGTATTATGTTTAATTATTTAATTGTACTTATATTATACTCACTTGTATTTTATAAGTTACTTTTGTTTTTACGTTCGGAAACCCCCTCGGGCCTTCTCTGAGGCCCTCTGAGGCCGCCAGAGGCGCGCCTTATTCTGGGCGGTCAGAGCCATCACCCACACAGGTGCACCGCACAGCGCCATTGACCGGACAAACCCCGTGAAGAAGCTTCTCGTTGCGACGCTTGTGCGACGTTTGTAATTGTCAGGACATGGTTTGTATAAAATCTTTGGATCGTCCTGATCAAAGTTCGTCTAACGCCATAATACCTACATACAATCAAATATTGACGATACTAGTCCGGGCTCGTGCATAAAAGAGTGCACTTAATTATGGGTGGTTTTATCATTACACTTGTGGACCCAGCTCAATATTTGGTGTGCAAGTGCAAGTGTCGGTTACGTAGGTTCGTTGTAAATTATAATCCTGAAACGAAAAAAAAAAGTTTTTTCAGCGGCTAAGTGGTAACCAGGACGGATGGGGGATCATTTATATCACATTAAGATCCCTCCGTGCTTCGGATAGCACGATAACCCGTCGGTACTGGACAGTACCGGTAGCGATCCGTTGTACGCGAACTAGACTGTAGTTGGAGCACTAAAGAGTCCGACAAGTCTTAATATTTGGGTTGTGGAGATCGTATGGTAAAACGGATGCTCTACGTAAAAAATCATATCGTATCATATTGATTTTGGTAGTCTATGGATGGATTTTCCACCGTAGCACCTAAGGCGCTGCACTAACGTAGACACTTTTTGCTGCCGAAACGGCACAGCATCACAGGGAACCGTAGTGTGTCATGTAGCGGTGATCGGACATAGTAGCCCTTTGCTGCTACTAGTCACTGGTAGTCATAAATGCTGTGTCCGGTAGCGGCAATCGGTCGGAGTTACCGTTCGCTACTTCTGGCCACTATTCGTCACTTGTTTTTCGTCAGTCTCACGATGGACGTCGATGAAGAAACATTGTGTTGATTATACGTCGACTTTCAGTGTGCGTGACATGTGTCGCATACAGGAGACAGATACCGAACGCAACTCTTCCGTTTGCGCAGATCAGTACAATTGTAAGGAAATTTATTAGTGTTGCTTGTGTCTTCAACTGACGACTTTTACACAAGACACAAACGTCCACGTTTGAATATTTTTAAATTATTATAACACCACAAAAGGTCAAATCGTGATTTTCCGCGGAATATTTTATCAGAACGATAGTGACACAAAGAACGGAATCGTAAGAAATTATCTATTCTAAACAAAGCACTTCAACGAGTATCTTAAGCCAAAGGAGAGATAAATAAAAATATCTACTGTAACTCACTCTTCGTTTTGTCAAAATATATAACTTTTTTGCTGGCAGCCTGTTGCCAATGTTTTTTCATTCGAAATTAAAGGAGAAATTTGAGTATGGGTATTTATATGATGAACGATTTAATCCTAAAGCCAGATCTTAAACCAAAAATGTCTGCTGGCAATTTAGTAGGTCTAATTAGAATTGCCAACTATACTGTTAAAAACATAATACACTGTTTTTCACAACAGTATACTTTTCACTGTTAAACAAAAAGTATACAAAATACTGCTTTAAGTATCAAAACGTTCTCAATTTTTTTTATACAGTTAGAGGGCAGCGCAGTTACAAACAAATCACATTATTGAACGAAACTGTCAATGAAAATTGTCCGAGGTGCCAAATTTCAAGAGAGGATCGTTTTTTGTTTTTGCGAAAGACGGTCCCCATTTCATGTCATCCACATTTTTTATATTTTTTATCATTAATTCCATCACGACGAAGACTTGAAGACTCGAAGACTTAGAATTGAAGACTTGAAATACTTGACATTGGCAGAAATAGCTGATCCGGCTGATTGCCATTCATCAAAAGAAGAAGACAAATTTCAAATTAATTGAAAAGTATCAGAAGCATAGGATTTTCTTGAAATGAATACTGGCCAAAGTGGAGCCATTTATTACCTTAACACCTCAGAAGAATAAAAAAGTATTACTAACATTGTCTCAAATCTACTTTCTGTTTTCACTACCTCAATATTTACTGAAATAAATAGTTTTCAGTAATGAATGCAAAGTAGCGGAAGGATAAAAATTAAGCAACTATTAATTTAATAAAAAATTGGCTCCTCATTTATTTTACTTTGAGTTCAAATATTGTGGTGAGGCGTATGAAGTTTTAAAAAGTAAAAAGTGTAAATTAAAAAGTGTGAGAAGCTCTGACAATAATCTGTATTAAAAACATCAAATAAATAAAAATACTGTTCACTTTTCTTCCGACTTAAATGTCTTGTAAAAAAAGTTGACAGCCCTAGGTATAATTCAAGAACAGACAAATCACGTATGTAATCCGAGAATTAAATAATCTCTAAATCTAATGTGGATGCGAACTACCCAAGACAGGGATGGATGGCGCTTCTTAACGGGGAACTTTATTTAGCAGCGGATGACAATAGGAGTGGTGATAGGTAGTAGAGCCACGCTGATTTCAGTAAGAATGGGTCCGCTCCACAGGGGCGGTACTATCCTCTTATAGAAGTACAACCTAAAATGACAGCAATCGTGCTATCGTGTTTCGTTGGTGATTGCGAGACCGTAGGCCCAATGATGCAGAAGTATTTTAATAAAAAGGGTAACACACGGTATTCGAAAAACATAAACAACTTGACCAGTATTAATATGCCTGCCGTTGTGGTATGAACACTTCATACCACAACAGTCGTAATGGATCCTATTGTTCATTGTTCGCAAGTCTATTTTCTAGAATCAATGTGATTCTCAGATATACAGGAGCGATACTCTCTGATAAGTTTTTATATTTTATCTGTCTGTATGACATGCGACTCATGCAACTCTTTTTTTCTTTAAAGGCAACTCATGCACTAGGAATACCTGATAATAATAATAAGCCTTTTATTCCGACAATTCATACACACTACACTACTATACACATGTTCAAAAAAAGAAAATAAAATTATTCGTATTTGGTTTTTCTTTACTTGTTTTATGTCCGTTTACCATTTGTTGAAGGCCTTTTTTTTACGTGGTGGAATGCCTTTACGCACTTCGNCCTTTTATTCCGACAATTCTAACACTACACTACTATTATATACATGTTCAAAAAAAGAAAATAAAATTATTCGTATTTGGTTTTTCTTTACTTGTTTTATGTCCGTTTACCATTTGTTGAAGGCCTTTTTTTTTTACGTGGTGGAATGCCTTTACGCACTTCGCTCCCCCCCCCCCCCCGCGGGGACAGGTGGTTCACTTTGTGTGGGGCTTTCCTGACTGACCCCAGCCAGACTACCCAGTAAACCACCTCGGTGTGCCACTCTGCGCCTGAGACGGGAGAGATCCGGGAACCGCTTTCTTACGCCATCCGAACTTGTTGAAGGCCTCCTCCAACCTTATGAATTAGTTCTGTAAAATATCCATCGTTATAATAAAACGGTAAATACCTGAGTTGCGAGGACTTTATTAATACATACACGTACAAGAAACAAACACATTTAACCTTTCAGAATCAGAACAAAAATTTTTTATATACATATATACACAAGGTAGCAAGGTACACTATTGTATACAAGTCACTTGATAGACGTTAAAACGTGGGTTTATGAGACAACATCACTTGACCATTTGCGTTACACACGATGTGATACGAATTCGTTTGAACCGCAGAAATCTAAATAAGGATATACGTTTTAAAAGTGATAAGAAAAGGAGGTATTGTGAACATCCTACATTCAGTGAGAGACGATTTTGTAGCATATTTCATACATTGCATTCTAAGCTAATAGAGCATTCAAATAAGTTTTTTTTAAATATTATAGAATGGTATACAATGGTTCCCGCCATTGTGACAACAAACGTGCCGCCGCTTCAAGTACTAATGTGAGACTTCAGAGTTGCGTGTTTAGTCCATATTATGCGCACTTCAATACCAAATGAGCGCGTTATAGGTAGCAGCCAAAAATTTTTAATCACAAAATAGGTGGATACAGTTTTTTAATTTTTTATCGATCAACTATCGTGTTGATAGTATGTACACGTTCATATATTGCTATAAGCTTATAAAATTCCGTTTTCCTAAATTTCACTATTTAGTATGTTGCTATTTGATTTCCTAAGCTTTAGTTGTCCTTGGCCTAATCGCAAATCATACATAGGCAGAAAAAAAAATAGTTGTTCAACTAAAAGTCGTATGTATGCGCAAGCCCATAATCGATATAATTTATAGTAGGCAGTACTAATAAGCAGCAGACGCGAATATAATGTGATCTTATTTTCGGTAGTCGTAATTTGACCGTCGTTTTTTTGCGTTAATTGAACAATATCTAGGATTTTGAATTTTTAATACTCGATTCATTAATTTATAGCAGTTCATGAATAATGAATTAAATGTTTACTAGAGAAGTATATGGATAGCCTCCTTAATTATTACGCAAAAATGCCATTGAATTAGTCCCAAAAAGACGGACAAACAGCACAGCAGTAGAAAGCAACGAGTTTGGACTGATTTTTTTTATGTCAAGCCTGATACTTTCTTTTCTCGAGAATTTCATCATCATCATC
>PKRV01003339.1:0-28054 GCA_003709505.1 Hyphantria cunea
GTACTTATTTCTTTGTTTGGAAATTAATTACCATCATTATATTATTACAATAGATATGACATAATATTATGCACTGTAGAACACAAGTTTTACCACTCATCGGCTGGCATCAGATCTCTGCACCTGAACTCTGATGTTTTTTTTTACATTTTACCTCTTCTCCCTCCCTGATTTTAGTGTGGCAAAGGGTGGTAGAGTAGTTGTGTTTTAAAATTAGAAAAATATACACATTATTTTGTAGTATATTACGTGCCCGAATTTTGAGTAATTACAACTAAAGTTATAGTTGACCAAATCTCCGCGACAAATACTCCTATGGAGAACATAGGAGTACTTATTAACAGTATCAAGAAATAACAGGCGTGAATGTAGATATGAGCCCTTATAACTTTTGCTCTTGGCTCCATCCACATATTTTCTTTTTCTTTATAAAGACCACTTCTGAATATACACCCAAAAATAATTTGTGAAC
Organism: Hyphantria cunea; assembly: GCA_003709505.1. NCBI lineage: Eukaryota > Metazoa > Arthropoda > Insecta > Lepidoptera > Erebidae > Hyphantria > Hyphantria cunea. Next base: position 473 of record PKRV01003339.1, read on the forward strand.
CACGCAAAGTGTTGTTCCATGTTTTGGTTTGAACACATTACACTTGACGCAGTAGAAAGCGGTGTAGAAACTGCTTAAATCGGTCGGTTATCGTATTAAAGAGTTATCTATGTCCTTCTAGAAGAAACAGACGGAGAGCTAAAGTTACTTCCGAATTTATATTATTAGTATGAACGACACAAACAACGAATTTATTTATTTTTATTATTACACGTTAAAGAATATTAAACAGAACATCTCATATTAGTATCAATATCTACTGCTTTTGGATAGACCCCCTAATACAATTATGTGCGCATATAGCACTGCGGTATTCGAACTCATATACCGTCATTGTAAGCAGCGGTGGCGACTGACTAATAATTCAATGCGATAGTGCTCCTCCTAATGCATAGGTGATGATTTATTAACCGCCAGGGTACACCTAATCATCCACACACTATAGTCTAGGAGCTTGTCTCAAATACCCTGACAAGGGGTCCAAGTTGCTGTTTTTCATTATTGTGGTCCTGTAATCAGTTTAGTACAAGCAAAGTTTTAATTTTAAATTGTACACAAGTGAAGGTGACCACAGTTTCAAAATTTGAAAATAATTCCTGAGTTTTTTTTATGTAAATTTGAACTTCACAATTTGTCATTTGTTTACTAACACTTTAAAAACCTTTAGTATCTTTATATATTTTGAAAATAAATACAAAAATATGTTTGGGGCAAGTTGCTATTTTTACAGAGTATTATTTAATATTAAAAATATTTTAAATATTATAAAACAGACAGATTATGTAGGAGAGACTTTCGGCCCCGTCCACTAGAATCCCCTACTTAGTTCAATTCATTTGCAATTTTCGACCACACAGAGGCTCCAGGGGATCTTTTTGAATTCTTATTCCATTTAGATCCCCCAGGGGATTTATTTACATTTTTTCCTTCCAATTGAATCCCCTACTTAAATCGACCTTGGATCGCAAATGAATCCCCCAGGGGATCTTAGCAGGGGATCCTAGTTGACGGAGCCAAATTTTCTACCTGGCAGGTGATTAACAAATTGCGAACAGATAAACAATCGCCACTCGTTAACCTGGTCTACATGTCCATGTTAGGTCAGTATATACTAGACAAACACAAAACATACATTAAACAAATTTTCAGAATATCTTAAATACCTACTTCAAAATCTCTACCAGCTCCCCGACTAAATGCTGCCCTATTCAAAAAGCTATAATTTAACATAAAAAACTCTATTTTGCACCTACAGCATTTTTTTCTACGTCACCTGAAGGTCGACTGGGAGAGAATGCCTCATGGCATTAAGACCGTCTTTCGTACAATAATGGCGTTTTTAATGATGCAAATTCTTCTGTATTTAAACGTTTTTCGTATTTCCTACCTCCTAACTTAGGGAAGTCAATTCTACTTTGAATGAATCAAAGGACGTTAACGCTGTGGCGACTTCCACATACAACGCAACAACCAGAAATACACTACAACGCCATCTAACGAAGATACGTCGAACTACGGAGTAACAAAAGAAACTAAGAAACTACCAATCCTAAATCGCGCAATAGAAGTTCTCGCGCCGATTAGCATATATACAACATGCCAACGTCAACCGTTGGGCAGTGGCCCGCCAGGCATGATCACCTCGGCTGGTTGGAGGATCCCTTTGTGTTGGAGGGACGTGTGACCAGTTCCCCCACAACGTTCATAATTTACAGGTATCCACGACCGAAGGTCATCAAATGACCCGACTACCACTTACACAAAAACAAGGTCAAACTTTATATCAATTCAATAATGTAATAATTTATTTTATTGTTACATTAAGCTACGAATATTTTACCATTTGCTGCTAAGACTTCTAAGAAGGTTTTGATATTTGTAGTATAATTAGGTACTTGACAGACCTCTAGGTCAGTCTTCGTTTGTAATTAATCAAAATAATTATATAAAAGTTATATAAGATTAAATGTATACAAATAAATAAAATAGAATTGTCTGCTTGTAATTTCAGCTTTTCACCAAATACATATGAAAGTATTTACGGTACATCATTGAAATCTAATCTCTGGAGCAACCATGCTTATCTTGGCGGGTCTTTTATTGGCAGATAGCCGATGATATAAGGAGTGACTTGGGTTCCCTTTTAAGACTAGATTCATTCAGCAGCGTTATTCATAGTTGTTGTTGTAAAAGTAAAACAGTATTAGCTTAGCAACACATCACCGTCCGCTGTCGATCGAAGGAGCGTCATTTATCAGCGTCTTGGCCATCTTCTTTTTTCAAATCGTCAGTCCACCGTGCCGCAAGTCGCCCTACACTACGTTTGCCTAATCGTATTTCTCGTCATTTAGATGGTTGGCAGTCGCAACAACTTTCTGCCTCGCACTATAAAACTGTGGAATGAACTGTCGCCTGCGGCATTCCCGTACTAATACGACCTTCAAACCTTCAAGACCGTACTTCTTCTTAAAAGACCGGCAGCGCGCTTTCGACGCCTACGATGTACCGAGTGTCCATGGGCTGCCGCGCTAACCAACAGGCGCTGCGTCTGCTCATTTGCCTTACATAAAATAATAGTTTATGCCCGCGAATCTCCCCGCGCATATGTCGGTTATCGCGGCAAATAGTAGCCTATGTGGTACTCAGATGCATCAGCTATATTACTGTAAAGTTTCATCCAAATCCGTTCAGTTTTTTTACGTGAAAGAGTAACAAGTTATAATATTAGTAGGATGCTTTATATCTCAGCCCCACCGACCATCAATAACAGCAATCACGGGTAAGCAGGTAATACCACGGGGCTCGGCTGGTGAATAATAATTCCGAAATTAATTACAATTGTAGCTCGTCACTAATTGAATACAATTATGAAGAATTATTGTCAAAGCGAAATGGTACAGCGCAATTATCGTTACGAAACTAAATGAAACGTTAATAATTGTCAAAATAAAATAACAATAACGATAAAATATTTACTGTTTAAAATGAATTTGTTGAGTGTGTCTGAGTAAGCTCGTCGTGACAGATCGATGCCGAGCGGGGCATATACTTATGAGAATATATTACTTTAATGGTAATTACCATTCTAGCGACATCACTTATAGAGTTTTGGTAACTAAAACTTTCGGTGGCGCAGTGGTAGCGTAAGCGACTGCTGCGCATGAGGTCTCGGGTTCGATTCCTGAGTCGGACCAAATGTTTGTATGATCTGCAAACATTTGTTTCGGAGTTTGGGTGTTTTCTATGTATAATATGTATGTGTTTACAAAAAAAAGTATATATGTATTTATATCAGTTGTCTAGTACCCATAGTACAAGCTCTGCTTAGTTTGGGACTAGATGACGTTGTGTGTTAAAATGTCCTAAAATATTTATTATTATTATTTATTAACTGTAGCTGGCCAGTGCTTGATGCCGACCGGTACTGTAGGACTTTCCTCTACGTATTCGCTTAACTTTTGCACCAAGCAAAATCCTTCAGCTACTTCTGATAAGTAACCTCAAATAACCGCCGTGTATTAAATTTGACAAAAAATACATATATTGGAACAAAAAACCTCCTCCTATTTTGAAGTCGGTTACAAATAAAACCTCGGTTTTTTATTTGGGATTGGTTTTAGAAAGAAACTTTTCATTTGTAGAACATATTATTTTTCACCGTGGGAGAGCCACGTTCAGCATGCAGGCCGGCTCGACCGGAGTGATACCACGGCCTCAAAGAAAACCAGTGTGATACAGCGCCTGCGTTGTGTTTCACTGAGTGAGTGAGGATACTGAAGGCCCATACTCCAATCCCTCCCCCATCTTCTTCGACATCCCCTAAAGGCCGCCAACGCACTAGTGATTACTCTGGTATTGTGGGTGTCCATGGACGGCGGTAATTACTTACACTTAAAGTCTGAAAAGAGTTATTATGCACTGACGAAGATATCTACTGCGACATGGGGTGTGTCATTCAATACAGTAAATATCATATATGGAGCTACTTATTTGGGTTCCATTTGCTGTGGTGCTCCCGTATGGGCCGAAAGGGCGACTGTAGGTGCTGTCCGTCACAAACTGTTACAAGACCAATGACTTCAATTGGTTTTCTGGTGCAATGCTTATAGGACGGTTAGCACTGAGGCTTTACCGGTGTTGGTGATCATACCGCTCGATATCGAAGTGCAAAGACGTACAGCCATTTACAATTCCACACTAGAAACCATGGAACATGATTTTTTGGGCGTACGAGACCTTCGTTTTTTTTTTTTCTTTAAAAAGACAACTCCCGCATTAGGAATATAAATTCCCGTGTCGCGGGGATCTGTACAAACATACATGAAACGGACACAAAGTACACCCAGACTTAGAACAACAATTTATGGATCACACAAAGTGTTGTCCCATGTAGGATTTGAACCCACAACACTTGGCGCAGTAGGAAGCGGTGTGGCGTCCACTGAAACCACTAGGCCAAACGTGTAGTCACCTTGTAGATGAATGGCAACATCGAAGAGACGAATCATCTAAAGGCCACCAACTTTATCAGTTCTTTCCATCTGTGTCGCTCAATTTCTTACAGGCCACGGTAACTTTAAAAGCAAACCAAACTTATTGAAATTAGTCGATACACTAGTTTGTCAACAATCAACACCTGATTCTAACCGTGAAGAGTCAGCTCTTCAAGTCCTCTGGGAATATAGTCTTTGGTACAATGAACGTTACATAATGCTGGATAGCTTACAAATGACATCTCATCAACATCTGACATCTATGGGGATCTTGTGTCAACTGCGGTGAATTTCAGTGCGTTTATGCGATTCTGCCATACATACTATAATAGTCAAACACCGCTCACTTAGGACCCATAATATTTTGTCTGTGGTGCTTTCCGGTTTGAAAAGGGTATCTGCCTATTTTGACTTCATTTTGTCTACCGTTTTTCTAAGGGGGGAAGTGGACTTATTATATTTTCAACTCCTCCAGTTTTTCTTCTAATTAGTTTCGTTGCGGGTTCCAAGACAGTTTAACTTTTCCGAGTACCATAACTCGGTGTGTTCGTGTCTCACTGCTGTTGATCCCGGTGTACAGGAGTTACAATGCTGGCTGGGATTAGTAAAAAAAATGTTACCCTCTGATAACAACCGGAACCGACTGCTTAACGTCACCTCCTAACCATTGAGACGCTCATGGTATCGTGCCACCAGCTGTCAGTCATCCAAGTACTGATCAGATATTTCGTATGTATATATAATTATAAAATAGGTATAATTTAAAAAAAGGTATCATTAATCACCCTAAGGTCGACTAGTAGAAAGTGCCTATGGCATTAAGGCCGCCTTTGGTACGCTTGTGCATAAAAAAATAAATATATAAATAATGATGAGTGTTCTAACAGTATCCCTTCTAATATGATTAAGGGATACTTTACACATAAAATTATGAATTAGTCTGTTGATGAGATTCTCTTGGAATATTAAAGTGTATAAATTTTAGATCATACAATACAAAGAGTAACTTGATTAACTCTATGAGAACGTTTTTTCGATACTGTCGTAACATTAATTAAGTTGAAACAAGAATTTTTTTAAAGGATTTTTAAAGTTTAAAGTTTTAAATGACTTTTAATTATACTAAAAAAACTGTCATGGAATGAATCGGTAACACAAGTGTTTCTACTTTCCGGTAATTTGAATATTACTTAACTATATATAACCTACTGTTTGCACTCCTCATCAACAGCCTTAGTATAGTACTACAACTAACTACAACAAATTCATCCTCCCTCAACTCTGTATTAAAGATATCACCTTCTTGCTACTGCCTTACCCTTTTTACTATCTTTCTCTATTAATTCCACTCCTTTCTCAGCACAAACAATTCGGTGATTACCTTTAATCTTAATGTAGCCACGCTTTGGCACGAATGGGCTGGCCCGACCGAAGTGATACCACGCCTGAAAGAAAACCGGTGAGAAAAAGCCTGCGATGTGTTTCACCGAGTGAGTGAGAATACTAGAGGCCTATTCCTATTATAACGGTATATATATATAGATATATTGGAGTAAGCGTGTTCTGGAGTGGAGACCACATCTTAGCAAACGTAGTGTCGTGCGCTCTTCGAAGAGATTCCCTGATAATGTTAAATATTAATTTATTTTGTTCTTTTCTATATCAACTATCATTTTTAAAATTAATTTTGATACTTTTAAAATAAGCTTACATATTCATTTTGGACAAAAAGCGTCTACTACAAGCTGAAGGTCTCATTCAAAGTTGTTAGCTGTCACGTTTTCACCACCTTTCGACATTAAACACACAGTCATTCTTAAAATTTTAAGATATTTGCTAACTAAACACCCTGAAAATAAGACCACACTGGTTTGGAGCATCGTGTATAAAATAAAACAAGAGTGTTTTGTTATGCGGATACAAGATAACTCGACTTTACAACAGTTTTACACCTCGCTTGAAAATAAGATTGGTCTGAGCTGTGTCTTGACAACATTAAGTGCTGTATTTTAGTGGAGCTTTTCGACGACACAACTTCAGACTTTATTTTTCAGACCAGCTGTAAAGTTTTGGCTTATAATCATATTAAAAGTATATGCACTTAATAATAATAATGATAATAAGCCTTATATTCCCAAATTTTACAAATTTTCTTTTTTTGATTAATATCTAGTATTCTAATCATAACAAATCCCTAAGTTCGGTGTGCCTTACGGCATAGGCCTCCTCCAACGTCTTCCACTGTTTCCTATCAGTTGCAAATCTTAGCCAAAGGGGACCTAGAGTTAGTTTTAGATCATCTTCCCATCTTCTCACCGCACATAGTCACGTTTAATTCTAGAAAGAACAGGCAGATGTGTAATATAATTTTGGTTCAATAACGTTACAGAGAGCTCCATTTTCCGTCAAGTAAATACTTTGAGAATAAAATTTTCTCGATTCTTGCCTATCTGCTAAGACTTATACAGCGTTATATTTTATAATGTAAAACATAAATTCTATTGCAGTAGTTTTTACTATTGGACTTTGTCATGTCCTTAATATTATTATAAACGAAAGTAACTTTGTCTGTCTGTCGCGCTTTCACGCCAAAGCAAATGTTGTACATAGATAGTATAGGGCTTGAGAAAGGGCGTAGGCGAGGGTTGTAAGGGGTAGAAATGGGGGTGAAACGTTTTATGAATGTTACCCAAAGTCATTATTTTTAAGTTGCAGGCACAATAACTATCTCGTGTGGTAACGAATTAAGAACACAAAGTGCCACCATCCCTGTCCATCTCATGGGTGTCGTAAGAGGCTATTAACGGAGCAAAATACTACCTCTGTTTTTTTTAATGTAATTACGGATATACTAGCAGACGCCCATGGACATCTGCAACACCAGAGACGTCACAAGTGCGTTGCCGGCGTTTTTGAGGATGGGGAGGAGGACAGGGATGGGGTTGGGGGAGGGGTTGGGGTATGGAACTCCAGTATCCTCACTCACTCGGTGAAACACAGCGCAAGCGCTGTTTCACACCGGTTTTATGTGAGGCCGTGGTATCACTCCGTTCGCACCACCCCATTCATGCCGAAGCGTGACTCTCCCACGGTAAAGAAAAGCGAAATTTGAAACAAATCCCATAACCTCTTTTCGAAGGGGGCCATTAGAAACTGTTGATGATGATGATGATGATGATGATAATGATATATGACTATATTATGCTACTGGGTTCAACGATGTTAAAGTCATTCGGTGGCGCAGTGGTAGCATATACGACTGCTGTGTTTGACGGCCAAGTGCTTGATGGCCGAGTCGGACCAATAGTTTGTATGATATGGTATGTTTGTATGTAAGGTACGTATTTACAAAAAAAAATTATATATATGTATTTATATCACTTGTGTAGTACCCATATCACAAGCTCTGCTTAGTTTGGTACTTCATGGCGTTGTGTTAGATCAGTTACATGTCCGAAATATTAAATATTATTTCGCTTTTATAATCAGTCTAAAGTCAATTCGACTAAAAATAAGCGGAAAATAAAGTTCATTCTGATATTTAATTGACCTAGTTAAACTATTAACCATGTTCAGAAGTGATGACCTGATCTAAACATCGGAAAATTTAATGGTATGTATGTACGAGAATGCCGTAGTCCAAGAACTACTAGTAATAAAATTTGAATTTCTATAGAGTCAATCAGGCAAGGAACAAACAAAACTTATTGTGCGAGTCTAACTTTTTAACTAGAAACGTGGGGACGCTCTCATTTAAATAATCCACCGCTTCACTGATCTGTTAGGCTGTATTAGCGTCACATCCGTAGTATTTTACCTCTACGGAAATGCTACGATTTTACTATGCATGGTCTACGAGAAAGCCACGATTTTTTTTTAAAAACGCTCAATAATGAGCTGGCTTCTCTGGCATAATTAATATTAAGATATGTTTAAGTATATATATGAGTAATCAAGCGTGTGTACGTTTCTGTACTTGTTGAATTTATTCTTTTAAATATGCAAAGCAACAGATGCGGTTGTATTTTCATAATGGTGTTAGTTAGCAGACGAGGAGGCGAATCACTTGATAGAAGATTCAGAAGAATGAAGCATGCCTTTTTAATCCCTCGTTTTTTGTACATCAGGTAACAACAAGAGTTTCAGTTACAGTAACCTAACTTCCTTTTAATATTTATTTAGGGACCTAACAAAGTACAAATTAAGGCTATTACTAGGCTTTACTGAATTCCTCAAGAGTTTTTGGTATTTGTTGGTAGGAAATCAATTCATTCCTATGTGCGGATTAAAAATCAAAACTGTGAATTGTGAAAAACATTTGAAAGCAAGAAGACTAGTTTATCAGAGATCTCTAGGCTCAATTACATTTTTACCTACCCTTACTTACATTTGCACACACGTTCACCCACACTTGGTAAACATCAATGTGCGGCAGGAATTCTTGGTAATTGTAAGTATTATATAATCAGATTTAACCTAATTTGCTTTTCCATACAAGCCAAGTTACATTCTAGTGCCGCAGAAGTGTTGCGTAATTGGCTTAAAACTTGTTTCAAGAAACTTTTCTTGAAGACGGGGAGAATTACCATGCTGAATGGGGGAAGCCTACGTATAGTGGCTATCGCAGACACCATTGTTTTGGCAATTGTCCTTCCTTTGTCTTCAGTATGTATTGTGTTTTATATAAAAACAGATCTAAAACAACAGCGTTTGTGCTGTCGTGTTTTGTTGGTGAGTGCAAGACCGGAGGCGATAATGATGCATTGTCTGCATTTGGAACGAGTATGATGACCACTGCTCCTGGATTCTGCTCTTGCTTTCCATCAGGCAGAGTAGGGTCACTTTAGTAGACTCATATATTAAAAAAAGAATCACCTTCAACCTAAATGATAAGGTATAAGAAAAAAAACGTTAATTTTTCTTCTTAAATATTAGTTTTTTCGTAAATTTAGCCCAACTTAATCAATTTATCGCCCTCAAAACTCCCTGCGTACTAACTTTCTTAAAAATCGTTAAAGCCGTTTTCGATATTCAAATAACATGTATACACGAATTAAAGTATTTTAATTAAATTTATTAGATCAAGATTTACGTAATAATAAAAAAAAATTGGATATCTGACACACAACGCCATCTAACTTCAAATTAAATAAGCTTGCATCATGACAGTTAGAATGACTGAGAGAATACTTTTTTTATAAATACAAGTGTATTTAATATAGAAACACTTAAGCTCCACAGTAAATATTGCAGATCATTCAGACATGTAGTCTGACACAGAAATCAAATCCAAGACTTCAAGGACAGCAGTCGCATTCGCTACCACTGCACCGAAGCACTAGAATATATATAATAACATGATAGTTTTTGCTATACAGCGTGACTTATTCGCGATTAAAATTATGTGTAGCAATTGCTAAAATCTAAAGACAGTTATATACTTATAACTAGCATTTACCCACGCCTCCACCAATGGCTTTTACAGCAAAAAGTAGCCTATACTCTTCCTCAAGAATCAAAGTATCTACATGCCAAATTTCATAGAAATCAGTGCAGTGTTTTAGTCATGAATGCTTGACAGAGAGGGTTACTCTCTAATTTATAATATTAGTATAGATTGATACAATTTCACACAAACAAGTGACATATATACTCAATGTTTATCTAATAATACACGCTCTTACCTGTGACAGATTAAAGTATAAATTACAATACAAAACAAAAACAATTTGTACCAAAACAAAAGTATTCTCATTAGCCGTTAGAGAATGCTCAAGTTCTCAAATCGTAAACATTCGACTGAGGCAATTAAATGAAATTCTTAATACTTAAAGTGAAAAAGAAGTTACAACTAAAAGTGAAAGTCGTCCCGACGTTTGAGTTTTTTTGATTTGACAAAGTTTGAAACTCCGCCGTAATGGAATTGTCATTAAAAATATTAATTTGCGTTCAGTGGGTACTTCAATAAAGTAAAATTAAATAAGAAAAAATGAAATATTTCATTTGGGAACTGTCGCGTCACTCTTCAGCATAGTACCTTAGGGGCACATGAAGTTTTTTAAAGAATGGTTTTTTAGGCAATTACGTGAAGGAACGGAACAATGTAACAGGATGCCTGAAAAGCGTGAAAATTCATTATGACCACGCAATAGCGTTGGTGTGTAAGAAGTTGCCATCTCGTTTTGTTATACGTTGAGTGTTGTGGGTTCAAACCCCGCTGGGATATCGGTCCACAAATTGTTGTTCTAAGTCTGGGTGTTCTTTGTGTCTGTTTCATGTATGTTTGTAAATTCCCCAGTGATACAGGATGTATATTCTTAATGCGGGAGATGTCTTCTATAAACAATTATCTATAATACGCAATTTATTTAAAAATATTGCGTCTGGTTAACGGAAATAAATTTGTGGATCACTTAAAATTTTGTCCCGTGGGTATATGGGACAAAATTTTAAGTGATCCACAAATTGCAGTCAAATGAATAGTTAGTTTAAATCAGTTAGTTAAAATTAAAGAAAAAAATATATCCGAATCCTTATATACTTCCAACAAGCTTTTGCGTACGGCTCCACCATATTTGTTGGCTATCACTGCAATTCGCTGCTTATTTATTTATAGTTTATACACATTAATAGTGACAAAGGTGGACTTAATTCCGTAGGCATTTTCTACCAGTCGACCTTAGCAGATGATCCAGAGCCAACACAAGGTAGATGCACAAAACTAAACATAAGTCGATATCACATCTCAATAATAAATAATTAAACCATTAGTAATAATTATATTAATACATATAATGAATACGTATTTAAATAAATACATATATATGCTAGCTTAAGTTCTTCCTCAAAGTATTTCTAGGCTATATTTCTTTAAAAATCAATGCAGTGGTTTGGCCGTCATAGCAGGGCAGAGTTACTTTTGCATTTATAATATAAGAATTACGTGAGTATGGATTCGGCATAACTGAGTATTTATAATATATAATAGAAATTACTTCCAGACACACCAAATGATCGTGGTCTGCCTTCCAAAACTTATTCTGAGTAGGAATCGAACCTATAAACTCTAGCCTCTCTGATCTGGTCAAATTCAATTTCACCGATACGAAACTTTTGCCTTCAAAATGCTAAGAAAAACACCTGTAGTTTAGTAGTCAGGATAACAGCTAGACTAAGAAACCTTTTACAATTTAACTACAGTAAATATATGAGAATTTCAACATATTTACTAACAAAAACAATAACCTATCTTTAAAGAAACTTTTGAAAACACTCCTTAACCAAATTCAACACAATCTAAGCCGTTAACGCTACATCACGGGCCCTCATAGCTTCTATGTTATCTTTCTCAAAGGGTTGTTTGAGGGTGAGTGACAATAAGGTCCCGCCGACAAAGCCATCCTTCCTTAATCATGCTGTTTAAACAAAAGGTTTCCAATTTAGAAGGTGAGAGGTAAAAATCAATAGAAGGGAACTGTCTTTAACTTTAATTGTTTTCACTTTTCTGACTTACGTTTTAAAGATGGCGACTGTAATTTGGAGGCTATATAAGCTGTCACAAGAAACCTAGTACAGTCGGCAAAAAAAATATGCTTACTTTTTTATATTGTTTCATAAACATATATTTTACCATGGGAGAGCCACGCTTCGGCACGCGTGGGCCGGCTCGAATGTAGTGATACCAAGGCCTCACAGAAAACCGGTGTGAAACAGCGCCTGCACTGTGTTTTACCGAGTGAGTGAGGACACCGGAGGCCCATAATCCAACCCTTCCACCCCCCTCCCTATCCCCCAAGGCCAACAACGCAGTCGTGATACTTCTGGTATTACGGGTCTGGTCCATGGGCGGCGGTAATCGCTTATCATCAGGCGATACGTCTGCTCGTTTGCCCATTATATTTTTTTTATAGTATATGTCTATAAAAAAAACCAAAAAAAAATAATTTGTATTATTTTTATGAGCTTTTTGTGTCCCACTGCTGGGCTAAGGCAACTACAACAAGCCATTTCTTGTCTTACAACATTTAATATAATAAATACTTGAAGCGATTAAGTACATTTTTATGCAAATTTTAGGTGCTTATCGACTTTCTTTTTATTTAAGTTCCAACAAGGAAGTTATACACATACTGCCTCGTTGTTCTAACGTTCGGTCTGATCATGAGATCTCGGGTTCAAATCAAAATGGTTATTGAGTTTTCTGATAATAAAAATGCTTAATAACACCTCGGAGTTTAAACGTTGGGTCCTTAGCCTCTATTTCTCGGCAAGCACGTAAAACCGTCGGTCTTAAATCTCATCTCGCCCGGATCGTGTCGGATAAGCGTCCCATCGAATTATGAGAGAGAGGGAACAGAGAGTGCACCTGTTTTTGCGCACACACTTATGCCGCCGGTCGTCAGTTTAAATTGGAGAAAAAAATATGTTTAGAGCTGTAATATTTTACCCATTTTGCATAACTAAGTATTTGTACATTACAAATGAACCCAGGCAATACAAAATTATATGTGCCCTACAGTATCTTAAACAATATCTCGATAATATAATAACAAAACCTCCTTTATACTATGAGATACTAAAATGTAACATAAGCATGTGCTACGGCAGCTACGAAACTCTACGATCCTCTACGGGAGTACATCATTTGATCGAGCACGTATGACGTCATGTGCGGATGTCGAGCTAGCTGAAATATCATTGTTTATCAAGATTGTGTATACAGAAAGACATAATATTAAGACATAATTATTAGCCTATTATATCATTTGCATATTTGTGACTCATCCTATGCTTTTAACTTTGTAACTTTGCATGTATACAATAAAGATATATAAATAAATAAAATAAATTAATAAAATATATATCATATTTTTTGGGTTGATCTTACTGACCGCAACATATCGTATTGCGGAGCTCCCTCTGGTCAGATAGCGGGACGACTTGCCTGAGAGGGCCGGTGACGGTTAGACGCGAAAAGCAACAGGCTGGGCTCTGTGGTATGCCTAGAGAGAGGCCTACGTCCAGCAGTGTGGGTGATAATGATGTCTTGCCGTGATTACAGGTAGAACGGCTCAGTGGTGCATACACTCACACGTCGTGTATTCCGTAGGGTAACAAATTCTTCATTCATTTTCACGGTCACTTACAGTGATTCTTATCTAAAGTTTATGTGACTACATATCGACAATACGTAATTCGGTATGTAACATGAATCTTCAAACGAACTATTTCTCTATAGTTTTTAGTTTCTATTATCTTCTAAGATAATAAATATTTCGGGCATCTAATACACAACGCCTTCTAGTTCAAATCTAAGCAGAGCTTAGATCTTATTTCGTAATCACCGTTAAGAATTCTTTATTTTGATACCACACATGATGTATTTTGAAAACATTATTTATATATACATACATACCCTCTTTATTTCCCGGTCAGGTAAAAACATAACCCTTTTTCTTTCGCAGTCTGGTAATCCTTTAAGGTCGGCTCCTTATAACCTCTTTTATGATAAACAAATCTAATCGCGCTATTATAACATTACGCTACACGCAACAGGAGTAAGCCAGTATGTGATAACAGAAATAAAATCCTATCTTATAGTAGGCCACAAGTTTTATCGCAGCTATCTTAGAACTAGACCGTGTTTTCGCAGCTACGTAAATAAGCCAACTCAGTCAAACTGACAATATGGTAGTTGACTGTATCTTAAACAAATACCGATGTCTATTTCATTATAAAGGGTATTGTAAAACATCTCGAAAAATATGACTACCACAGCTTTTCGTTTCTATAAAAAAATAACAAATAAATATTAAAATATATTGCTCAATTGAGTAGTCTAAAACGGTGATGTCACAAGTTCAAATTCAAATTCAAATTCAAAATTATTTATCCAATTAAGACACTAAGTGAAATTTATGAACGTTAAATTGAAGGTACAGATAAGAATCATAGATCGACACAAACAGACGCCAAATTTTCAAGGTAATTTAGGTAGTTATTATTGTCAAGGTAATTCACTGCCCGCCTGTGTCAATCCATAACTTCCAGTTTCCAAAATGCATAGGGCCTTATGAGAAGAATACTGGCAAAGAAACTCACGGCCACTCTTTTTAAAAGACAGTATTTTAGGTACAATAGTATTAGTATTACATGAATGGTTAACTGTGTGCAAGCTGTTACCACCTGAATTTCGTTTTATTAAAATGCTTCAAAAGTTAAAAGTTAAAGTGCTTTCAAGGTGCACGTCTACTTACATTCAGTTTCAGATTCATTCATTTCATTCAGATTAAGAGGCTAGAGTTGCAGTTGAACGAAACTAAATTAATAGTATTGGCTAAAACATCGCTGACTAGGCCGACCAGCTTGTATCTAGTACATTTTTCATACAAAGTTGTTTTGACAGATGATAAAAGGAAACTAATTTGACTAAGGTAACTATTACAGTGATGCCAACTCCGGGATTTCTTCCCAAATTTAGGGGGAAAAAATCTATATGGGGATTTTTTTAGGGGGTGAAATTTTTTGGGGATATTTTTATTTTTTTAAAATTTAATTTTTATTTTTTAAAAATTTTCTCCTTACATCAACAAAAAAAAAATCAAATCGACTGGATGTTTCCAATTTTAATAGATGACACTGTATGCATTTTTTATATATTTTGATTTTTATTATTTTAACATTTTCCCATTAAACTTATTCATTTTTAAAGAAATAAGGGGATGCTGGTAAGTAAATGACATAAATTATATAATATAAAATTACATTTCATAATGTGATGTAATTAAAGAAAAATACTTAAAAATACTAAATAACTATTGTTATTAACTAATTATTTATTGTTTTTATTTATTTCTTTACCTTTATTGTAATGAATAATACTTGGTCCATCATTGGGGAGTTTTGTGTTGAATTTAGTGGGTGGGAAAGTTTTCAAACAGTGGGCGACACTGCCCTATTATATCTTAGTGAAACCAAAACTGTCTAAACGTGTATTGTGACAAGGATACCAAACAGTGACAGGTATCTTCTTCAACAGGTTGATGTGGTTAACGATGCAAAAGCATCTCAATACACCGTCTTAGTGTGGGTTAACAGGCTACATTGTTGTATTGTCTGCGAAGACCATGATTACCAATACTCTTAGATACTATTCAGGCTTTTTATCAGGCAAGCGTGCTTATTATTTCTTCCTTCTTCCTCAAAAATTAAAGTACCTTCGTGCTAAATTTCATTGAGGTCGGTGTATCGGTTTGGCCGTGAACGCATGACAGGCAGATGGAGCTACTTTCGCATTTAAAATAATATGAGCATGGATTTATATTCCATACTTTTTATGTACTCTTATACCTGACCGTAATAGGGAAAATGCATGTTTTGTTTTTATTTCTTAATCTGATCATTTACGTATCTTCTATTATTACTATCTCTGTATCATAGAAAAATAAATAAATGGGATTGAAAAAAGGTCAAACTAATTTTCAAAGTGGAATTTAAAACACTGACGAATTAGATCTACACAAACGCCGCCATTTTGCGCGCGCTTTTGACTCAGTTAAAGACGTCATTGTCATTTAGTGTTTGTTTAACATTCAGTGTTTCAGTTAAATAATATCAGTTTTAATTGCTATAAAAATCATGAAACAAGGTGATTTTTCTCACAACACTACTACACAGTTGAATTTGGACTCCGATAATTTCGATAACAAGACCATTGACGTCACATTTCGTTTCGAACAATAGTAGGCGTTTTGTAAGTTTGAAATTCACTCCCTTAATTTTCACTTTTATTTAATATTTTCTGAGTTTGAATAACCACTACCTAAAAAAATTACTTTAAAGTATATTGTAAAGACAATAAAGAATGTAGAAAAAAATATTAATTTTTTTATGCAAATTCCTTTTTATCATTTATCATATATTAGTATCATATTCACGGTGTACACTAAAGATTTTATATAAGGCCAAGCTGTACTCGGTATTTATTTGGTAAAAATTAATCCTTGTTAGGTCGGCTTATCGCCCCCGAAAACCCTACATACTATTTGAAAACCTTTTTAGTCGTTTCTGAGTTTCAGACACACATATGTATATCTATATTTTTCTTTATGTAATAGTAAGCAAAAGAGCAGACGTATCTCCTGATGGTAAGCGATTACTGCTGCCCATGGACACCCGCAACACCAGAGGCGCTATAAGTGCGTTGCCGGCCTTGGGGGATGGGGGAAGGATTGGATTATGGGCCTCCGGTTTTCCTTATTCACTCGGTGAAACACAGCGCAGGCGCTGTTTCACATCGGTTTTCTGATCGGTATCACTCCGGTCGAGCCAGCCTATGCATGCCGAAGCGTGGTTCTCCCACGGTAAAATACAAATTACTATATATACAAGAATAGTTCGTTTAATGGTATTAGATCTATATAAAAGTCTATATTATAATCGGCTAAACATCAAATTAGACGGTTTAAGTATATTTATTTCTCAAAAGAATACTACGAGAACTTAAAATGATTAATATTATTTACAATATCACTCTAAAGAGCGTGCTGAGCATAAAAAAGGTAAATAAAAATAAATATACAAAATTAATGTTAACAAAATCAATAACTGACGGTAGGTGATAAACTACCTGTCGTCATAACGAGTCTCCGCATCAATTGATCCCCACAATGTGTTTCTAGTAATATAGTTATTACTAGATGAGACTATGATAACTTGAACAATTAATTTAATTATTTTTGGTTATGTAAATAGTTTTTTTATATTATTACTTAGTTATTATACCTCTTTTATTTGTTTGCATTCTTCTACAATTATAATAATTAATTATAGAATTAATTAGGGTTGTAAATTATTGAAATATCTAACATATTGTTTGAGTGATTTTTTACGGGTTTTATTTATATCTGTATTTTATTTCGTATATCAAAACCTTTCCTTGTATACACATGTTAACGTCAACTTCTTAATTTTCAGGTTTTTGGCAAGGGATTTCGCCATGACGATAAATCAAAGTAACAATTCTATTCAACAGTGCCATCAGAATTTACAAAATTGGGCTGATTTACCAGCTATTATTCCAAAAACCACCTTGTGACCTTCGTATAGAAATCGGTTTTAAATAAACGAGTGATGTTTAATTCGCCATTAGTTTCGAATGTTCTTTAATAGTTAAATAAGCTTAAGATTTATGCAGATAAACCAGCGTTATTTTTTATATGGCGAGATTATTTTTCAAATGTGTTCATGTGACTCCCAAAGCCATCTTATACCAAACTAGGCAGAGCTTTTATTATTATAACAAGTGATTTATTCCAAAAGTTTTTTTAAATGAACTTTTATTACTTTTTAATAAAAAATATATTTTGTGCCCTTTCATTTAATACCCATGTAGCGAGTTATTTATAAATATGTACGCTGCTATTATGTTACGGCGGCCATTTTGGATTGATAATAATACCGAATATGTTTAAATTCAATTTGTCATCAGAACTAAAGGTATATTTCAAATTTCAGCTCAATCGAAAATCGGGCCGTGGATCAAATTTTGGAAATCTTTTTGGAAATTTGGAAAATTTGGAAATTTATCACGGGAAACTCTCATACCGGCTGACACAAGTGATCACTGGGATAGGATGCTTCGAAGAGCACCTGTGTCTTATCCACAAGGAGCCAACGCCTGAGTGCCACGATAACATTATTGCGGCCATGTTGGGGAGCGAGAGCGCGGGAAACTCTGCCGTCAAGTTATGCTTGTGAAGGAGATAGCGGAGCGGGACTGGGACAGGTTTAGAACTCTCCCTGCCCGCCAGGCACGGGAACGGACCAGGTACCACTAACGGCTCAAGCGTTTGAGATCGCAAAATGATCTCCGTCCTCTATATTTGAATTGCAAGATTTGATTACAGGCAAACATCGGGACAAATGTAACTGTATTAAAGCTTATAAAAAAGGAAAGTTTGTGAGGTTGTAGATCTAATCTGACGATCTACTGAACCGATTTTGAAAATTCTTATAAAAATAGAAAGCCACATGATTTGTGGTCGTCAAAGACTACATTTATATCAACCCAAAAAAATGATTACCACGGTATCCAACATGCACCTGGGCGGGTAAAAGCTAGCAAGCTAAGTTTATAATAAGCTATTTTCTCCCTTTGGTTTACATTAAGAAAAACTGCCTCGTTGGTCTAGCGGTTAGCATAAGGGACTGCAGGTCAAGAGGTCTCGGGTTCGACTGCCGAGATAGACTACTGTTTGGTTTTTCTTACAAGAAATTCTTAATAGCAGCCCGGAGTATGAAAAATGGCGGTGTTTTCCATCCGTGCCTCGGAGAGTACGTTCAGCCATCGGTCCCGGTGGTCATTAACATCTATGACAATAGTTATTGGGACGTCAGTGCCCTCAAATATACTGACAACTAGTCCATTCGATCGATAGTCTTCGAAGTTCAACCTCAGGGATGCGAAGGTCCGGTGCCAGTCACTCGGTTTAAAAATATATTCAGGTAAAACCGGTTGAACTAGTAGTCGACCCCAAATCTTAGGAATAAAGGCTAGGAAGATGATGGTGACACATTGAGAATATAAACTGTCACTACCCCTCTTCATACCATGGGTTTCATTAGATAACCAAACGCAGAAGCCTTCGCAGGACAAAAGCACTGCAAATAGAAAGGAAAACTTGAAACTTACTCAAGACAAAATTCGTCTGTGGTAGTACAGTTATCCAAAACCTCCTTTCAAAGACGAAGACTATCTCCAGGCTACTGCTGGAGACTGATGATTTGATGATGTTGAAATTAACTAATGAATGTTTAGTTAGTGGGGCTAGGTACAGTATTTCCATATGCATTATGAGAAAATGGTGCATAGGGATCCCATAGAACTTAGGTCCCCAAACCAAGCTTACCTGCAAGTGGTGCAACTGCTAAATGACCAATGATACTCTGGCAAACAAAACATCCCGATTAGCAGCAATAGAATCGCCACCTATTACGTGGTATGGAAACACTGGTGAAAAGTGGACATACAATATGTCTCTGCCTCTACAAAAAGCAGGCGTGATGTTGTTACGAAGCAAGATTATTTGCGAACAATGATCGAGAATGTTCTTGATTGTTCGCGAACAACGATCGAAAAAGTTGATTATTGAACCAGAATAATGATCCCTATATTTATAAACATACAGTCGAATAACAATTGGTTGTTGCGCGATTGCTTACTAGTATGCTGGCGGGCGTGACCTTGGTACGAGGAACGCCCTCGTATGTTCGAGATGTTTCTCGAAAGCGCTACTAATAGTAAAAATGAATGCGATATACGAAATCTCGCGGGCCGAAATCAGTTGAGTTTGAGCTTCAATGCGATTAACATTGAAGTGATATCAGTGATGAAACTAGCAACCTTGGGGATATTTTGATTTTAAGTGTTGTTAATAAATTCTCTTTTACACGTAAAAAGGTTTTCCATCGAACCCTAACACATAACTCTATTAATTTGAAATTACAAGAAGATATTTAAATTTTATTCATTGGTATAGATTTGCATTGCCTTTCCCTTCTCCTCTCGTTTCATTCTCAAGAGACCCATTGGCTAGATACGTGATGGATCTATTAAGAATAATTAAATTAATAGATGTATTTAAAAGATTTACAATGACCTACTCACATCTTAAAATGAAAAATAAAATCGTCATTAGATGCATCATGTTTCGGGCCAATGGATCCTCTGAAATTGTACAAATAAAAAATTCTTAGCAGATCCATATTTTGAAATCAGGTTCCAATGATGAGGATGTAATGTCCACTGTGGGTGAGCCACGCTTAAATATGAATGGATCAGTTCGACCGGCGTGATACCACGGCCTCACAGAAAACCAGTGTGAAACAGCGCTTGCGCCGTGTTTCACCGAGTGAGTGAAGAAGATAGGGGAAGTCCACACCCCAACCCCTTTCCCCATCCTCCTCCCCATCCACCAAAAGCCGGCAACGCACTTGTGACACCTCTGGTGTTGCGTTATAAATAGTATAATTCTAATATTAATTGATGTTATATGACATGTGATTTTCTGTACCCTACAGGGTTAATGATTGTTTCTAGTTTCAAGCGTTGTGTTTACATTGTGGAATGCAAATAAAAATTGAAACAATATATTTTTTTAATACTTTAATAATAGAAATACACTTCGGCGAAAATAAATAAATATAAATAAATTACACCGAAAACAAGTAAATTGTTCGAAAAACAAATCACAAAATGCAACCAAGGAATGCTTAAAATTACATTGTGCTTAACTGTTCACTTAAACTTATATTATGGATAGTAGTTTTTGGTTTCAACAACATTAAGTAACAATTATAAAGCAATAATTCAAGATTTTTAAGTTGACTTGAGTCATGAAAACAATTAGAGAGTTGGTATATATAACCTCACAATGGCCTTTTATACAAGCGTAAAGTGAGTTATCGGCATATTTTCATACGATATAATAAAATACAAATTAATTTTAATGTATTCAAACGTAGAATTAAATGATTTTTGTCGTTGTATCAATTGTTTTCATTACTCGCATCAAATACAAGGCAACAAAATAAATTATACACAATTGTCATAACAAATTGAAGAGGCATTTAAAAAACGTTTTATTGTGAAATACTCTCTTAAAACTACCCCTCTTTTCCCGTGAATAATAGGGGGAAACTATTGACGTCACTTTCTAAATGAAAAGCAACGAAAAAACAGCTGAACATTCAATTTCTACGACTTAAATCTGGCCGAAGTCTTCTACGGTGTAGGTTGAGATAATTACTAATTCACAGTTAGAGGCTAAAGGACCTAAAAAGCTCATACATGTTTTGATTAAATCTACCAATTATATATTACTAATTTACACTAACTAGCATGGTTAATTTGTGTTCGTATATAAAGTGTCCAAATATATAAGTGGCTCAAGGATAACTAACTAAATGAAAAGGCACCTAACTCAAAATTCATAGCAGTTTTGAGTTGACTATAACAGTGACTTTAGGATAACCCTGCCTCTATTAGAAAAAAAGAGATAGTTCAAACACGATTTTATTTTACATTTTGATACTTTTGTTACATTTTGAGTTGGATACCTTCTCACTTTTCATTTTGAGTTAGGTTAATTTCTGCAGGTGTAAACTAACTTTTAGTGTTAGAACTTTAAGACTTGTTTTATAATTAAACCACTGATATTTTATCAGTAAATAAAATACTGTCTATTATTTACTGTCTGAACAGCATGCCACTTTTTTTCTTTCAAAATAACACAAAGTGTGATTTTTCTCAACTTTCTCAATTGAAAAATTCTATCAATAATCAAACTACTATAATAAAAGAGATCTAATAATACAGTATTTTACAATGTGATATAATTAGAATTTTACAATTTATATTTATATACATAAATATATTGGACAGTACTAATCGATATTTTAGTGATTACTAAAAGAATCGATTTAATTCGATTGATGACCGTGTTTTGGAAATAAATATATTCAAGTATATTGCGTTTGAGTTTAAGTTCAGCTAAGTTATAGAAAATTGTAAAACTGTGAAGGTCAAAATTAATTTAGGCTGATATTTGAATTTGAAGAAATGAATAGAATTTACAAATTAACTAAAATAATTATTTTAAATAAATTGATATTCACGGCCGTCTAAGCCTAGGCAAAGCGTGTACTGTGATAACCAGAGATATATGTATATGATATATAAAATTTCTGACTTCTGAATATTGACGCTATCAAAATAAGTGAATTGTGTGTCAATATATCAAAGGTCAAATGTGTAATGTCAAATTAAATAAAATAATTTACGCCATCCATTAATTTTGACCTGTCAGACTAATGGGTAGTATAAATATCCTGTTGCCTTTTACACTTAATACTCGATTACAAATTCTGTTGGAGGAGAAACCGAAATAAAAAATAATGTTGACAGCGCGATTTAAGACATTAATACGGGATATTGCCGCTAGATGCCGTAACGTGTATAGGCCGTTCATGATGCTACCATAGTCTTAAAAAAACAACGTTATCGTAGATGATGACGTAAGATTATGATGTCAGAGTTCGTTTTGGAATCGAGTATAAAGTATTAGAACAAAGTTAAACTTATTCAAGTACATAGATAGTACAGATAAATTGCACTTTGCTTGTGAATTTCTAACACTAAGAACATGTAGACTTAATTAAGTTTGTTATTAAGTGTTGCGTTGCATATCTGAAAAGAAGAAAAATATTTGATCTTTAGAAATGTCTTGAAACCTTACGATCTAGGCTCATTGAATGATTTTAATATAAAAAAAGTGTGTGTTCACTCGTGTACAAACATTAGAAGTTTTTTTTTGGCGTAACAAGATAAAAATTTGAAAATCTAAAAGTCGACTACAGCTAAATTCTAGGAGTCGGTTGTCCATGACGGTATGCGCGCGCATCGTAAAAAAAAATTCTCATCATTTTTCCTTAACGCTCCAAAAGAAGGACCACTTCAAAAAAAAACTTGATCCTGCCAGGTGACTCCAGTATGGCTGATGGAAAGTACGAGCAGAATCCAACAGTGGTGGTCACCATACTCATTGCGAATTTAGAAAATGCAAAAATGCAGCATGGTGACCCACACTATTGAGATTCTTCTGCATCATTGGACCTCCGGTCTCTCGTCACGATTACCACAAGGTTCTAGCGTTAGTTAATTTTATCGGGTTCGGCTTTCCGATTGTACTGAACTCATTACTCGTTTCATTGATCGTTTTGATGCAGAAAAACCCACACTACACTTGTTCTCAAACCACATAGACCAGATCATCAGATATATATAAACAAACAAAAATGGTTGTCTGTAAACGGATGATAATTTTATGTGACAACGTCATAAGAAATCATCATCATCATCATCAGCCTATCGCAGTCCACTGCTGGACATACGCCTCTCCAATTTCACGCCACTTAGTTCTATCTATGGCTTCTCGCATCCAGCTCCTGCCAGCCGTCCTGCGCAAATCATCGCTCCACCTGGCTTGTGGACGTCCTACACTACGTTTGCCGAGCCGCGGCCTCCACTCAAGAACTCGTTTACCCCAACGCGAACGACAACGAGAAACGCCGAGCATAGCCCTCTCCAAAGCACGCTGAGCGACTTTGAACTTATGGACCAGACGAACCGTAAGTGTCCACGTTTCGGCTCCTTATGTCATTACGGGTAGGATGCACGCGTTGAAGACTTTCGTCTTTAGGCATTGTTTGATCCGACGAAGTTTCCCGAACGCTGCCCAACCTAGCCGGATTCTTCTGTTCACCTCGTCCTCAAAGCTGTTTCTACCTAACTGCAAAGTCTGCCTGAGGTATACATAGGTATACATAGGTATACATATTTTTGAACAATTTCGAGAACGGCACCGTGTACCGCAAATAAGAAAATATTGATGAAATATATGCGTCACAAGCCTTAGGCTTAGATCTCACGTGCCTCTCTCTCGCTAGTTCCGCGCTCTCGCTCGCATCCTCGGCTCGGGCGGAACGTGACAGTGAGCCATGCTTTTTGGTACCTGCAGCTGGCGTTCATCGATTTATAAGACATTATCGCGTCAAAAAAACATTGTTGATGGATTATTATATCACCCAGAAATGAAAATAAAGCGGTCATTCTTTTCATACAATTTGTCTCAGGTGGGTTCGAAACCAAGCCTTCAACCATTCAGCCAAACAACCATTAAATATTAAAAAAATTTTGCATATCCTAATCGAATCTCCAATCACAAAACTCTTAATACAGCAAATCAAAATGCAAGCTTGCGCATCCATTCCTTTTTACGAAAACAGTCCTACACAACAAGAAAAAATGTTACACAGAATGTTCAAAAGGAAAAGGAGTGGCACCAAAGAAACTAATTTAGTAACAATTGAAATTTAACCTAAAGTTCATCAGAATACAAATGCATTTGCAATGAAATAATGCTACGATTGGTTTTATTTCGTTCGCACGCACATTAAATTCAGTTGTTAGTCTCTTTACTGTCACTCCGACGATTAACTGATCCTATGAAACTGCAATTGTACCTTTACTGGCTCTTCTCGTCCTTGACTTCACGAGGCTCGACCTTGGAGACCTTAGGGTTGTTCTTCCAGATGTAGTAGGTGAGTGAGCTGGCGAAGGACAGCCAGGCGAGGTAGGGCACCATCAAAGCGCCAGCTGTCTTGTTCACCGAGGCGAAGGAAATCGCCGTCGCTGTAGCTGCACCGGTCAGCACTGAGATTTCAATTAAGGCCTGCCGACAATATCATGTATTAATAAATATTCTGGAGATCTGACATACAACGCTATCTAGCTTCAAAATAAACGGAGCTTGTACTATGAAAGGTAGTTTGACTGATAGAATACTTATATAATTTTTTGTAAATAAATACATATTATACGTAGAAAACACCCAAACTCAAAAAAAAATATTTGCAGGTCATACAAAGATTTGGTCCGACCCTTGAATCGAACCCGAGACAGACCTCATGTACAGCAGCGCTACCACTGCAGAACGAAGTAGTCAATATAAATATAATTATTATCCTTTACTGACTGTGGATGATTCTCACACAAAGTGAGGATCCTCCGAGGTGATCATGCCTGGCGGGTCACTGTCCAACGGTTGATGTTGGGATGTTGTATATATGCTAATCGGCGCGGGTATTTCTATTCCGCGATGCAGGATTGGTGGTTTCTTCGTGTTATACATTACTCCGCAGTTCAGCATAAGTGCGGTAGATGGCGCTGCAGTAAATTTCTTTTGCGATGTATGAGGGTGTCACCACAGTGACCTTTTTTTAACGTGTTTTCCACACTAAAATAATGGTCCCTCACGGTCCGTTACCCCACCAGTTTGCGGCAGGGTGGTGTGTCGCAATCGGACCGACTAAGACCACACAGCGTGGCCACTCTGCGCCTGAGAAGAGAGTTCAGGGAACTGCTGTTTTATAACAATTCCGGACCCCTCTCAGCGCCTGCCCGCATTGAAGCGGGCACCGTCTGCTGATATACTATCTTACAATGTGAGGTACGGCACACGTGTCTGTCGCCTCCTCACGGCTGGCCTCTAAAGCGGATGGAGGGGAAAACCCGTCCTGACGTCGCTGGTAGGCGCGCCTCTGCCGCCCAGTCCAAACCACAGTTTTGTTGTGCGAAAATTTCTGGAAAAGCGCACAGTTGTAGACTGCCAACCATATAGATGATGGGGATGAAACTCCTGTAGGACTACGTTTTCAATCCATAGCCTTAGTTGTAAAGAAATCTGTCAACAATCGCCGAAGCTATTCCTCATCAGTTTCTGGTATATAAATATATAGATATTTCGGACATGTAACAGAACGCGTCATCGATATGGTTCAATATCATGTCATAGAGACATACCCACAAAAGGCCTTTGTCTAGCAACGGTCTACCAAAGACCTCTGAAAATTACTAACCAGCTTAAAGTCCTTTAGTCCGAAGAAGATGGGTGTCCACGCCCAGTTGAGAAGCAGCTGACCACCATACAAAGTCAATGGTAATACTGCCTCATCTGAAAGTGAATATAAAAAAAATTATAATATTGATATAATCTTACAGGCCGTGTGGTGACGGTGTCAACGCCCCTATGCATCCCATGGGTTTCGTAAGAGGCGACTAAAGGGCGACATTATTGAAATATTTTCAAAAAGCATCCCACGCTTTTTTGTTATTTTGATTGGTTTATTTATAAAAGCTTGTTTTTTAAGCTATTACTTATTTGTATTAATATCATCATCATCATCAGCCTATCGTAGTCCACTACTGGACATAGACCTCTCCAATTGCAAGCTACTTAGTTCGATCCTGAGTTTCTCGCATCCAGCTCCTACCAGCTATCTCGTTCAAATTATGACTCCACCTGGCCTGTGGACGGGACGTCCTACATATACTATGTAAGTTGTCGTACTTTTTTTTCAAATTATTGTATTGTCATCGATCCTTGATAAGTCTATTAAGTCGAAATTAAATCTGACTGTTTGAAGTGGGTCAATATCAAGTCCAAAGGTGTCGGTTATAAACAAAAATATATACAAACATACGGGTGAAGCTAATAAAATTCGTGTAAAAAGAATGAAGTTTTTTGAATTTGAATTGAATGAAATTTACCAACCCCCCGTCTAGCCAGTGTCGTATAGTACTTATAGCAGGTCGAAACCTCGCCTCGAAAGGTGTCTACGTCCAGCAGTGGACTGTTAAAGGTTATTTATTGATGGTGATGATTTCTTATACACAATAGTGTATATATATACATACAGTATATATACAGATATACTATTCTTATAGTATATCTGTATATATACTGTATGTATATGTATATCTGTATATATACTGTATGTATATATATATATACACTATTGTGTATAAGAATAGTATATCTGTGGACCAGAGAGCTTTCTTTTCCACTCGACTTTATGGTGTTAGCATCATTGATGTCATTTTAAAAACAAGTGATTAATTGAAAAAGGTTTTTTGTATAAACAAGCTTTTATTACTTGATAATAAAATAAACCTTTAAGCTTCATTTAATACCCATATTGGGTGGAATGTTCAGAAATATGTATGCCGTTTTAGATTAATAATAATACCGATCATATGTCATTGCATGACCATCAGAACTAAAGGCATGTTGCAAATTTCAGCTCAATCGGGAAGTGGATCAATTTTGACTTGCAAGATTTGATTACTGACGAACACCGGGACAGGTGAAACTAAATAAAAACTTGTAAAAAACTGCATTTTTCAAGTAAAACTTCTTTAGAGGCGTTGAGCGCTTTTTGGAGGCACAAAATCATGCAATATGACACCAGAAGTTTCAAATGAGCTATTTGCATATAATCTGTTCTTTTTGGGTGACCAAAAAGCGAGAAATTCAAATCATCGATAGGATAGGTAGCAGAGCCACGCTGATTTCAGCACAGTTGGGCCGGCTCGACCGGGCCGGTACTACGGTACTACTAAAATCAACGCAAAATGCCAGCGTTCGCACTGTCCTGTTTCTTTGGTGAGTGCAAGAGCGTAGGCCCAATC
>PKRV01003346.1:0-87438 GCA_003709505.1 Hyphantria cunea
GCGGAGAAGGCCCGGAAGGACGACCTCCACTCGGACCCGGTCCGGGCGGCAGAGGCGCGCCTATCAGCGCCTCATGCCGCCCTGAGTGTGGCCGCGGATGGGTGGGATGGGTTTTCCCCCCCATCCGCTTCACAGGCCAGCCGCGAGGGGGCGACGTTACGCGTGTGCCGTAATCGCATAAATTGAGAGGATTTAACATCTAGAGATGGTGCCCGCTTCAGTGCGGGCAAGCGCTGGGAGGGGTCCGGATGGCGTAAGAAAGCGGTTCCCGGATCTCTCCCGTCTCAGGCGCAGAGTGGCACACCGTGTGGTTTTAGTCGGTTCGATTCCGATACACCGCCCCGCCGCAAACCCCGGTGAGGTGAAGGCCCGAGGGGTTTCCAAACGTAAAAAAAAATGAGATAAAAGAGAAATTGCGGGTTTATATTAGATCATTGTGCGTAAAAAAAGTCAGTGAAGTATTATTTTAACCTATAATTAGGTATAGAGTGATTCCAAGCCATATCAATAAAAACTTCAAACCAACTAACGGAATCCTTATTTGAAGATGAATTAAGGTTTAATTAAATACAAGACTATTGAATTATGAGATGATTCCAAACATCAATAAGTCATTTGAATTTTAAGTCCATTAATCGTCTTTTACAAATCACATAATTGGCAAACAAGTCTACATCAGCATATATCTCACGACTTTCCTTTCTATAGACACACGGTTGAACTTACAAATGTTTTCAATCGTGCATTAATTAATTTCAGTAGGATTTGGAGATAGTGACAAGATCACTTACATAGTAACGTGGTAATAAAGCAATGTAAGAAGGCACGCAATATCATCATCATAATGTTGTGGGTCTTGTTGTGCTTTTGAGGGTCTTGTTGTGCTTTTGAGCGAGGCATATGTCCAGTAGTTGACAATTAAAATAGTTTATTTATTTATTTATTTAATCTTCATGCAATTACATTGCAAAAGGCGGACTTAATGCCATGGGCATTATCTTCCAGTCAACCTTAAAGTTTACTGTTCTCCATAGGCCTGGTGCTAAAAGAAAAGCATTAAAACAGATACAAATTCTGTACATTCAAACTGCAGCGCTAGAGGCGTCATTGAACTCGCATTTGGAAAGCGCTACTAAGAAAGTTTATAAACATTGCAGTTGCACTCAGCAAGAATGCCCTCATCCGATCACCCTCAGTGTACTCAAGAAGTTAACCGATGTGATTTAGTGAATTCAGTTTGAATATCATTATTAGTGGTAATCACTAATAATAACACACCCGTTCTTGGTATCCTTGTTATAATTTCACAGACCTATTGTAGGTATGTTATTATATTTCTGTATTTTCATTAATATCTTAGTTTTTTAATTATACTTTCGGGTTCAACCGCAATATTAATAATGAGAAAATTAAAAGAAGTTACATAACATAAAAAAAAACAACAACCCATAATGTCCCACTGCTGGGCTCGGGTCTCCTCTCAGGATAGGGTTAAGGCCAAACGTCCCCACGCTGGCCAAGTGCGGGTTGGGGACTGGCAAGAATACGTTGTGGCTACGTAAATCTTGCCGTTGGATGTTTTTAAGCCGCCCGAAGGCCTCCAACTAAGCTTCACGACTGTTATCGAATGATAAGAACCGGGACCGACTGCTTAACGTGACCTCCGAATCACGGAGACGCTCATGGTAACATGCCACCAGCGGTCACCCATCCAGGTACTGACCGCGCCATCGTTGCTTACCCGCGATGATTGTTTCTAATCACCGAGTGCAACTGGGCTATGAGCGCCTCATACATAACTTAAATTAATGATATTTACGGAGCCAGTCGACTGACCTTTTCTAGCATTGCCATTCAACTTTTTTTTATGGCCATATGAACTGATGGATCGCCTGATGATAGTATCTATGGTCAACAGTAAACGCTTACCGCGTTTACTGTTGACCATGCATGACACCTGCAACACAAGGGACATCACTAACAACTAAACCAATGAGCCCAAGACAGAAAGGTATATTTCAAAAGAAAAATCGGCCAAGTGCGAGTCGGACTCGCGCATGAAGGGTTCCATACCATTATACATTTCAAGCGTCTACACGTTGCCGTTATCAATATCGAGCAAAAACGAGCAAATCAATCACGTTTGTTATATGGGAGCACTCTTAAATATTTATTTAATCTGTTTTTTGTGTGTTTCATTATAGCTGCAATAGAAATACATCATCTCTGAGAATTTTGACAGACGGAATTTTGACAGCCTGGTGACAGACGGACACCGAAGTCTTAGATCTTAGAATACCTTTAGTTACGGAACCCTAAAAAATAAAAGCCTACAGGTAAACAAGTTATGGAACGTTATGTAAGTAGAGTTACAAACACAATGAAACTAAGATAAGAGTGCCTGTTTAAATCGGTTAAATTGATTTTGCCATACAATGACCAGGAACTGAAACAATAAAACTTTTTAATAACAAAGGACTAAGTCCACACACCAAATCCCCACTTTGTTAAACAGTCTTAAATGTATTAACTATCTGATTTATTCTAAATACGTGGTAGTGTTACCAGGATGATTAGTTTTCAGGTAGATTTATAAACAACTGATGTTTTCCCTAATTATAAAATTTATTATTTATTTATTTTATTTATTTATCTTTATTGTATATACATAGTAAGAAATGGTACAATAGGAACAATCACACAATATGTATAACAATTATAAACAATGTAACATTAAAAATGGGGCATATTTATGACACGTTAAGTTTTCTAGCACAAAACACATAGTTATACTATAATACTACTATATAAGCGATATCTTTTGAATATTGTTTTGTACTACTCATTAAATCAGGCTCACGAAGATTATTTTTAACCATCTTCAAAAAAAAGAAGGCTCGCTTCAGAGTTTGTTACCACAGTTTCGCCAGCCGAGCCTATTACGACAAATAATTATTTTTCATATATTGACTGCCTAGATGGTTTATTTGTTAAAGCAGTCACCACGCCGTTTTTGAGCTGCCGCTCCTTGAGATGCTCCAGCTTTTTTAAGTAGTTGTGGGTTCAAACCCCACATGAGACCAAATTATTGTTCCTAGTCTGGGTTTTCTTTGTGTCCGTATTATTAATGTTTCTTAAAACACGGACACATGATGTGTTGTTGTGTTAGATGATGTGTAAGACGCTTAACATTACGCTACGCTAGTCAATAGGAGACGAAAATGAGATTCTAAAACCATTTATCTCAAACTACAGAAGGTATTTCGGTGAAATTATATTCGGTTGGTATTTGGCCTTAGAGAACATTATGTCTTGTTTGAACTTGTTTCACAATTTCAAAGCAGATTGTGTACTATATTATTTAAGTATGTTAGTAATACAAAAGAACTCAAGACCAGAATTAAGGTTACTTCAAGAACACACGTAACACAAAATGTACATCTTCAACGGCTCGGCCGACGTCGAAGTTTGCGTTTCGCTTCATTGGTTCCGAGTTTAACTTATTGATTAAAGTCTCCATAAATAGTGGCTGGTTTCGCAGAAAGACACGCGAACACACGTGCTCATTAGTGTTAAAGAATATAGCTAAGATTTTATAAGTTACTAAGCTTAATTAATTAACAAAATGCGACATACAATGTTTTGTAGGTATGTTTCCATTTTCCATTTCGAACGAGTAGAGACGGCTACAGACCGCAAGCCTGCCGCTGCGTAGCGATAAATTAATTTTCCCACGTGAACTCGGGGTTTCTACGACAATAATACATAACTGCTTTTTATATTATATTTCACTTTAAGGAGCGTTTCTTTAATTACCAGTAATTAATCAAAAAACGAAGTATTATAAGACGACTGTTCTTAACTAGTGAAACGTTGGCAATAGATGTTTTTATAATACATACTTATTTTTTGTTAAGTATTTATTGTTCGCTGTTCATTTATCTTTGAGGCCGTATTTCAGCGCGTAGTCAGAATACATTCTAGTAAGTCAGTATTGTTCTACACTTCCGGGTGAATAATGCTTTTATAGGTTATTGTGGTACTTAGATAC
Organism: Hyphantria cunea; assembly: GCA_003709505.1. NCBI lineage: Eukaryota > Metazoa > Arthropoda > Insecta > Lepidoptera > Erebidae > Hyphantria > Hyphantria cunea. The sequence continues at coordinate 4,052 of PKRV01003346.1, forward strand.
TGTAATCGTTTTACATTAGTGGGCCTCTTTCGGAACGATTCTTCACGGCTGTTGGTAGGGCAGTCATGGCCAAATTAAAAAAAAGCGACTAGAGACAGCGGCGTGCATTGACCTGGTAATGTTTACTGTCCTTGATCGGCGCGGACGGCGGCGTCCGGAGTGACGTCATCGCGGAGGTGCTGATGGGTTTCAGCTACGAGGCCCCGCGCCGCACTGACACTGCGCTCTGACAGGCAGGCAAAACGAACTCGCAAAAACAAGTACTCACTGTTTAGTACAAGTCCTAATGTATTGTGTTTTATTCATTTTATATTTTATAAAAAAATCATTGTATTTAAAAATATGAATACGAACAAAGTATTACATAATTATGTAAAATTTATATTGGACGGAAGGCAAGTTTGGCCGAAATATGCAAAAATAACTTCAATCCAATAAAAATGTTAAGGCTAATGAACTTTAAGTATTCATGCGAGGCTACAACAATTTTATGAAATAACTAATAATAATTCATACAACGTGTACAATGAGTTAGTGGTATAGGCAATCCTTTAACTTATTTAATAATGATCAATGACGTTTAAAATAACTGTCGTGTTAAGTATATTGCTTTAACGTTTTTTTAGAAGTCATAGAGTACACTCCCATGGATATATTTTTAAAACATATTTCAAATTATCTTTGTCAAGTCAAATTCATTATTATCGCTATTTGACTAACTAGCTGTTATTAAATTTATACAAAGTAATTTGTTAAAATGCCGGTTGATAACTAGCAACAGCAGTTTTATACATTCATACTCATTAATATGAATGTGTAAAACCTCTTTAGAACTGTATTTGTCTGTCATGCGATGTCGACTAAGCCGCTGGGCCGATTTCAATGAAAAGCATGAAAATACTTTGATTCACGAAGAAGGACATAGTCTACATTTTACCAAAATAACCGACAAACACGTAAGTGGAAAGGATAGTACTATATATTACATTGATGGCAATTAGGAAACATATTTCTTATCTCAGTAGCTGTTTCAGACGGTGGTTCTAGAGCAGTGGTAGCCTTGACTGTCGCATGATGTCACAGTTCCGTCCGCATCCTTAACAAATGACAATCATTCATTCCAGTGAATTGTCGTTACGTTATAAAATTGTGAACAATTTAATCTGCTTTTATATCTCCACTTGGTCCTGAGAACGTTTCATCGGGATCGTCTTCGCGTTGTTAAATTAAACTGGATAAAGTTTTGATGTAATGCTTGATGTTTCGCACATTTACACGCCTGGTGTGTTTGTTGAATTCATGGTAATACTGAATGATAATATTTGGATTTTTTATGCATGTTATACTTTCAAACAACCTTGGCGCTTGAGGAATTCTGTGTTACTCTACTGCTATGTGAAATGCTTAAATAAAAAGTAATTCCTGCCAACAACTTTCATATCTCGTCACGGGTTAGACTTAAAGTTATATTTCAGTGGTTAATGATTCATAACTCTGTAATATTTCAATCCAAAATAAAATTTGTAACATTAATGTCACAGGGGGGAACACATTCAGAATATAATATTGGTCAGGGTCAAGAAGAACCCTTCTATTTTGGAGCATATTGCGTGGCTTGAACTAATAACATATATTTCATTAACTTATGTGGTGAATTAAATCTTAAGTTCAAGCACTTTTTGTTGCGGAACTGTGGCCATATTTATTTAGTTATACAATAGTTTAACATTCAACAAAGTAATTGTATGGCGTATACCAATTTATATGCATTTTTTATAGGAGTCAACGGCTCGTTCGATTAGGTAGGCATAAAGTTCTTTGTTTGAGCGGCGGGGGGTGCGGGCGAGACGCCAGTTAACGGGAGAGTAACGTCCTATGGGAGGTACGTTATGGTATGGCGCAGGTAAGGCACTGGATACTGGTACATCCACATAGTTGGCGGCGGATAAAGCTGGATCACACACTTTTTGCCGGGCGGCCGACGGCGAAGGTCGGTCGAGGCAAGCCACGAGCGATCTAGCATTCCAACCGCTATGAATGAATAGTTGCTCGACTGGTCGAGAGGCGCATACTAAGTGACTAAAGATTAATTTGACAACAAACATTTAAGTTGGCACAAACCGGAATGGATGCCGGCACTGGCACCCGCCCCGTGGGAATCGCGGACGAGCCCAAACGTTTGTCTCCGATGATTGACCGATTAATAAGTACCTGCCCATTTAACGTTTCGTTTATTTCTCGCTTTTCATAGCGTGATGTGCGGCCAATTTGTCTTGAGATTTTCTGACACGACAATGTGTTCGAACACGCAATCTGGCGGATAACGCAAAGGCAGAATTCATTAGTATTTTGTACTTTCGTATACCACACGTACATGTCTATACATTGTAATAAACCGATACATATGAAGTTCAAGTTTCAGTTATGTCACATTTCATTGTCATATTTAAAGACATGTACTGCAGTTTATTTATTTAATGGTTTGGATATACATATAAATATTGCTAGGCGGTGGAATTTAAAGCAGAGTCATGTTAATATAAAAAAAAAACTGAATTCTAAACTAGTCGTTGAAATAAATCACTCTATAATGTGATAGTTTCAGAACACTTTATTCTTATTTATTTTTATTATTACTATCTAAAATTACGAAATTATCAATGTCTATAGTATGTCTCTGCCTTATTAGTTGGTGTAATACTATTAAAAAGTCCATTTCGCCCATACATTTTGTATCAATCTAACGTTCGTAAAACTTTCGGTTAGAGTTTGAGTTTTAAACCGTAACGGTTGGTGAAGTTGAACTCGGAGCTATTCGTAAAGGAGATGGCAATACTGAGCCGTGGAATGTATTGGTTTGCAACGGCGCGTTTGCACCGAAGCTCGTGAATCGCGCCCGCCCACACTCACCAACCGTCGATCATCACTTTTATTACCAACCAGGAATAATTGATAGACACACACATATTTTCCGATCATTAAGTATATATGTATTCAAATAAATGTTAGCGATAAAGAAGGAACAAGATTTTTGTTTTTACGTACAAAATTTTGTTGCTACGCGACTAATCTTTGATAATGTCAGTGTAATTATAATTGTTACTATAATTGCAATGATGATTGTTGTTCTTTTCCCACATAAAATGGACCCAAATCATTCGAAAAGAGTTAGAACGCTTCCAATAAAAGTCGAACCAAAAACTGAATACAACTTTATGTTAATGATTCTTTTCTTTATAAAATATAGTGTTTTTATTCTTGCGAAGTAGGAATGTATATGTATACTGATAATTTCGAAGTATTAGAATAATATATTACTTACCCGTTGGCCGGAAACGAGTAGTTATAAATTCTCCATATAGAAGTGGTTTAACCTTGATAGTTATGGTGATTAAGACACGGGCCCCATTGACATATTCCATAGCCGTAGCGCCATAAAAACGAAACGAAGCCTTGATAGCTTGGGCAACTGTACGCAAATGGATGTACGGAATTTCAATGTTACAGGAACATAATGTCAAAAAGCAGTTCTTATCTTTTCGTAGATCAGACTTCTGACGTCACTTCAGGCACGAGACCGTTGCGACAGGTTAGAAGTTTAAATCGGCCAATGCGTACAGACCATCATTGGGCTTCAACTGACAAAAACTAACATTCTCTCAGCTGAGATTTGAAAATTTAATTCAGGTTTTAGAACTTAACAAATTCCCAAGCATTTAACAAATATGTTTAATACAACAAAATTTCTTCTGGTATTTTTGAATTGAATTTCGTTAAGTAGCTTATTTCTGCTTTTTTTTGATAAATCAAAAACAAAAGTGTTGTTAAAGAGAGAGAGAAAGAGAGAGTGAGTGAGAGAGATACAGAGAGAGAGAGAGCAACTGATGTTGTTGTTTTTTTAAATCAGGAATTACCTGTCAATTAAAAACTTGTATAGTAGTCACAATCACGTCTTATAAATAGAAATCGAATAATCAGATCGCATTATGTATAAAATTTGTTTTATGTTGTCAAAATGGCAATCATAAAAAAGTTTATTATTTCTTAGATACTACTATTCTAATGTCGTGGGAATTAAATTTGTATTTTTTTTATCTTGTAACATTATAAATGCGAGAATTTGAGTAGAATTTTGATATTCAACCTCGCTTTAACTGCTAAATGGATATCATTGGACACAGAGGTAGACTTCGTGGTCTGGAATACTACATAGGTTATTTGTTATTTTGAAAAAAGAATATAGAAACGATCGATAAACGAAGAATACCTAATGGTAATTATCTGGTTACTCGTTACTAGAAGACTGGTCTGGGTGTAGCTTGAAGAATGTGGAGAGATTTTAAGGATCGTTATCAGTTGATCATAAAAAAAATTAACAACTCTTTTACCTTTATGTTTTTAAATTAAAGTCGTTTTTAACCGACTACGGTTGGGTATCGATTTTTGGCATTCTATCGATTTATTTATTTATAACTTGAATAACAAATACATGCAAAGACATTTTCTGCCAGTCGACCGGCTTCTGTGTTTTGTAGTCATTGCTGCACAATGCATACGTAATTGTTCTAGATTGTATGTTGTACTACGTTGTAGCGAAAATAAATGGTTTTCACATGGGTTGTATGTTCCACTCTAGCACATAAACAACGGAACCGATTAAAATGAATGATGTGTCTATAGATTCTTAATAAAAACCCGGGTGACATCCATACTAATATAAGAAACTCGAAAGTAACTCTACCTGTCTGTTACGCTTTCACGGCTAAACCACAATAACGATTTCAATAAAAAGTTCTTGAGGAAGGACACAAGCTGCTCTTAACCGTGCTGATAGCGGGCGGAGCCGCGGACGAAAGCTGTATAAAATTTATCAAAACTTTTTGCGTTAACAACTTTTTCTTGTTAACTTTATTTTATGTATTTAGCTTATAGTTATTAATACTTCATTTTCTATTTACATTATCGACCGAAGTTACGGTTTAATATGTGTAAGAACATAATATGAGTTCATAGATGATCATTAAACCATCTATATTAATCATAACATAGATTGTTTAATAATCAAGCGATGTGTTGCTACATAATTACAAACGCTCAGCTGATTATTTTTGGGAAAGTCAAACGCTTGATAAGATAATTTTGAAAGTATTTGTTTATTATCATTGAGCCGTGATAATTGTTACATTCTAAATTTTTATTTTTATTTTATTTAATTACCAACCTGCTCAAAAATTACATTGACAACTCAATCCAGTCCATTGACATAAATGTGCTATAACAATGTATTTTAATTTTAATGAATTACCAACCTACTCAAAAAATTACATTGGCAACTCAATCCAGTCCATTGACATAAATGTGCTTTAAGTCAATATTCAATTCAATAAAATTTATTTAAGCAATTTTAAAAATTGGATTAAGAATATGGAGTGTCACAGTATCACTACCCCATTCCTCCTTTGGGTTTTGTAAGAGCTTACTGAGAGAACAAATCACGCGTAACAGTGTCAGGGAGGCAAAAATCGAAGCAAGCCCTATAACACACCCGCCTGGCCAGCATGGTCTAGTAGGCCAAAACCTCATTGATCCTTATCAGAGGCCATGGGTTATCCATATAAACTAAATTATAAAAATTTCTGTCAGTACCTTTACAATTACTACCCCCTAACTAGTTGTGCTCTCATGAAACTTTTAATTACGTGTGAGGCAATGTTAAAATAACCTTTCTTGATACTTATTTCATTTCATGATGGTATTTAATTCCACTTTTTACAAGGAATATACAAATCCCAAACCGGAAACTATAAAGAGCCGCAATCGCGCGTATCGTATGTGATTAGATTTGCGTCCGAAGCTTTTGATCGTACCTTATCAGCACCTTTATATCACTGATAATTGGCCTAGCAGTCACAAGGGCTGGCGTCAATATACGCCTTAGGATATGGTGGGCCTCAAATTCTAACAAGGCCGAGAACGTTTTATAAAATAAATTAAGTTTTTCTCGGTTTTTGTTAGTAAAGGTATATAAAGATATGGTTTACTGATGGGTACTAGGGAGACAGTTATGTTAAAGGAAGCAGTTTTCGTAATTATAGCTTCAATTTCTAATAATCTTACTAATAATGCGAAAGTTCATGAGGATAGATGCATTGATGTTTGTTACCTACTCTTTCACGCAAAAATTACATAACGGATTAAGATGAAACTTTGCAGAAATATATCTCGTACATCATAATAACACAAAGGCTACTTTTATACCGCGATAACCGACATAAACAAGGCTGGAGTCGGCGGCAAAAGCTAGCAATTTTTTTAATGAATGCGCAGTCCACAGGGCTATGAAACAGAAACACGTGTTGATGTACTACGTCCGCTGGCAATATTAGTTCTATTGTCAGAACACCAAAACTTCTAAAATATTTCATGGATTATTATTGCCTCTTCGTACTACAGACATATCACACATAAGAGAAAAGTATATCCCTCAAGAAATCAAAATGTGATGCTGTGGTTACTAGATTTTTTGGTTTTGTTAAGAAGACAAGTAAGAAAATTTAACGGCTAGCAACTTTCGTCTGGATTGCTTATTGTGTATTATGATGAAATGTTTTGTTGAGTAGATGTTAATATTTAACAGCAACAACACTACAAAAGTTACAGTCATCATATTACATAGAGCTATTAATTTTAATTAGACATATAAATTACATCACCGATAACATACCATGCAATAGTCAAACGAAAACTATTTTAAATTATCTGATTAATTCATGGCAAGCACATGCCTAAATAGTGAACATGTGACGATATTCAATGTTTGCTGTGATGTGTTATAAAAACCTCACTTTTTATACCAAAACTTGTTATAAAGAGTCCATATGTTACGAACAAGAGAACATTTAGGAAGGATGATTGCGTTACAAAGTGGTTGCCCCCGCAGCGCGACCGTGAACCTTAGGATTACTTTATCTGGCGGTTGGTATCGGTGCCCAAGGTTTCGGCAGATGGTTGCCAAAATGCTGCTGATAGCTTTATTGCTGTAGGTACAACATTTAACGTAGTTATTCACCTAAACATTTCAAAAATGTGTGTTGGAAGTTCCCCTCTATCTTTATGTCATATTTAAGCAATTCAAACAGTAGGAGTTACACAAATGTCGCGTTTGTAGTAGTATCAAAAGACCTTTCCCCTTCTTTCAATATTTTTGACTACCAAAGATAATCAGTCATGGTTCTCGGGTATTCAGCTAACCAAACAATTTCAATTTACTCTCTGAAATCCTGGGAATTGTTCAGGTGGTTTAAAGGCTTCTATGGTCTGCCAAACGTAACTAATTGTCTCAGGAATGTACGAATGCCTGTTCTTTATCGTAGCGGTATTCAGTTTCTAATCATACATCTATATTTATCAGAAATACTAATGTCAATGAACTTTGCATGGTTATCAGGCATAACCATAAAGAGGAGATTTCATTTTAATGTTTTCATAATCGAGCAAAATATGATTTTCGTTTTACCGATGACTTAAATAGTTTTCTTAGATTTGTTCTTGATTAAACAGGATACCAGAAATATCTGTTAAATATCTAAAGGGTATAAAACTGTAGCCTTTTGATCCTTTCTAGGTGATATGTATACATATATTATCTACATATGTACCCAGGCTCAAGCTAGGATAAACAGAGGCCCATAAATTTTCGATTCGATTCATTATTTTTCGACAATAACGGCTAACGCTACTTATAATAGGTGATGTCTACATCATCATTTTTACAACTATATTAACTATCTTTCAATATGGTTTCTAGACTTAAAAAAATAAAACAGTTGAAACACTTGTTGTAATACGATCTACAATAAAATATCATTAAAACACATATCTAAAATGTTGTTACGTTAATCTAACTACAAATTAATAAGCGGTTTGATAAAAAATGAAATTCCAGGAGAAATTTTGGCGTTATATTCCAGGTTATACGCCCCACACCCATCAAACCAGTTCGATTCGGTTCGTTGAATAATAAAAATGGCCTCTATTTTGGGAACACCGCTGCGCCTTATCGGGCCTCTCTCAAGTTTGTTCATAGAGAGCGGCGACCCTCTGAGCTCCGTCTGGATGCCAATATATCCAGAATCACTGAGTATAATTAAAGATGAGGACAAAGAACAGACCGTCTGGGAAATATGAACCAACTCGTTTGATATAATTGGGTAAGTAGGTATAATGTTTTCGATAGGGTTCTATTTTAAGTACAAAATAGGTATGATTCAGGGAAAGGAACAGTGGTTGAATTTAACAAAAAAATGATTAACAATGAATGGGGTAGGTGGATATTGTGAATACTTTCAACTATTTCTGAGGACAATTGTGTCTTACACTGTGTTGGGCATTCTCAGAGGAACACCACTTCAGATTGATGTAACTAACTACTTTTTAGTATGGTTAAGAAGTGTACCAGCGGGAGGTCATATTTCGGGAAGAAATATTTTTTAATATTATTAATATATTGTTATATTATTAAAAAAAAATATGTTTATATTTCATGCCTGTGGAAACAGCTGTTAACTCTGCGGAGTTTGTGGACTGATAAGGCTTAGTAAGAAATGAAGATTTGTAATTCAACTATACAATGATTGCGTTCGGACTTAACAGGAACGTGTAATAGTTAAAATGTTTTAAAATATTCCTAATTATGTCTTCTGCAAAATTGAAATTCGATTAACAATATCCTTGTTTATATAGTATACATATGCTATAGACAAGGGTACCTTAGCTAGTGTTTTAAGGAAAGATTAATCAAGGGACTTAGAAATGACTTTCAAGTCGCGTTGAGATATAAGTTTTTGTATAATTTGTAAATGTATCTTTCTGAGGAAAGCAAGAAATACGAATAATTATTAACATTATATTATAATAGGTTGTTAGGCAGGTACAATATTTATTTGTTATAATGATACCCTTATCGTGTTTTGTGTTCGTTTTAATTCTAAATGTTTCTATATTTAATAATGGATTGCGTAAGTAAAATTTAACTAAGTACTAACTCTGCATATATACTAACTAGTACACATAAATATGGCCGTGCAGGTATATAGTTCAGTTGGAGCCCCAAGGCATGTCATTTGGCGGTCGGCGGACGCCGAGGGAAACGAGCAGGGTAGACGTGCCAATGACTCGCGGGCCTTGACTGCTAGTACTAAACCACTAACTTGGGCTCCACAGACCTGCTCACTTGTTTTTCTGCATTCAGTATTCGACCACATTATAGAAATACGACTGCAAAATTATAGAATAGGATTCAAATAGTTTAAATACAAAAGAGAAAGGATTTTATTTCTGCATTTGATATTAGGTACACACGTTCAGTGACTCACAGCTGTCTTTCGACAAATCATTTATTACTACTGTTACTAGCCGTAGCCGCAGGTCAAGTCAGCTTTCTTCCCGCCCTGTGGGGGGCGAGGAAACTTTTGGGAGCGCTGGGCTCCTTAAAGTGGTTGTCTTCGCGGCCTCCTTCAGGCAGGCTTTTATACATTGCAAAATTCTTCTGGTATTTTACTTGAGTGTGGCTGTTTAAGGTTGTCTGCCTGCCTGATGCCAACCTTCCCTAGGAGTGTAATTATTCTTCATACATAGTACGATGCGAAATGCTGTTAATCACATATTTAGGTCAATTTCGAAGAAAACAATATGATCATAGAGCACAATAAATTATCAACAAGGATACAGTGGTAACACTATACATTTTGCCCTTGAAGTTTATATATGAATAGACCTAATGAGGATTAAAATTGTCATCAAAACCACCATGGCCAATGGATCTTCTAAAATTAAACCGCCATAATCGATTCTTAATCATAATTTCTCAATAACGACTATTTTATATGACATGATTTATCCGAGTGACTTGTTTGTGACTTTACGTAGTTTTCCTTTAGAAACAAAAAGGGAATCGCTACGATAAAAAACGAATGGAAACAATATTATCTTAGTATGCTTATGGACTGGCTACTGACCTACTATTCAGTAAGTCCAACAGCGGACTATAAGAGACTGTTGATACTTATCACGGCATGATGTAATTCAAGTTTTTGAAATAAAAACTAACACCATGATCTACACGCATACAGTCACGTCTCAATCCTGTCTAGTCTAGGATGTACTATTTTCCTGATAAATCACACGAATCCCTAACGTAAAAAAATACGTCCTCGATTAATATTTTAATATTTTTTAGCAAATTCTACTCGTATACGTTGACTATATTGTAGTGAGATTTCAAACTTTTGTATTTGAGTTCTGATGAAATTATATGCAAGCAGATTTAAAACGTATGCTCGCATCACTATGATCAGATTTTTAAAAAGAGTGTCTATACCTGTAAGCACTGTAGTGTATGCAAGAATTCCTTCCTTTGTGGTCTAACTTCGTAAATCAATCGTTAAATTTAGCGCTGAACGTGCTTATCATACCACAATGTAGGTCAAATACTCCAGCCAACTACGATAGGGGCATTATCATGGAAGTAAATTCGTATTCACGTTACCTATATTCCTATAGATAGATATCCAAATGTCTGCATCCCGTATGTCTTTAAATCAATGGCATCTTGAAATTCTAATATGAAATTGAGATATAAAGGCATCCATGGTATCCTAATAAACTAATATAATTACCGTGAATGTGACTTATGAGTTTGCTAAGAACCTAGAAATGAACTATAAGAGGTTGATTGACTTATTATTATCATAAAAATGTATACCTTTGTATACAATGTATACAAAAAGGAAACTTTGAGAGGTCGAAAAAGTTTATAAAAAGCAGTCTTGGGCAACAGCCATCGTATACTATGGTATGTGCCTGTTAAACCGTTTGCAGAGTATTCTTTAAACTTTACAGATTTTTTTGTATATTTCGTTCCTTTATATCCTCTAAACAAATTAGTAAAATTTGAGGATACGCTTAAAACGATAAATGTTATAAAACTGTACAAATGCTCTAAATTAAAAGCTTATTGTGAAAAAACGGTTTCTTTTAAAAAAAATGGTATTACTCTAAACTATTTTTTGTATGAACCTTTCCGATATCGATCATAGAGACCTTATTCAGCTATAGCATGCTAAATTGTCTGCCTTATTGCGAATTATTTTGCCAGGAATTTTAAGATTACTGTATTTGGTACTGTTGAACTCGTCAACGTATTGTATCAGTTATATTGGTCTTAAATAAAATTAAGTTTTAACGGAGGAATTTGCGCAGGGTAATTAATTAAGAGCTATGTAATTGTCGATTCTCCATAAGTGAATTCTATAAACTGGACTGTCTAGCCAAATATGTTCATCTGTAAATATTTTGTTTTTCTTTTATTTTATATTGATTTAGTATTTTCTCTGGTAATATTTTTTGCTAAAATATTGCAGAAATGTATATCGGTTTAATTTACATTAAGAGTAAATCAAGGGGCCGATTGAAGGGAAACGTTTTTTAAAAAAATTGGAGTCAATAACGCTAAAATCAAGCTTTTTTATTTGCCCTTTTTGCTTCAAATGGTAATAGTTCACAGATCTTATAACTGGTTTCGATGTCACAAAAAACTATAAAACAACTAGTCCCACTGCTGGACTCGGGTCTACTCTCAAAAGAGGATTCAGGCCATATATAGAGGTTGGGGGCTGGCAAGAAAACGTTGTGGCTACGTAATCTTGGCGTTGGATGTTTTTAAGCCGCCTAAAAGCCTCCAACTAAACTTCACAACTGTTATCCTATGATGATAATAACCGGGACCGAGTGCTCACGAATCCCGGAGACGCTCATGGTATCGTGCCACTAACGATCACCCATCCAGGTACTGACCGCGCCCTCGTCGTTACCCTCGATGATTGTTTCTAGTCACTGAGTGCAACTGGGCTATGGTACAATATATAGGAAAATACATATTCAAAATTACTTCTGGAATTCCACAGGGATCGCATTTTGGACCTATTTTGTTTAATATTTATATTAACGACCTCCCTATATTCCTATATTCTACTCCACACTTATTCAATGACGACTGAAAAATATTTTGGGTAATAGAATCGAATACTGATGCTTTGTTGTTACAAAGTGATATTGATCGCCTTCTATAATGGTGTAGTAATAACAATATGCAACTAAATGTGCTCAAATAACTATAATTATGAAGTAAACTATTGGTATAATATAAATGGCATACCACTTGATAATGTGGACACTGTCAGGGATCTAGGTGTAATACTTGACTCTAAACTAACTTTGGTTTCCATGGATATTGTTGTAAAGAAAGCGTCTCCAATTCTGGGTTTTCTGATTAGAAAAATTAAATCGTTCCGTTCTTCTCAAACTATGTATGTACTTCATTATAGCCTTATAAGAAGCATACTTGAATATTGCGTTATAGTTTAGCGTCCTCACTATGCTACACATAGCCTAAGAATTAAACGAATCCAGAAAAGTTTCTTGAAACATCTTGCCTATTCCAAGAATATTGCAAAAAAACAACCAAGCTACTTGAAACGCCTTAAATATTTCAAAATCCGACTCCCCAGAAAAACGCAGAATATAATCTGATTTCCTATTTTGCATTATTGCAATAAGCAAATATTGATGGCCTAAAACTGCTATCAAAATTTAAATTTAGGATCGCTGATAGGTATCCCAGAAAACCAATTATACTCCTACATTCACGTTTTCGAAGGATAGATTTAGTTACAGTAGTCAAATATATATATTTAGCACCACATTTCAACGATTTAAGAACCAAGTCCACACTCTTATTATCTATTACCCATGTACTAATTAATTAATAATAGCGATAGACTCCAATTTATATGTATATTTATTTCATTACCTTTTCGTTAACCTCTATCAATATTGAGTGTTTTTTCTTAATTCTATTAGAATTTATGCATGTAATGTTTACCTACATCAGTTGTACACTTAGATTAAGACTTTTACTGTGTTTTGTTTTGTATTTACGAACGTTTTAGTGTAATAAATACTAATGAACCATTAGGCAAATCAAATGAAAAACAAATATTTGAACATATCACAAATCTATTGCCCTTCACCACTGAACCAAGATCTTCCCCAAGGAGTGTCAATCTTTCTGGTCTTAGATAGTCCGCATCTATCAGCGGCCAGTCGTCGTCGGTCCATCGTGCCACAGGGCGCAGACAGGACGCTCTGAAGTTGAAGAAAACTGTTTTAATACACTTGAAGCAAATAGGGCAAATAAAAAAGCTTGAACGGTGAGTACCTCATGAATTGAGTAAAGCGAACCATCAAACATGCGTCGACTGTTGCATTACATTGCTCAATTGGCACAAAAGTAAATGATTTTAAATCGGGTCATTACCTGTGATGAAAAGTGGATCCTGTACAATAATTGGAAACACTCGTCACAACGGTTGAACCCTGGAGAACTAGTCAAATCCTACCCCAAGCGATAATTAACTCAAGAAAGTTACTTGTGATAGTTTGGTGGACTAGTGCCGGTGTCGTTTACTACAGGTAATGATATCTATGATAAGCGTCTGCAAGCCATGATGGAAGACCTAGCTTCTAAACAACTGAGGCTGGTTGACCTCTCTCTCTCACACACACACTGTACAACAGACGGCCGCTAAACTAGAGGAGCTGCAATTGAAATGTCTGCGTCATACATCGTACTCCCCGGACCTTACTTACAACAACAGATTACCATTTTTTCCGAAAAATTTTCGCCGAAATGGCAGTCCAAACCACCTTCAAAGAGTTTATTGATTCTCGCCCCCCTTGGTTTTTTTAGTAAAGGGATTTATGAACTACCTATGAGATGCCAAGAGTGCATAGATAACAATGGTACTTACTTTGATTAATTAAATATATTTTACAAAATAAAAAGACTATATTACTTCCATACAAAACGCCACTTTCATGTTTAAGCACTTAATAGATGACAATTATGTATATCTTGATTCTGCAAGTTGTGTGATTATCTGTGCAATATCGGTTACCTTGGATATCTCTCGAATAGTCTTGACACAATATGAAAGTATATATATATATAAGCAAGACTTTTTCTCTCTATTAGAAAAGCTTTAGAGAAACAAGGCCCAGGTTAGCAATATAAGGTAGAAGAAGGTTCGTTACTGAAAAGTCTTCCTACATAAAAGTGAGTAATATCAGTAAGTGATATCAGTATCTTTGTGAGATCATGAATACAGGAGCTACGTGTCCTAAGTTTACTGACCTAAGATTAGGAGAGTTAGGCAAGCAGTGTTTCCTGTGGGGTAAAGAGGGCGCCACGCAGTTCGTCGCAGGCGCAGCGCGGCGGACGTCGCCGCTCGGTTCGCACGCCCCTGCAATGAGTTTTAATTGAGTTTGACCGCAGGAAGCAACTGTTATGCTCTACGCATAGGGTGACATTTATGCCGAACATCTTAAAAAAGTTAAAACAAAATTATTTTAAATTAAACTTTTTCAAGTCTGACTACTTCCGAACGAACGAAATACGTTCATGACCAGTACATGTGTTATCCATTGAATACCCTACTCATTAATTTAACCTCCCCAAATGCATTAAAACCGTCATCAGAAATATGTTAAATAGGTTAGGTACTTGTATTCTTCTATAAAAATAAATTACTATTCTTGGTTGGTATCCTATGCAAAAGATAATATCCTGTGCAGTTGGATCATATGAATAGTTTTGGTTTGCAATCAGTGGTTCATTTATATAACATAGAACAATACATGCCACCTAGTTTTCCGTAACTCTAGCAGTGATTCCGATTTCCCTAATTGAGAACTACTTGAAACGATAGTTCTCTAAAGCTGATACATAAATGAGAAATATGAGATATATTGTTAAATATGATTCCTAAATAACTAGATATAGTGTATTTTCTAATCATTTTTTACGGAGCTTAGCAACAATTATGAGATATAGTCTTTTTACTTTCCAAAAATGCATAGTACAGTCAGTACAGCTGCAGCTATTATTTTTCTTAAGAAGGTTGGGTTATTAATAAAAGAAGATATCTTGTTTACAAAACAAGCCTATAAGGATATTATCATTGTAATGAATGTAAGCACGTCATTTGTTACCGAGGTGTCTATTGAATAAGATGAATTAACACAACTCACTCAATGTAATTTAACGTTGTAACAGAGCCTTACTTATATAAAACGAAAATAAACTTGGTTGTGATTATGATTTACGATTAGAACCTTTAGACTTTTAGGAAAAGGTTCTATTTTATCTACCAGGAATCAATCTAATAACGTCTCTATTAAGAATTTTAAACTTCAACTTATTTTGGACAACTTTAGAGTTGATATTTGTACCACTTACAAAAATCTATTTCCTTATCGCTTTCTGTAATAACTAAGATAGGTCTTCAGTAGCAAAAGTACAGTTTGCGAGTTTATTGTCCGCAGGTGGTGAATAAAAAAGCGTTAGCTTTAAGAAATGTCTTAGTATGTAGTCACGGTCTCCTGGTGAGGTAGACTCATGGTCACTGTATAGCGAGACGCGACGTGACGCCTGCGCCCAAGCCGCCTCTGTCACCGCCAACAAATTGCTTTGTTTATGACTTCTTATTGAAATGTGCCTAATACAAACAACGCATGCTTTAGAACAAGGCATCTCCGGACCTTCTTCGTAGAGATACGTTTCGCAACTTCCGAAGATATAATTTGTCCACAAATTTATTGTATCTAAATTCAAAGACTTGGACTCATTCCATCGAAGCACATCTTTAATGTCCTGTATGAACCTTTATTTAGAAAGTTAATAAGTTGTTGTCCTTTGTCTTGAATATGTCTTAAAAATGATGTTCATGGGTTACATGTAATGTAAAACGGTAACACTATTCACAGACTCTGCTATGGCACTGGTTAAATAGGTTCTTTAAGTTATCAGGATACCGTCCATCTGATATTCCTGTTTTGGTAATATCATAGGCTGAAAAAGTTCCAAATGTCTTTCAATTGTCAATAGAAGAACGTTGTAAGGTATATTGTGAACGACCGCGAATCACCGGTAAATCAATGGTAAGGCCTTGTGAAAGTTATTACAGACAGACGAATCTATTGACACAACATTAATTAAAATAGGCTCAGTAGTTCTACGATGGAAAATATAAACATACATAGTCTGCTAAAAATATTACCCTTCTTTTGGCCTTCGCCGTAGTTGGGTAAAAACACCTTGTAAACGAGCCTCACAGTGAGATGACCTTGACCTTGTCACGTACACAATACATTATATTTATATGATATCTTTAATCTTTTCTGATTTGGTATGTTTAATATAAATTACATTATTTTAACAACATGCATATAACAATTGACAAAATTGAACCTAAATTTAATTAAAAATGTGGATAAAATACTATATTTAGTTATGTATTTTGATTAGATAGCATAAAAGCATGTCTAAATGCTATAATGAACATATTTTTAATTAATGGTTATGATAAATCTTTAATTTCGATTTTTGAACTTCGATAGCGACTGATTTTGTAATTCAAGATGGCTGCCATAATATTCTAAATAAGCCAAGACAAAACATTTGGGCACCCCATCTTCCTTTGTTTGGTAGTTTATTTTGTTTTCATTTTTTTTGTAGTATTCTTCTATAAATTATAAAAAAAGGAAATGTGTTTTATTTATTCTCTCTCTATACGTGAGCTCTATTGTTATCAATATTTTATTTTATTTTATTTTCTTAAATTTGGAAAAATTAAACTTAGGTAGATATAGAAGAAATGCTTGAAATCGAGAAAAAATTACCATAAAAAATTATTGTGTATGTTAAAACAATTATAGTGCTGAATGTCTCTTAAATGATAACATGGCTCAAGTTATAGTGGTGTACTATCTCTAGGTGGTACATATTTAAAGTAAAATAAGATTTGAGATTGGAATACAACATCACAATTTTAGTTTTTCATACATATTATATGTGTATTACGTAATTGCTATAAAACATACATTACACATTGAGAGGTTTTTAGCATCTTGGTTTAAAGATCGGGAACAGAGCAATAAACATAGATACATTTTGCCAGCCTTCAGCTAGAGGACGTTGACCTGTTGGCACTGACAGATGGCGAACAGAACTCTGTACCTCTGCAATGAATATAAACATCTTATATTGTTGTCAAGAGACCACAGTAATGACTCCTGTAGTTCAAGCAGTTTAATGATCTTGAAATTGTTTGGTAAAATATTTCAGGGTGTATTGGCCACCATGAAAGACACCTTCAGGCTACTTAGACAAATATGTCTGTTTTGTTTTCTATTTCCTTACTCTATAGCAAAAAGTAGAAGATGTGATGAAGTGTGGATACCCATAGCGGTTTTGTTCCGATACATAACAGTCATCATGTTTTGCTTGGGGAAATCTTCACGGATACACAATTTGGACTCACATACAAAAACAATCAACTACGAATGCACATATAACAATTTAACCAAAAGATTCTGAATTTCACGCACACACAAACACATTCTGTGTCTTGACACTGTAAAGCGTAGGTCCATTTGGGCCTAAACATTGATAGAGCGGAACGCCTACGTATGGTTACTCCCTACCTCATTACTTTGTAAATCATACAATGATGTTCAAAGATTGGAGCAAAATCTTAAACTTCTACTTAATAATTTAGGTTATTGTTACAGGGAGATTCTTATAGTAATATTTTAAAAGCATAAATGTAAGTCCAGTCCAGTCAATATTGGTAATATCCGCAATAATGAAAGTTTGCTTTGCGGAGATTCCACTCAGTGGCTAAGTCATAATCCTGTTTTATACTTCCTGGACAATAGGCCGCCTTGTATATCGTCATTTTAGGCAGTATTTCTAGAGGACGGATATACGCATCCATCAGTACTAGTTGTACAGCATATCAGTATATTTCTTCTGTATCTTGTTATGAGTTCCCAATATAATAACCTATGTTATAGTAGAATAATGTAGATACAGAGTGAATATTTTTTTTTACATCTGTGTAGGCAAGAGTAATGTAGCATATGGATCGCCTGATTGCAGTTATTGTAGCCGCCAACCTCTTTTAAATCGACCTTCAGGAAAGCTCCACATAATATCATTATTTAAAAAACCATGAATGAAATAAGAGTTCTTAATTAAGCAACCATCAAGTTATAGAATTTAATAGATTGGGTCACTATTATTCGATACCTCTGCTACTGTTTTTCGCCGTCACCTTGAACATATGGTGTGAAAACGATGTGTGGATCGCATATATCATGTAACACAACAATAGTTACCACATGTGGACATTGAACCCACAATATCTAAAATGAAGATGCTATAAATATGTACACACATGTATAATGATGATTTGTGGTTGTAACAAAACGTATGCGATCCAACATGCAAATCTAATTATGTTAGGATTCCTTGCCACGATGTTAAATTAACTCAACCTAAATTTCGTGAATATAACTTGTTATAAATAGCCGACAATGATATGTCTGATAGCGAGGTGATTTGGCCGTCTCGCGGACTCGAGCGAGCCCGGCGGCCGTTCATCCAGTGCTCCGGCCCCAAGTCGTGACAACCGTTTGTTAAACTAATGGCTCACAAAAAGAAAACCGCCTTGAATTCTTCCATTAACTTTGTCCAAGTGCGGCTGTAAACGAAGTCAATTTACACGCGTGAATAGATTTCGTTTTAAATACTTGTCACGCTAAAATTTCCGCTTTAGCTTTGTATTATTTGGAATTGGTTCGTTCGGACAACCTATATATAAATCTGATATTTACCTGTAGGGATTGCAGCCATTGTCCGTGTGGTGACGGATTGGATCACCCAGCAGGTGACTCAAGAGGCGACTAAGTTCAAACTGGACAAGACACTGCAAGGAGAAGAAAAACTTACAATGAATATACATATAATGAATACGTATTTAAATACATACACTTACATATAAATACACACATACATTCATAATATGTACGCAATATAAATTCTATATGGGGACAGTACGATGGCATCAAGGTGGATCTCATAGGTTGTGTAGAAAATGTTTCCACAATAAGTGTTTTGCCTAGTTTTAGCCATCCTGATCTCGAGAGGGAGCTTATTCCATAGTAAAAGTTGAGTGAAGAAAATCAGAGGATGAGTGGGACATTGTAGAAGTATGTTATTGGAAGACCTAATTTAGTTAAGTATTTAGTGTGGTTCGAAAATAGATACTGAAATTTAGTAGTTAAATAGGAAAGAGAGCTTGAAGAGGAGCGTAAAGAATAAAGGATAGTTAACACTCGTGTCTATCTATGTTGGCGAATTAGAAGCCACTTCAAATGAAACCGATACTCAGACACGTGATCATATTTCCGTAAGTTGAATACGAACCGACTGCAATTGTTAAGAAGACGGTCAAGCTTGTTGAGCAGATCTGCCTTCAGGTCAAAGTAGCACACGTCACCATAGTCAATCAATTAGGGTCTGGATTAGGGTCTGGACAAGCATTACTTTAGTTTTCGGTCGCAGAAAGTTCTTAAGCTTAAAGAAAGTTCGTAACGAGCCTGTGACTTTCTGGCACTCAGATGCAACTTGTTTTTGCCAGCTGAGAGATTGAGTCGATGTGTCAATTTACAATCTGAGGTCCTTCACACTTTCACAGTATGGAATTATCATACCATCGTAGCTAAGTGGTGGAAGTGAAGCAAGGTCTAACTAGCTCACAAGACAGTTACTTCCGATGACGATACCTTGACATTTATTTGGATTTACCGATACGCCAAACATACCAAAAACATCGAACCCGTTTTGCTAATGCTTTCGTGCAATCGTATTTAGCGATTCTAGCAGGCGCGGTCGCAGCCTGAAATTTCGGAAGGGGTCACTAATAATAACTATTTCGCATAAACTAGACTTCATTGCACACATAAAAGAAATGGAAATCTTATATTTTTATTGTCAAATCGGATGATAATATTTGAGATGCCTGTTGCTATTTCTGGATGAATACTTAAAAGATCTTACCCTGTAAACCTCTCTTTTAACATATTCATGGGCAATGAATAGTTGCTGAAGATTAATCAATAGGATACAATACACTAATAGCAACAATATACAATAGGATCACATCATTAAAAACACAGGTGTGCGCATTCTCTACTAAAAAGTCTCATTTCCTTCCTCTTACTAACTTTCAGAACACTCAACTATCACTTCAAGATAAGCCCAATCAATCCTGGGTATGGATATTTGTTGAGATCTCAACTCGCGCGAGTGCATTAAGAGTGTCACTGAGGCAGCTTCACGGAAACTCTTCTCGGAACTGTTCTTTTCGCCCCAGCACCTGTGTCTTTTTTACAAGATTGAGATTCGCTCCTGAATGGAGTACTGTGCCCACCTTTGCGAGGGATCTGGACAGTACTTTTAGACGCGCTCGACTGCGGCGAGCAGTCCACCTTATCGATAGTCCCGAAGCTACCAAGTCATTTGAGCCTCTGCAGTTACGAAAAGACGTCGCCTAAGAAAAGTCGTCGAAAAGCGATAGGGAACTGCCACAGGCAGTTCCCTATCGCTTTTAATGTTTCTAACTGAATCCTCCTTCTCCCTTCCTCTACAGAACAATATGTGCTGGCCTCGGAAGTCACTGTCGTAGAAAAAGGCTACGTACAAAACTGTTCGGCTCTGCATTCTTGTGCTGAGCAGTCAAATAGGGAACTCACTACCACAGACGAATTTTCCGGGTCCTTTAAGCGGGATGTGAAAAAGTATCTCACTAGGCCGCTGTAGGGTCTCATGGCATATATGGGTCACTTTTCAGTATTATCACTGGTAGTTACTCTCTCTTGGATTCTGTTCGTGCTTTCCAACAGGCAGAATAGACATTATGACAGCTTCTACCATAAATAAATGGGACATTCTTTTGTGAAAATTTTGAAGGATTTTGAGGGGGAGCCATGTCCTCTGTAACCCTCCCCCTTTCAGACCGCGCCTGGATTAGAGTAAAACCATATATTGCCATATAACAGTAAGTATATACCATAAAAACCACCAAGTCATAAATATAAACAAATATTTCTTGACACGTCTCACACATGGCCGTAAGATCTTAAACTAGATTGAGCCTGTTCGATGGAAATCAATGGCACATACATATTAATTATTTATTTTTAAATGTGAATATTATGTGTATAAATTACAATCAATACACAATTATTTGTCCTGGGCAAGAATTGGTGATTAAAGAGTCGATAACTCGATGATAATTATGATAAACCCATATTTTTGGGTCCTATCAAAACATATCGATTACATTCAGTTAAAAAAAAATTGAGAATGGATGATTTGTTTATGGTTCCAAATTCAATTTTTGTTTTTTGTTGTTGTTAGATTGGTACAACGATTTTCCATTTTGGCGCGGAATTTAAACTGCATCTGTTATTAAAATTATATACAGCGCTATTTTTAGTTATACCATATGTGTGTATTGCGAATTACATAATGGACAAAAACATCAAACAAAGAGTTTGTGTCAAATTTTGCATCGCCATTGGAATTTCATGTTTGGGGTCACTGAAAATGTTACAGAAAGTACAAAAATACGTGCTTATGAGTGGTAAAAAGCGTTGAAAAGCTGTTGAGATGTGATGGAAGATTTGTAGGCCATCAACGTCTGCAATTGAAGTTAACATCGCAAAAGTGAAGGAAATAGTGACTGAAAATCCACATTCAACTTTGAGAGAGATAGCAGTTGAACTTTATGTATCACACGAGTCGACCCGTACCATTTTAAATAATCACTTGGTTATGAAACATGTTGCCGCTTGGCTAGTCCCAAAACACCTGAATTTTCTCTAAAGAAACTCAAGCGCATGAGTGTTGCTCAAGACATGTTGAATGAGTCAATTCGTGAAACACGTTGTTACTGGTGACGCAATGTGGGTTTACAAGTTTGACATTTAAACTAGTCAACAGGCTTCCAGAGTTCAGGTGCTACACCTTCCAACTGAACCGAAACCGAAAAAACCACGCCAAAGTCGATCAAAAGTCAAAGTCGCGTTGACTGTTTTTTTTAACTCTCGCGGTGTTGTGCCCTCGAAATTGTTTACGGGGTTTACTATTGCCATTATTTAGACATTTTATTGTAGATTTTAGTATTCACTCTTCACCATTCTTAAGTAAAATGTTATTAAAAACTACGGGTTTTAGAGTTTTTGTATTTTTACTTTATTAATGATATTATATATAGTGTTATTTAGTTATTCTTTTCTTTCTGGTTGTTTTGTTATGTATGATTCTGCTAAAACGACCGTACTTTGCCTGATGGAAAGCACAAGCAGAACTGAAGAGTGGTGATCACCATACATATAGTGAATGCAGACAATGGAACAATGCACCACGGTGACCCACACCATGGCGGCCTAGTGATGCTCCTATATCATTGACACTCCGGTCTCGCACTCTCCAACGACACACAACAGTACGAACGCTGTCATTTTAAGTTGATGTTCTGTGCGAGGGTAGTACCGCTTCGGTCGAGTCGGCCCGTTTGTGCTGAAATCAGCGTGGCTGTACTATCTCTATCTCTATTTTGATAATTCCAGAATGTTTGTTTACAAGATGATATCCGACATAACAGATCATGTCTGAGCTCTACAGTTTCGGTCCACTGCAAACAAATTTGAGGTAAAATTATGAGTGCTGGTTTCGGAACTTCGATCAAACTGAGCCACCATTAAACTGGTGGTATAGTATAGTTGTTAAGCTGAAATAATAGATGTAGATGTTTCAGGATGAACAAATTAGCGAAGCTGGCGCCATGTGCTACGTTGCGGGGGTCGTAGGATCAGCACATGCAGCCCACGCGACACATCGCTACAAAATGCAGCTGCGATAAAAAGTAGTCGGTATCGGCGTGAGAACGGCGACACGTGGCCTCAGCGCCAGACGCGAGCTCATTCATGCATTTGATTCATAAATTGTATGCGTGTTTTTAGGGCACACACGACACTAACATATATTCGAATAACAACGCTCTTAGAAGAAATTGGTGTTTAGCTATCGTAAGATTCATAAGTTATTAACATGTACAGAATATTCCTATAAAATATAATATATGTTAAATAAAATCAGTGATAAATAACCGCGACTCGTAATGAATGATACAATTTGTTATATAATGAATAAAATTTCTCATATAAAAAGGAGATAATGAATAAAAAAAAGAAGGTGCAACAAGTGTGCCGAAAGGGTATTTATGGTTATTTGTGCAGGGAATGCAATCTATCGCGGTCGATCATCGGCAGCAGCGGCGGCGCCTTGCTTGCTATAAATCAAGCCCGATTGAGGTCGAGCCGGACGCGAGTTATTTTTAAAATTGCGTGCACAATATTATGTGTTTAGGTGGAATATGATAATTGCGGCGGCGAGAGAGGCGCCGTAAACCGACACCGACTATGGGATTACAGAGTTCAAGCCGCTCGACCGCCGACCGGGCCCCGCGGGCCGCCTGTCTCACACACTCGTCTCGCTTCATCACGCCTCTTCACATTCACCCAATCATCCAGCTTATATCGCTTTGTGATGATGGTGATTTCATAACATTTTGATGTAAGCAAGATCTCTTTGCTAAAAAAGTACAATAGGTACGGTAAATATTTCAACAGATCAAGATCGAAAACATATACAAATGTATTGCTATTCACCTATAACTGTTTATATATGTAGGGAATAAGAGACTTGAATATTAATACTGATCTAACTCTGTTATACTCGTTGCGGCTATGTTGAGCTTTATACATATATTCATTGTTTAGCGCTTCGTTACTTTACAAATTCATCATAGGTATTCTTTTGTCAGTTACGGCGGTAGTGACGAGCATGAAGATACAATAAATACCTATTCATAAATATATATTGAAAACACAGTATTAAAAAGCTTCGGCATTGATAATAATTAGGCATAAAGGGACCTTACCGAATAATCATAACAAAGCTATTATAACAACTATGAATAATGGTCTGATATTACAAATTAACATAATATTTTTTGTTACCTCCTTTGGTGGTGGCCGCGGACAGGTACCAGCTATGAGGGTGCAGAATTCTTTGAATGGGTATTGGAGTTTGGAGAGCAGCACTCAAATATAGAACGTGTGGTCTCTTGCATTAGTTTTATAATTGCTCGAACTGTGTAAATATTTAAAGAAATACAAGATTATGGGTATTACTTGAGATATAATACGTATTTTTAAGGCGATAAGGTATATGTTTGTTTACGTAGATTTAGGTGCGAAGGTCGACTAAGCTACTATCAATCAGCAAGGCGCCATTGAGGGTCGGTCGAAGCTCGTGAGAAACCGTAAACACTTACCCTCTTTATCTGATATTTTTTTCACTCAGCGGCAGGTCCAGTCAATTAATGGATTGCGCCGTTACTTAGTTTATTTTGTTAGTGATTCGACGCTGCTTTGCATTGGGAGGAACTGATTTATCTAGATGGGTTTGACGGGCATGGTCTCTATGCCTTAAGACACTATTAATAAAAGAAGGTATTGATTTGCTGGTATCGACTATCATTATTAGTTGGTGCTGTGATGAATTAATATGACCGTCCCCAAAACTAAGGCACCTGAGGTAAGTATTTACTTACTGTGTATTCAGTATTGAAGACACATCATTGCGGTATACTTTAGTCTTTAGAACATTTATATGTCTAGAGTTTCAGTTTCTCGAATGTCAAAGTTTGTGTATAGGTTAAAAAAATTTGTGTCCAGCTTTCTTCGCTAAGTTCCTGTTCACTGTCGTTGTGTGTATCAGCTATGTTATCGCTGTCACCATCAACACTCGATTTGTACGCACACCAGCTTAATAAAGTTAGTCCGTTCGTTTTAGCTGTTTTGTAGAACGACACTTCACCTAAACATTAACGATCTACGGGTTACACATAAAAACTAATGTCGATAAATTCTTAAGATATTTTGATTTAGTAACTCTGACTTTATTTTAATAGTAGATTATAGTATAACTTAGTAGTTATTACTGAGAAGTCAGTATACCTAAACGAAACAATAAACTGCTTCAACAGGTAGGTACTATGTGACTGTAAGTCAAACCATTTCATTTCCAATAAACCAGTTACAAACTAGGAAGCAATTCATTTGTTCAACATAAGGTAAGTACACACGAAGGATTGAATTGTTCACTCTTATTGATCTATAGAGCCGTGAGGTTCTAAGCGTTTTAGAATTGAAGGCAAATATTTGTCGGGGGTTGTGGTCCGGGCGGTCTGGCCGATGCACATGTGAGCATAAAAAACTGTGTGTTGTGTGCAGTGTGCGGAGGCACCGTGTTGACAGTGCGCATAGCTGCGACAAAGTGATATGAGCCGCGCCGGCGCAGCCCGCCGACCACCCCAGTTCACTCTCTCTTATCATTCATGTATTAAGTTAGGGCGAGTTATTTAGCTGTGTAATTGTTTGTTCAGCGTCATACTTGTTTTTCCTCAGGAAGTAGGAACTAGTTTGATGCCTTCCTACGAGGATACCCGCCGATCTAATTGTAGGCTAATCTCTATAATATTTTGCTTACGTTCTAAATACAAAGTTCACAACACGTTTAGGCCAAGTTAGAAAAGTTGTCCACCAACACAATTAACACCATTATCTAATTTTGATTTATAATGATACCTAAGTAATATAAGATATTGATTAAGTTTTCTATGGCCTTCTATTTTAATGTAGATTGAGATCAATGGATCGCATTCCTTAGGATTAGGTAATAGGGAAACAAGAAGATGGTTGGCATCATATAAATATTATTTTATAATCTAGTACAATCGTATGGGATTAGTATTTATTTATCAAATATTCCTAATGTTTCCTAATCTTTTCGCAGGGGACAAGAATTTTGTTAAAGAATTACAGTCAACGAAAAGAGTTCCTATAGTCTCTTCTGTAACTATCTATTGTACTTTTAAGTAATTAAAGCCATATTTACTTTTTTAATGGAATAGCGGGCAAACGAGTAGACGTACCGCGTAACACCAGAGGCATCACAAGTGCGTTGCCGGCCTTTGGGAGATAGGGAGGGTGATGGGTGGAAAGGGTTAGATTACGGGCCCCCGGTGTCCTCACTCACTCGGTAAAACAGCGCCCGCTCTGTTTCATACGGTTTTCTATGAGGCCGTGATATTACGGCCGAGCCGCCTATGGATGCCGAAGCGTGGCTCTCCCACGGTAAATATCTCCTTCCCTTTCTAATCAACATGTAGGAAATTAATTTATTTTACGAGCACAGGAAGAAATATCTCGGAAAATATATACAAAAGGCCGTTACATCACCTCAGCACAAATGCAACTAACGTTAACTATTAATCATCTTTTGTTTTGTAATGTCTCATTTGTATTCCGTATATACTCGTATATACATATTTACATATTTCTAGGATTACAGGTTGAAATTATAAATAAAATTATACAAATGATTGAATAAAAACCTCTAATATTACTGTTAGGACAATAAAATTAATGATAGAATGAAGACGGAGGCAGAAAACAGTTTTTTTACCATAGTTTTAGTTAAATTCATAAATCATAGGAATTGCGTGACCTTTAGTAATGGAATACCAGGAATCGTGAGACGAATCTTATCTAAAGGAAGCTTTCTATTTCACTCAATATTTAGTTTAGAAGGAAAATGTGACCGTGTGAGTTCCTACGCAGCGGCAATCGTTAAAGCTTATAAAATTCCTGATTAGATATCATCCCTGGGAACTAACAACAAAATTAAATAGTCACATTTTCCGGTGCCGTCAACTGCCACACGGTGTCGTGCGCCCGCGCATCTTGACATAGTTACGATTTGAATTCAACCTGTCACATTAACGGATTGATAAATATATATCGCACTCATTCGTGTCCCATAATACAATGGTAATATGATAGTCTGTCATTTTTGTTGTATTTCTAATAAGGTATTTACAAAAATGCACTGCTTAATATTTATGTGACATCATAGTGGGATGATACTATGTATATTATTGTTTATATCAACCATTCTTTGGATTATTTTGTCAATAAATTAAATTTAAATTTGCCTAAATGGCGAGGTGCCAATGGAATGCTTAAAATGCATTTCAAAATTCACTCAGAAAGGATTCACTGCAGTTTCCGAGTACAAAGATGTTTTCACTTTCTTAGGTTTTATTTATATAAAGAAAATACATAGTATTAACTATGTATTTTCTTTTAAATTAAAATGCATGTAGATAACAATAAATAATCTGAATGAAATGCTTATTGAAGGACCTAATTGTGGGCTGTTCCAAAAATAATTATCGAAATGAAAAATAGTTAGAGTATAAAAATAGTATATTTGTAGTTTCTCAAAATATTCCCCTCCAATCTAGATTTCAAAACATTTAAAAAACGTATCTCCGGGAAAAACGGGAGGTCGCCGAAATTCTTTGACGGCTTGCTCTGCTAAATTTTCAGCAACGAAGTACTTTTTAAGATAAAAATAAAGTCGCATGGAGCTTAATCTGGATCGTACGGAGGATAGAGTAATATTTGTACCCCCGAAGTTGTTAAATAGTCCATAGTTGTAGCAACTATGAGAGCGGACGCATTAACTTAGTGAAAAGGAATGCCACAGACGTCGCTCCTTGGGCGCTCGCTATCCAACTCCCCGAAAGCTTGAGGCAGACTTCGCTATACCATTTAGTAGTAACTGCTCTACGGTCTTCTTCGGAATTGCTGCTACTTGACCAATGCGTTGAAAAAAAACCGCTATGTATTTCTTATTAACGATCCGACCGCAAACAACTTTTGTGGGCAAATCGTCCTCTTCAAACACGAAGAACGGACTTTGTGAAGTTCCTCCTTCGAACTTTTCTAACATAAATTTGCACCTATCAACACGACGGCATTTTTGCTCATCGGTGAAAGAGTGAGGTATCTATAGCGAAGCGAGCTTCCTTACTTTAAGATGTTTATGCAGGATGTTGGAAACTGCCTGTAATCCAATGTTTAGTTCAACCTGTATCTCTCGATGTGTAATATGTCTATACTCTCGTAATAGCCATTCTACCCTAATGACGTTTTCATGAATTACTGCAGTTATTGGTCAGCTGGGTCATCGTTTAAGTTCTTTCGACCACGTTTAAATTCACGAAACCAATAAGTTATTGTTACTAACGCAGAAGCAGACTCCCCAAAAACAGTTTGTAAATTTTCTTGAGATTCCTTGAAGTTGAACCCTCGTTTATAGTTATAGAAAATCATAGCACTAAAAGCTTCCCGCGTGACGTCCTTTGTTGCAAAGAGGAATAACAGATGTTCTTTAACATATTAAAAAAACACATTGGTGGCCATTGATTTTCACAAAGGAGATTTGTGTTGAAATTAGCCGTCAATCCTAAATAGTTGTATGAAAGAAGAGATTGTGTGATTCAATCAATAAATATTCTGTGGCTATAAATTTTTGGAACAACTTAGGTATAGATGTAAAGCTATTCATTTTACCTTGATACTAGGTAGGTACATATAATTAATTAATTCTTTTTATTTTAACGTAAAGACATCGTCTGGTAGATATTTTATAAGCAGATACATAAAAATATCAAAGGGTATAAAAATGTACCTACTTACAATACTGGTTGACAACACCGCTCACACTCTTTGATCTTTATTTTTATCGAAGTGATCGGGCCCTCCACTTAACTACTCTGTTTATTGATCCTAAAACTAATACGTCACTCTTTCTTTGCGAGTTCTCTAATACCACTTATTAAAAGTGTCGTAACATTCGGTTTATAGGACAAACCAGTAAATTCATAAATTTGGCTTCACGTGTATGGGTGTTGATACTGATACACAAACACACTAATACTGTTTACGTAATGAGATGTGTATGTTGCACGCGATCCATTCTCACGACCCAACATGGAGAAAAAAAGGAAATTCCCAAAATTTTAACGCAATAGATACATTGTCTCTACATAAACAACGGTTAAATTTCACCGAAAGAACACCAGCTACAATAGTGTAGAGAAGGCTTACAACTTGCAACAGGGACCTAGAAATAAGTTTATTTACAGCTGACGGTACAAAAATATATTTTAACTATAAAGGCATTTACAGCTTTGAATAAATTTCTAAAAGGTTTTAAGTGGACTTACATAATTTTAGCTGTGTAACAATGACCCAAACTATTGTGTTTGTTTACTTTTTTATCTAAAGGTACAAAACTTTACATCTAAGGTTTTTAAAATTGTTTTTATACAAAAATATGTTTAACAATAATGAAACAAAATATATACGTTTGTTCAGAATATGCTGTGACGTAAAAACCATTGTGTAAAATAAGAGTAAAAGTAATAGTGTATTGCTCTTTTTTATAAGCCTGTGAAGTAATACAAGAAAACGGAGATATAAATGAAATAAATTCTTTTATTAAATGTTTGCTGTTCTCATAAACATAAGATGTTTTGTAGAAGTATTCAAAACTTTGTGGAGACGTCGTGTTATTATTATTTTTAAAATTTAACAGTCAATGATTTCATACTCTTTCAAATGCCTTTGTTTTGATTTTGTTTGTGTCCAAAATTTTAGTTGAGCATTAGTGTTCTTATTACGATGTAGGTAAATTTATATATACGTAGATATAAAATTATTTTACTTTCTCCATGTTACGGAAATTTTGGTAAACAGCGATTAG
This sequence comes from Hyphantria cunea, assembly GCA_003709505.1. Taxonomy (NCBI): domain Eukaryota; kingdom Metazoa; phylum Arthropoda; class Insecta; order Lepidoptera; family Erebidae; genus Hyphantria; species Hyphantria cunea. The sequence goes on from PKRV01003346.1 coordinate 33,762, forward strand.
AAAATCGAATCCTTAGCAAACAAAAAATAAATTTGGAGTTTGTTTATTTCAAATTAGTGAGAATAAAAAACAATTCTATCATCATAATGATTTAAAAAGTTTATAGTCTATTTTCTGTACTTATAATAAAACATTTTTCTGTGATCTAATGCATAAGCCTATTCCATACGTCGAGGGAGCCATTATCTATGGAATGCTCCTTCGTCGACGGGCACTGCACTTTACGCCTTCTTTCAAAATTGATTGCTTATTCTCTTTGGTCTTCTTTTAACAATATGAGACTAAATTGTTATGTAACTTATTAATTAGTTTCAAATCCTTAAACAAATTGATTGAAAGTACTTGCACAATATTTTTGTATAGATTAATGTATGATTAATATATGTATACGATTATCTCAGAAATATAAATAAAGAACTTGCTGTAACTAGGTGATTAAAATAAAACGCATTAGGCAGTTAACAAGTTAGTGACAGACACTTGATATACCAAATCACCTTTCATACAACCACCCAGCCGCATCTAAACTTTATAAAAAGCCGATTATATTATTTTCAACGATTATACACTTCACATTCTCAAAAAAAAAATCGCCTGCCTCATTGTTTTCATATAAAGCTCTTTTTACCACTCTCATGAGAAATCCCATTGGCCTTAATAGCAGAATATCCAATCACCTGCTTATTGTGTTGAATGCTGCCTGCCTTCTGTTTGGCACTCATAATACGAGTATTCTTCAGCTTTTGGCAATAATTCAAGAAAATAATCTATCATATCTACTATCTAACTCTGGCTTTTAGTATTAACTGTGTTTAATGTTCTTTCCTATTTGTTCTATTAAAATGTACAAGAATTAGCACGCACTAGATCCCATAGCACTCAGTAGAAAGCGTTAAGGCGACCGCATATACCACTACGCCAGCCATATAGTACAATTTTGTAGTCAGTGCAAGAGACAATATACGTACATGATATATTGTTTACAGTTTAGATAAATATCTTGGGAATAGGGGTTATGGTATATGTCTTAAATGGTTAATTGGTAATAGTCATTTTTGTTAGGAGCTACTGACCCGATAATATACGTAGCTAGATCGAGTGAGTCAGACTATTTGATACAATTTAATGTTGTGGAATGCCATCTCGTTACTTTAATTGGTCGATTCGTATACGCTATAATTAATTTTGGGAATTTAGGTTTGTGAGAAACAAGCTGCTATTCATGACATTAAGAATGACACCGTTTCATTCATAAAGCTATTTAAAATAATCTACTGTTTCATTTTAAAGAAGTAATGTTTGCTAACATAACAGAAATGATTATCATTTTCATTTACATTCTAGAATCAAACTCATTTGCACTTACTTCACATAGCATCGCATCGCATCATTAAAGGTTCATTTCGTGATGCCATACGGCGAAACCGGTCAGTTATAAAAATAAATAAATAATATTGTGGAATAAGTGCAAGTGAGCTTCATTCTAGAATGTATTGCAACAAGTTCCATCAAGTGCCGACAATCGAGAGCATAAATTACATTTTATTTAGGTTACGATTACTTATGATGGATTTAAAATATGTGATATAACAGATAAGAAAAACATTTTACGGACTAACTGACACACAAAGCTATTTAAATTAAAATTAAGCAGTAAAATTTGCGGTAGCAAGAAAAAAAATCAGTATACAGTAGCAGTAGGCGATGATGCGGAAGAATTTTTGACGCTTGTATGTTAAAAATGTTAATATTCTTTTTTTATTATTATTTACTAGCAGTAAGAGTATTCTATCACTTAATCTAGCTATCTATTGTACTATAAAAGCTCTGCTTAGTTTGGAACTAGGTAACGTTACGCGTCAGATGTTCAAGCAAAATGTCTGGAATTGAGCAAATCACTCAGCAAAGTACAAAATTCTACTACTTCATTTTCTTCTACTACTAAGTTGCTGTATATCAAATCTATAGTTTTTGCGGCTCCACCCGCCATTTGTTTTAACGGGCTATTTCCGCATTTAGCCTCTTGATTGGTCCGTTGTGCATGGGTTTGTCTTCTTCTTACTCCAACCATCCTAGATCATCCCAGAAGCTCAGCGGGCTTTCTAAGTCAGTACATGCGTCGGACAGCGATGTTGGTTGGAGGATGTCTGTCCGTTGATTTACCATACTTCTATATTTAGTGAGAACGTTTGCGGCATTTTACACAGAGGGTTGTCTGTCTGTAAATAGATGCGTGTTTAGGGAACAATGCCCAGCCAGGATACCTATTACCTTTCTGAGACCGTCCCTTTTTAGTCTAATCAGGTTGCGAGTTAGTCTTTTTGGTACTACCGGAATTTTACTGTTTGTTTGACTGCCTTCTTCATTATATTATCATTCGATTTTCGACTACACGGTTGGCCTAGTGGTTTCAGTGGTCGCCACGCCACTTCCTACTGCGCCAAGTGTTGTGGGTTCAAATCCTACATGGGACAACACTTTGTGCGATCCATAAATTGTTGTTCTAAGTCTGGGTGTACTTTGTGTCCGTTTCATGTATGTTTGTAAAGATCCCCGCGACACAGGAATGTATATTCCTAATGCGGGAGTTGTCTTTAAAAAAAAATGAAAAAAAAAAAAAAAAATGTGTTATTTGGGTTTGGGGCATGTGTGGTCCCGGTCCACAAACTATCGTTTTGATCCTCTTTTGGTCAAATTGTCTGAAGTGTCGTTACCCATTGAGTTACTATGTCCTTTTATCTATTTGTTTGTGAGGTAATTTTGTTTGTGGTTGCAATGGACTGAAGACTTTCACGACATTCCTTGATGAGGGCAGAGGCCATGTTATTGTTTTGCAGGGCTTGAAGCACGAATGCACTGTCAGAGACAATTTTATAACTACTTGTGCTGCTTTGATTTTGTAAACACATTCTGCTTGGAAGATTGTGTTTAGCTTGTCTAGAGTAGTTGATATCTTGATATTTAAGTCGTTCGTTTTTTTTTATGGAATGGGGGCAAACGAACAAACGTATTGCCTGAGGTGAAGTGATTACTGCCGGCCATGGACACCCGCAACACCAGAGGCGTCACAAGCTTTTTTTGTCAAGCATAGCGCCCAGATATTTACCCTGAGTTGACAGGGAGAGATTGGTGTTGAATAATGTTAGTAACTTCCTTTGTTGGTGAAGAGGATAAGTTCTGTTTTTTTCGGATATAGTTTCTGTTCATCACACCATTCTTCTACAATCTGAAAAGCCCCACATAGCTTATAGCCCACACATAGCCCCACATAGTTTTATCGAAAGCACCTTCTTATGCCTACGAAGGCCGCCATTGTTGCCTGTTTAGCGAAAACCGACTCAATCTTCTGTACTACCGTACGAAGGGCCGACTCCGTTGTTATGCCTTTTTATATGCATGTTGTTGGGGACGTAGTGGAGTGTTCTTGAAAGCTCCATCTCGTAGGTATCTGTTCACTATATCTTTCTAATGTTTTAGGAGGAAAGATGTGAGACTGATGGGCCTAAATGATTTGGGTAATGTGTAGTCCTCCTTGACTGGTTTTGGAAGGAAAACTACTTTCGCGATTCTCCACAGTTTTGGTATGTAATTATATGCTATACAAGCCTCGTTTACAGGTAGTTGATGTTTGATTATCCCTTCGGGATGCGACTGTAGTAGTGCTGGGAAGATTTCATCCAGTCCCGCGGATTTAAAGGGTTCGAATCTTTAGTATCTCCCTGCGAAATATCATTAAAATCAGTGTAAAGGTTTAGCCGTGAAATCGTGGCAGACAGACAGACCGAGTTACTTCTTAATTTTGATATTGTATATCGTGATACTGTAAATATAGACACAATGAAATACATATTGATGGGATGCGCGGTTTTAAACCTATGAATGAATATACTTACATACCCAACACAGTACAGTTGGTGGCCACGATTAAGTGTGAATTGTAAAACAAATATCAAATGTAGGTCTCTTTGTAACTTTCTTTTCCATTATTTCATTTAAAGTCTTGTGACGTGTTAAGTTAAACAGGACAGTTGATGGACCTTGTTATATAAAATACTAGCTGTTGCTGATCTCTACTTATCCCTCAAGAACACTAAGTGTATCACTTTTCGGGATATAAGTAGCCTATGTGCTATTCCAGACCATTATCTATCTTTGTACCAAATTTTATCCAGATTCGTTCATTGCGTGAAAGAGTAACAACATTCATCTTCACAAACTTTCGCATTTATATGAATACATTATCTAAAATTAGTACAAAATTAAAAAATTAAAACACATCTGTCTGCTTTTCTGTCTGTAAAACTTTCACGGTTAAACCGCTGAACCGATTTGGATGAATTTCGGTATAAATTTGACCTTGGAGAAAGACATTGGCTACTTTTTGTCGTGATAACCGACATACATGCGGGCCGGAATCGCGGGCAAATATTATCTATTCAGGTATCTTTACGATCGAAACTAATTTTAGACCTACATGTGTTGTTGGTTTGAAACCCAATATAGGACAATATTTTTAGTAATAAACAAATTATTGTTTTGAGTTTAAGTATACTTTGCGTTTGTTTCATGTACATGTGTAGCCCCTCATGATAAAGAAATATTCATAGTGTTATAATTGTTATAAAAAATGTAATCTCATGTTAATAGAACACAGCCAAAGTCAAAATATTTCTTAGATGAGTACTTGGTTTCTGTCGCTGGCGTAATATGTAATGCGACAAAATGCCGCTGAGAGTAATTAGCACTAGTTTCCCAAGACAACTACACAAATAGAATTACTGAATATTTCTTGTTATTTGTCATACTAAAGGGTCATTGTACTGAATGAAGGGTTGATACTAAACTTGTCTGTGGGTACACGTCCATTATAGCTTATTATAATAATAAGATTCGTGGATGAGGGGTAAGGGGTGGGGGTGAAAATATTCCTATTCCAATTGGGATTTAGTTAAAGACGAGATTTGATCAACATATACACGTAAGATATTAACATAAAATCATCCACTATAAGCCTACATAACATACGCATAGAACCATATAACTTTATTTTAAAAAATCGGTTTCATAGAATCCTGTTTGCTAAATTTATATATATATTTTATGTTAAGGCAATTCTCGCTCTACAAATAATATTTTATAATAAAAAAATATTTCAGACACCTAACACACAGTGCCATCTAGTCCCAAGCTAAGCAGAGCTCATAACACTCATACACTAGTACTCATAACACATTATGAGTACTAGACAACTGATATAATAACATGTATACTTTTTTGTAAATACATACATATTATACATAAAAAACACCCAAACTTCAAAACAAATATTTGCATATTACACAAATACTTGATCCGATGCGGGAATCGAACCCGACACCTCAAGCATAGCAGTCGCACACGTTCCCACTGTGCCACAGTCATCGTATACGTCGCTCGTCGTATATATCGCTTTACAAACAAACAAGAAACGGACGCAAGGAACGGCTATGTACAGAACAATAATTTGTGGATCACACAAAGTGTTGTCTCAGGTCGGATCAAACTTACGCCCACCAGGAAGCAGCGAGATGACCTCTTACACCATTACACCATTTTGCTTATAACTAGGTTCATGCGTTTTTATAGTAATCCAATACCAGAAATTAAAAATAGTGATTCACTTGTGTTTAACCACAACACCTTAATGGCTTCGTTATCTTTACTTATAATAAGATATTCACGCACGTCAATGAAGTATGAAATGTAGAGAGCCCGAATTCTTTATTGATCTCATGTAGATACATATTTGGTAGTGAGGAAACGATTATAAAATTAAAAAAAAGAAAAAATAAAATAGCCCGCGAATATTTCTCTAAGACGAAACTTATGCTATGACCATGCCGCATGCGCATCTTCAAAGACATTTCCAGTAATTTTAACGGTTTAATTTCATTAAAAAATCAAAGTTTTCTTAAAGTTTAAGTGAACGTTGGATGTTGAGAGTAGTGTGCTTACTTAACTAATAAATACTGATACGGTAATGTCACAATAAAGGCCACAGTAAGGTCTCGGTGCGGATGTTCCTCTTTAACGCTGTGACTTTGTGATTTTAGAAGCCACTTTCACATATTAAACAAACCGAGCCAGTTGATATGAGCTATGTTTATTTATTTACAAACGCACTGGTTCATACTAACGGAACAACTAAGATCAATAAATAAATCCATTCCTTGTAATTCTCACAGTTTGGGTCGTCGCGTCGCCTGTGCTGAACCTCATTCCATTGAGCACGCGTCACTGTCGCACGCGACGCTCGCTGCGTAAGCGCGTCTCGTTCTATGGCTTTGTGTGGAACCGCCCTCGACATACTGTTCCCAGAATCGAGCTCGTGGCATTTTTTAGAACGCATAATAATTTGATCGGGAAATATTTATGGAAGGGGTGGCCGGACGCGGACTTGTCGGACGAGTCAATTATCAACCACTCGCGCTGGTGTCGGTCGCCTGAAAGCCTCGCAATGGGTGGCTAGCCCCAACTTCACCGATGTTAACGTACAATTTATGACGCAGATAGACGAAGGGTGGAATTTCACATGATTTCATTCTCTTTTTTGTTGATGCCCCATATCGTTATTATCGTGTATAAATAAGGTTTTTGTACATCCAAGGTTAAGAATAGTTTATATGCTACCACTAGACTATAATTTCATTACGAGGAAAGTAAAATCTATAATTATGCCAGATTTATTATGAGAATAATAGCTCAAAATACTTTTTTAATACACATGCAATATTAAAAACTATTAGAACTGTACATACTTATTGTCGTACATACTGAATGAATTCGCACAAAACGTATAAATTCGTAGCGTTTGTGCTACGTTATAAAGCTACGAACTCCGTAGCAGCTATTCGGTGCATCGTTCGTAGGGAATATACAAGTAGAATGATTGTATCTGTATTATTATAGCAAGTCATTTTAATACATTGTCATTCTAATGATAGTTATTAATGTTAAGATGAAACACAAAAAATCTAAAATGCAGAGGGTTTCGAGATAGATGTAGGAAAGATTAACATGTGTACAGTTACCAAAAAAACAGGTTTACCAGTTTTAATTTAATAAAATGGTAAATATTGAAATTCTAATTGATTGAGAAAGTAGTCTCCTTATCCGTTACTTGTAAAGTTGTAAGTTGTAACGGGTCTCATATTAGATGATTGGAATATTTATTTATGTGTAGAATTGAATGTGATAATCTCACGATGTACTAGTTCGAATAGAAAAAAAATTTAGGGTTGGTCAGTCCATTTATCTAGAAATGCTAGGCTACGTAACATTAAAAGCATCAATAAAAAATGCTGAAAAAACATAACTTTTTGATCCTTTTGAAAGAACTAGACGGATTTACTTAAAGCTACTATTATTGTATAACTAGTCTGGCCATAAATACTGTGACAGTAAAAAAAACAAAATCTTACTTTTGAATTTGGAACCTGTCATTTTTATACGATTGTTTTCTCATTTTCGCCAATATATTGTATAATATTTTTTGATATTTAAATGTATAGGGTGATAAAGAGAACCGAATCGCTGTCATTGCATTACATAAAGTAGGTATGGAGACAAATATAAATTTTCGAATTCTCCATACTCTTAGTATTAATCAAACGTTTGTTTACCGGGCTATTGATAGGTACAATGAAATCTCCTCTGTTTGTGACAGAAAAGATTTGACCATCCACGTAGTGATGGTACAAAAAAGGCGATCAAAGCCATAAGGGATAGAATTCGAAGAAATCCCGTCCGAAAGCATAAGATTTTATCGGGAGAGGAAGAACCATATCGCGTATTTTGAAAGGTAGCTTAGGGTTTGGAGCCTATAAGTGACGCACTGGTCATTTCTTTACTGATAATTTAGAAAACAATAGGGTATGTAAAATCAAAACGCCTAGGTACTAAAGTAATACGCAAAGAGAGGTCACAGAAAAAATGTGTTTACGAATAAGAAAATTTTTGACAAACGAAATGAACGTATTTATGCTAAAAGCTTTAAAGAAGCTTCCCAGTACAACGTAGGCATTATCCGATTTCAGTTATGGTTCGATGGGGTGTTAGCTATGAAGGAGTGACTGAGCCATATTTTAGTGAAAAAGGTATCAAAACGTCGGCACAAATGTATCAAGATACCATTCTTGAGAAGATAGTTAAGTCGCTTGACAACAGCATGTACAATAACCAAGAATGGTCCTTTCAACAAAACTCGGCGATAGGTAATAAAGCTTGTTCCACTAAATCTTGGTTAGAAACGAATTTTCCGGACTTCATCAGAGCTGAAGGCCGTCATCTTGTCCTATACTTAATCCACTGGATTATGATTTATGTGTAGTTGTAGAGAGTGAGAGTCCATAAAACAATCCATACGATTGGTAGTGAAGAACTTTCTCATAAAAAGAGTGCGAGCTGCTATTGATAACTGGCCTCGACGAATGAGGAATCCAATGAGAATGTATTTGTATGTATATATGAGTAGTATGAGTAGATGTGTATTTATATATGAATGATGAATATTTTGAATTTGGTGTTTTTTTATGCAAATATTTACATTTGAACAGATCTGAGATTTGTGCACCCTACTACTGGTACCTTTATAAATGTCACCAAATTATCCATATAAAGGTTGTCTGTAAGAGATCGCCATGAGCGATAAGACCGCCAATTGTCACATTTGTATGTTGTAATTCTTTTTTTTTCTATCTGTTAAGTGTGTACAATAAAGATAAATAAATAAATAAATCTTTTCATTATGCTCACTTGAATGCAATGCACACTTATTTGAAATAAATCCATGACAAACGAATTAGTAAACACCACAGTGATAATAAGAGGTTTCCGTTTACATTAAATGTATAAGAACTTGACGTTTTTAAGGTACCTCAGTTGGTAATTAAACATACGCTCGACCCATTGCAATGATATAGTTGATTATCAATTTTATTACACCTAGCAGTATCGAATATCTTAATTTCATTCTGCCACCTTATTCACCGCAGGCGCGTTATACGGAGTTATATAGACGGAGGTATTAAACTTGAGCGGTTCCTAGAAATTTGATTTGAGTCCTTGAGCGCTTTGTTGTTCATTAAGGACCTACAGGCAGCTAATACATTTGTTATATAATACGGTAAACATTTTTATTATCAGACGAGTTTGATATACATATTATCTTAAATGTGTAGTTGAATTATAAATTTTTGAGAAATTTTAAGATTATTTGGCTTGAAGATAGTGTTACATACAGCTTTTAAATATATACATAATACTTTTGAAGACGATTCCCAAAGTAAGAATAAAAAGCAATATAATCATGGTGGCTCTCAGATTTATTATTCAATAAACACATGTCTATACTAATATTATGAATTCGTCTTTACCTCTCTTACGCTTTCACGGTTAAACCTTGGACCGGCTTCAATGCAATTTGGAATGAAGATACTTTGATTCTTGAGGAAGAACATAGGCTTTTCTTTACCACGATAATCAGCATACATGCGGACGGAGCCGCGGGCAAAACTTGTTTATGTATATACAGCAACTGATAGGACACTTAATCAATGTTGGCGTGCCCACACTTAGCCGCCTATTGATAAATGCATTGGTTATATCATATTATACTTACATTTGTAATACAAGTACATTAACCCGAAATTCGGTATACCTATCGCTTAAATGTTTAATATCAACAAGATAAGCATTCACTAATCTTACACAGTCATCGGTATCTTGAACACCACTTCGATTCTTAGTATTGCAATTTTCTTGAAAGTAGCCGCCCTATGCATATTTTTGCCGATTTTGCCCAACCCGTTGAAGATAAAGAGAGTGTATATATATATATATATATATATATGTAGTACACCGTTTGCTATCAAGTATTTATTTTAGCATTTAATTTTCAAGTATAGATTACAGTTTTTTAAATGGACACACTTGTTACATGTACACTATACGATTCTTTTTGAATACAATGCTTTCTACTTATAATTTTACATTGGGTACATAATACATTTTAAATCAGTTTTTGAGATGAAAGTTTTAATATAATGTATTTTTAAAAAAGATTTTGAAAACTTGATACATTGTACTGTACAATAACTAATCGCATTGCATCGCAATAATACACGTTTTTAAACATACGTTTACACTTATTTTTGCATAAGAACTTTAGTTTTTACTATTAAGGTTATACATTTACTAACTCTGCCAGCGTGTATATCGGATATCGCGGTAAATAGCCATGTCCTTTTTTTTTACGTGGTGGAATGCATTAACGCACTTCGCTCCCCCCCGCGGGGTCAGTGGGTTCGCTTTGTGTGGGACTCCTGACTGATTCGCCAGTCTACCCACTAAACCACCACGGTGTGACACTCTGCGCCTGACACGGGAGAGATCCGGGAACCGCTTTCTTACGCCATCCGGACCCCTCCCAGCACCTGCCCGCACTGATGCGGGCACCGTCTCTAGATGTTTTATACTCTCAATTTGGGCGACGTACGGCACACGCGTAACGTCGCCCCCTCGCGGGTGNGGGCACCGTCTCTAGATGTTTTATACTCTCAATTTGGGCGACGTACGGCACACGCGTAACGTCGCCCCCTCGCGGGTGGCCTGTGAAGCGGATGTGGGGGAAAACCCGTCCCGCCCATCCGCGGCCACACTCAAGGCGGCATGAGTGGCTGGTAGGCGCGCCTCCGCCGCCCGAGTCGCCGGTGGCGGATCGGGTCCGAGTGGAGATCGTCCTCTCGGGCCCTCTTCGCCGCCTCCTTCTGCGAGATGACTTCCTCCCAGAAAGTCGCGACCTCGGTAAAACTGCTCTCCCCGCCGGCCATGGAGCGTACGACGGCCGGCAGCGAGAGATCTCCTCCGATGACTCCGATGTCAAACAATGAACTGTTGGGGGGCTGTTGACGTCATAAAGATGGTGTTACATTATATTATGCATAATACCACTAATTTGTATGACAGTCATCTTTAAGTCCTGGGCCAATGAGGGGACAGCCCCCCTAGACAAGTTGCATCCTACAAACGTAAAATTTATTAGAAAATTAACAGAATGACGTCAAACAGTTAAGAAAAAATAATAATAGATACCCTAAAGACGTAAACGATTATAGAAAGAGATTTCACGCAAAACATTTGCATTTCGGTGGTTCATTTGTTCTGAAGCATGGTTCCCTTACTGCAGAAATTTTGAAAGTAAAGTAAAATGGTTAAAATATAAGATCTATTTAATGGTTTGGTAGCGCAGTGGCAACGTATGCGACTACTGCCTGAGGTCTCGGATTCGATTCCCGAGTCAAACTAAATGTTGCACGATCTGAAAATACTTGTTTCGAAGTTTCAGTGTTATTTTAATGTATTTTATTACAAATAAAAAGATTTAAGTATTCTATCAGCCAATCTAGGTGTTGTAGTACACAAGCCGAGAGCTTTTACTACAACACTGTTTTGAGGTTAGATGTCGTTATATCAGAACCTGAAACTATTAAATAAATATTTTAGACAAAACATTTATTTAATGAGGTAACGACGACTTGTTTAAAGATACTTTGCATATACTACGTGTATAGTAACGTCCTGGTATTATTGAATGGTCGCAAATATAAAGAAAATAAAATTAAGAGAAAGAACAAACAATAAATCATAAAGAATACAGCATGGGCGTTATCACACGCACATTATAATCGTTTCTGCTAATTTGTCGCAGTGTGTTGCGGTGCTGAGGCGGGACTGTGTTGATGTTTCCGGTGCATATGCAAGACAATACTGAATGAACCCATTAATAGCACAAGCGAATGAGTGCGTAAACACATGTGTCCAACTACCCCCTCGGCTATCGTCGCTCGGCCACATGGCGCAATACATTGTTTTATGCCAAGAGCACATTACGTTCATTCACCAATTCGAGACTTGTGACTTCCAAGAATTACGTTTAGTATGCCGAAATGTTCCTCGGAATGTTTTATTTACTTCCGCTGTTTTGTGCTGACATGTTTCCAATTATTCTGTGTGGTTTCGGAAGTTGTTTTTTTCCTTGAAATATAACTCTTATTTATGCTCCACCGTAACCTAAGAAAACAACATTGCAAGTAAGAATATGTATATTGTGCAAGCCTTATTCAAACATGGCACATTAATACGTTACACATTTTGTCCGTTATACTTTTTTGATTCTATGTACCAAGCACGGAGTCATTTTGATAAATTATTGAATTTAAAGAAAATACCTACTTTTTTTAGTTCGGACATATGTTATGGGACTGACCACAAGGGATGTGAGATCGAAGGATCTCTCTTTTACCTGCGCACATACGCATTATCTATCTGTGATGAATATGTGAAGAGAAGTCTTTGTACAAATGTACCCCTATTTGTACAAATGTGGCGCACGGACGCATATACCATTTGGGGTATTTCCTTTGTTATGCCTTTGTATTTACCTGTATAGCCTTTATAGGCATAGGAATAGCTTGATCAGAAGTTTTACCTTGACTCCAAGGCTTAATTATAATAATTATATAGTATTTCAAATAACATTATAAGTTGAATTATTATTCGTTTTTATTTTAGTTACCTAACTGAACAGCTTAGCACTTTTTTGATAAGGGGGAGCTAGATCCTCATTATTGATGTCCGTCGCCGAATGGCAGGAGGCTAGGCCTATCGGAACTTACCGACTAAAAGTCACCCCGGTCTTGCTCTGATTGCCAATAGACGAGGAGGCGAGAAACCTGATTGCATTCTTCCGTCAGCCCCGAAAATAACAGCCAAGCACTGAAGGAACATTACCTGACTTACTATTTTTACAGTACTAAGAATTAAGTATATCGTAATCAAGTCTGAAAACATTATGTTAATGATATGGACAACTTATAATTGAAAAAATAATCACTTGATACGCAGCAGTATTATCTCGCAAGTAACACATTTTTTTACGTTATCTTAATTTCGTTACGATGTTTTATGGAATCGTACCAGTGCATTATTTTAAGTTTGTATAAAATAAGTATCGGGATAAGCAATGTTATCAATGAATCAATCAATCATCGGCAACGACTCAGGGTTATCCGCAATTCATTTGATTCTTAGATTAAAAACAAAAAGTTACATTAAAAAATTAAATGAATCGAAGTATCAAATCCATATCTCAACACCTGTAATACCTATTAATACATAAAACAAAAACTTTGTACTCCTTTTCACGAAAATTATTTGAACGAAAGACAGGAATTTTGGCACAGTTAAAGTTTATAATAAGGAGGAGGGCAGAAATCTAAAAATAAGAGAAATAAAACTTAAAGAAATTATTTTAAGTTGTATGTTCTTTAATGGTATTGACCAGAGGCCGATCTGATTAAAGTTTAAGGAATACGTTCCACAGAATAGGTTTTCTTAAACTTTGATCGTACGCGTTTGTAAAAGGTTTATCTAAAATAGTTTATTGGATGGATGACGGAAAAAATATTTCTATTTCTTATAGATATACACACTTAATTTCTTAATTAAGTTCGTATCTATATATTCTGATTAAACTGACTAGCCTACCCATGGCCACTTCGTTGGACGTTTACCGCCTGCTTTTCATCCTGACTTGTTTTTTTACGGACGTATCGCCTCATGGTAAGCGATTACCGCCACCCACGGACAACCGCAATACCAGATTCGTTACAAGTGCGTTGCGGCCTTTTAGGAAGGAGTACGCTCTTAATTAACAAATAGTATCGTTTTTAACAAAATTTACAATCAAAATAGAAGTAATAACAGAATTCCGCTCGAATAGTTACTTCACACCACGTAATCCCCCGCTGATATTTAATTGCCTTGAGCGATGTTTCGTCAGATAGCTTTTATTTTCTTTTTATGTGGTGTTGGCGCCGGTAGGTAAGTACTTACCCACCCACCCCGCCGCAGTAAGGTTAGAAATAAGGGAACCGCTTATTTCTAACCTTATTATATTATTTCGTACCGAGTTAGTACTTGGTACGAAATAATATAGTCACATAGTAGACATAGTTGTCTGCAAATTTTCATTTAAAAGATACTACTTGAAATATGTAGTTTTGTGAATGTTACGGAGTCTTACAATTCATTTTCATGCTGCTACTGTCAGACGTTCGATTATTTCTATACTAGCTTTCCCGCGAATCCGCCCGCATGTCCGTTATCGCAGTAAAGAGTACCTTATGTCCTTCCTCAATAATCAAAGTATCACGCGTGTGGAAAAACTGTGGAAGTGTAACAGACAGACAAACGAACAGATAGACAGAGTAACTTTCGAATTTATAACATTAGTATGGATTACGTTTAACAATACTTTGATTATATTTTAGAAATTGTTAACTGGAAACGTGCGCGTACTCGCGAGTTCGTAAATACTTAATTTTCTTGATTGATGTCCAATTAAGATGCCGAAATAAACATAAATAAAGTTAATTTTATAGTAGGTAAAAAAATGATTTTATATATTTTTTAAAACTTAAATTTAGTAAGTTTATAGTAGAAAAGTTATTTAGTTTTAATTAATTTACTAGTGAGACGGTGGAGTGAACAGGAGTCTCCAACACAAAGAAAAAAAAGAATCCTCCTACCAGGAGTTTTTGGTATGACTTTGGGGGGCTTCAGACCAACGGCTTGATGAAGGGAAATTGTATATATACTAATCAGCGAGAATCGTCTATATCGCGGTACAGGATTTGCAGTCACTCCTATGTCAGTGTGTCTTCGGCAGATGGCGCTGCATTACATTTCTTTGGAAGTTTGCAACAAAATCTTACTTCTTGCATAAGCAAGTTTTAATCAATCAATCAATCATCAGCCTATCGCAGTCCACTGCTGGACATAGGCCTCTCCAATTTCACGCCACTTAGTTCGATCTATGGCTTCTCGCATCCAGCTCCTGCCAGCCGTCTTGCGCAAATCATCGCTCCACCTGGCTTGTGGACGTCCTACACTACGTTTGCCGAGACGCGGTCTCCACTCAAGAACTCGTTTACCCCAACGGTTATCGGTTCTTCGGCAAATGTGGCCAGCCCACNGGGTCAGCCCATAATCACCACGCTGGGCAGGCGGGTTGGTGATCGCAGGGCGTAACTTGTTGCACCGGTGACGCTGCTGCCCATCACCGGCCTATTGTATTTAGTTACACCTTTTAGGATGGATATACCGCCATCGGTCGGTCGCCAGAGCCTCGTTTGTTATCTAGCAGGGTGCACCGCGTGCAGGTGAGGTTGGCTGGGGGCGAAAGATTGTGGTTCGCCCCCACGCACCGCAAGTTTTAAATATTTTAGTAAATTATTAGTTTCGCATTCAACTTAAATGATTAGCATAAATATGTTGGGATTTTTCGAGTGCCCCGAAATAGACCTCCAACCCAGGAAGAATGAGGACCTCCGCCAGCTTCTCTCCTCTCTCCTTTCTCGGAAAAGTTATGAAAGAATAATATACACGGGATTTCTGTGAAGCCGTAGCCGTATCACACCAAACGAGCCATTCTGTATAGGCCAAAGAACGTTTCTCCTGCGCCTAAACGAATTTGAAAAATTTAAAATTTAAATTCAAGAGACAAGACAAATAAACAAAATGGTTGAACCTTATAACCTACGACAGTATTTATTTTTACGATATCCTGTGGTCTACTGACCTGGTAAATTGTAAGTGAATCTTAAATGTCAATATCATCATGGATGTGAATACATGAAAAAAAAGTGAGTATCAAACCCAAGAAACCCTTAACAAAAACTATCAATGTGCGTGCACAAAATGTTATTTTTGAATTTGCTTTAAGATTACATCCTTACCTATACTTTTACCTTATTTTTCGTTTGTGTAAATACCATACAATCCATCGATGTAAGGTGTACCTGTGGGACAATGGACAGGTACTGAGGTATTGACAATATATCAGATACGCAGTTATGTTGTTGTATCGATCTACGACGCACTGGCGCCAGATATCTTATTTTCATTGTGTTATTGGCTATTACCTATTCTTTAGAGCATGAAGATGATGTACAATTGATGCTGGAACTTCCTGGGAGGCATTCTCTTATATTCATTGTGAAACGAGAATTCCGCAGGTTTTGTTTCGCTTCATTTAATTTTATATCACGGCTCTGAAGCTTAGGGTCTTTACACAGTGCACTTGCCGCGTATTGATTTATTATGAATATTATTTGTTTAGTTTTATCACGCTTGATGTGTTGATAACATAACAATTTATACTTTGTTTGCACATTTACCGTGAGTTTTATCATTGCATCGGTGGCCGGATACGAACCGTCTCGCCGTCTTCCCTGCCCTTATCTAAGTAAATATAATATAAATAGTATATACATACTGAATGTAATGCAGCTAATAAGTCAAGCGAATTCTCCCTGTGCATGCAAGCCCGCATCGTTAGGGTTTGTGCGCAATAACTTAATTGAGATATAAATAAGGTCAATTTATAATGATTGGTGATATTTTTATGCCAGCAAATAGTGGTCACGTGTCTGAAATTCGCTACAATTGCTTGTCGTGCACCACCCTAATCAACTGAACTGCTCTGAATGATGTGATTATTATCCTTCGCATGTATGTGGTACACAAAACCGTTTAATTTCATAGGGGTAAAATTGATACGCGAACAGTTAAGGTTTTTCGGTTCCGCTCTTTACAAACATTACATTTTCATTATGGTTATAAAATCGATAAACGCAGCCATTGGAATATGTTAAGGACTAAATGACGCCCTTCCATGAAGGACCGCATAAACTAAAACGTCTATGCGCAATTTAGATTACCGTATCGTGGGAATCGTTGTGTATTGACAATGATATCTGAAATTGACAAATATATGGCGCGGGATGACATCCTCGCATTTGCCTTATGCAGTTAAAGAAACACGTATTTTTAAAGTTGATAATCATATTAAAATCACAGAAATATTTTGTCGACGTTTTAACGTTTCTCATAACCTGATTCCCATGGAATCAGTTACATTTCCCATATTATGTTTATCAATTGGCCGTCATGTCATTCTATAGCTCAATTTAGTCGATAAACGAATAAGCTGTGATCGTACTGACGTATAAACCTCTAACATTATGCTACTCTGCACAAGTGATACTGCAAGTGACGTAATACTCGAGGTCAAAGATGTGTCACCAAAATCTTAATCAATATCAAACCAACATTTTATCATTCTGAATTTCGTAAGTGTGCTCAAATAAAACGTATAAATCAAGACTTTTATCGAAATTTATGACTAAATTATGACGTTAATTACTTACCCACTTTTCACAATAGATTGTGAGTAAATTGTTTATGTATTTAAAAACCAGTACATGAATAATAACGCGGTCACCTACTTTATCTCTAACTAACCTTTGTTTACAACAACTACGTCCATTGTGTAAGTTAATTGATTCTTTAAACGTCATCAAATGTCAAAAATATCTAAATTAGCAACCTGGGTCCAGTGAATGTTGTTTGTGAATGCGTGCAGGCACACAAACATGCAATGAAATAAAATATCGGAGACAGCATTCCCGACAAGTGGCGCGGTATATTACATGTATGAATGTATGTGTAGTGTTATAAATTTTACGGAGAACGCGCGACAACTGTTTGTACAATGTCTTGGAATTTTGTAAGCTGGATGTCACTTCTGTTCTATTTAATTCATCCTAAATACATAAATTAAAAGTATTAAGTGAGCCTTACCCTTTTTTTAATTAATCAAACTTTATATCTTATTATGCTTTTTTCGGTGTTTCTTTAAGTCAACAATCTTTAAGCATATGAAGGTTATTGTATAAATAAACAGTATCGCGGCAGGGGGTCCCAAGATGTTGAGATAATTGTTATAGAGTTAGTCAATTCTTACACGTACGAGCACCCCTACATCTCTATACAATAAAACACAAAGTACAGAAAGAAATTGGGAATATTGTGTTAATTACTTACATACCAAAATTGTTTATACTAAGTTTTTACATTTACTATTCTTCCTAAGTAAAACCTATTATTACCTGTACTAATTAAGGTTTCAGTTTTATTTACCACTTAGTTAACGGGCTAAAGTAGTGGCAGTATTGGTTTACAACTAGACAGGATATTAATAACATAAATGTAAAATTGGACACTGAAACTATTCAAGATTCGTCTTTTTATAGTCGATTTATCGATCCAAAGGTGGTATGTCAGGAAGCAATTTCTTTTTTTGCGATAAGATCGCCATTTGCACATGGTTATTAATTTATTGTAATATTTATTGGATTTTGTATTAACTGGTTTACTACTTTAAACAGAAGTAGGTATATTCCACCTGTTATACATGACTCTTATAGAAATTACATATCCATTTTCTCGATTATTGATAAAAAATATACCGTAACGTGGGCAACTGAGGTAAAGGAACCACCCCATACTATAGTTAGGCGTGGGATCCAGCTCGGTGGAATTCACTAATGGACGCTCGAAATCATCGTATTACTTCTGCACCATTGTCCACAATTTTTTTAATTTTAGACCGTGATTTCATACGACAAACACATTACCTCTGCCACATAGAGGTGACGTCAATATATTTGGACTTTTTGCAAGATTATGTAGTATGTTTTATAATGGTTTTATTGACAGCACATGATACTTTTTAAATTGCATATTACTATTAAGAAATAAAGTTGTTTTGAATTGTCAACTGAATTATTTGTTTTTTGTTTGTGTGTATAATATTTTACTTCTTAAAATTAAGTAATGTTAATTGTGCATTGGAACATTTGGTAGTCTGTGTGGGGTAGTGGGTGGGACGATGCACCGCTCTACCGTCTAGGGTGAAACTCCGATATAGCAGGAATGCAACTTCGCCAACTATAACACGCCCAACATGAGTTGAATATTTTTTAAAAGGGCGCAATTCTTGGAAGCGCTTCTCGAGCGGCCGGAGGCTGGCGCTCGCAGTCCATTGTGGCGCGGCCGGCTAGTTTTGATCTTATTGTTAATGGGACGCCAAGTTTTTTTCAACCTTGTTCGGAAAAAAGGTATCATAAGACCCCAGCGGAAACGTTACGGACCCTTATGAAGTAAAATGGATATGTTCTACGAAGGAGGTGTTATTTTAATCGTAGGTCGGCTTTGTTGTTCAGGAATGTAGATGGCCTGTCATAATTTTAATGGGCAGTTTCTCAGATATTCTATGAACTTGATAGTGTGCACGTCCTGAATATTCATCAGGATTTCATCTTGAGGGCCAGCCTCTCCATCGGAATGTAATCATCAAGTACTAGTATCTATCTGAAATGCATTATAACAATAGGTTTATCTTTGAGCACATAACTATCAACATATAAATTTGAATTTATATACGAGAATTAATATCGAAAGGCTGTTCCAAATTGGGTACTGCTTAGTTCTTGAATGCGACAACTTAAAAGTTTTCACAAAATTGTTTATAAATTTTCCAACTATTTAAGACATTGACTCGGTGTACTGAGAAACGTCATATTGAATATGCAAATGCAACTTATAGAAACAAATATATAAATCACATATATAGGTTATGTCTGAAAATTAGGTATCAGGCAGATTCTTGGTGTATTTTTATATTGTTACAAGTAGAAGGAAACTAACGTGCAAAAAAAGACAAAATTGGGTTCACATATGGAATTGGTGTTTTCTATGTAAGGCTTCACTCGCTCAGAAGTACATATTTTCATTCTCTATTTAACCCCCTTAGGGTGGCATTTCCAAAATTCCTTTGTTAGTGCTCGCTTACGTTGATTAAAGAACCAACATACAAAATTTCAGGATTCTAGGTTCAACGGTTTGGGCTGTGCGTTAATCTCTGGGTATCTTAGTCAGTCAGTCACCATCCTTTTAAATAAATGTATAAATTATATATGTGTATATATAAAATATATATATAAAGATTATCCAAAGTAAACATCATTGTTATCTGTGCACTTTTGCCATCGAATAGGTAATTCATTCATCCCTTTACTAAAAGAACCATGGGGGCGAGAATCAATAAGCTTTCTGAAGGCGGTTTGGACTCAAGAATAAGTTATCCAAGTTTCGGAAAAAATGTTTTTTTTTTTTATATATATTTAAGCTGCCAAAATGACTCTGCCCTGCCTGATGGAAAGCATGAGCAGAATCCAAGAGTGGTGGTCACCATCCTCAATGCGAAAAAGAACAATGCAGCATGGTGACCCACACTATGGCGGCCTGGGGGGAAGGGGGATGGTGAGGGTGGGCCTCCGGTATCCTCACTCACTCGATGAAACACAGCGTAAGCGCTGTTTCACACCGATTTTCTGTGAGGCCGTGGTCTCACTCCGGTCGAGCCGGCCCATTCATGCCGAAGTGTGGCTCTCCCACGGTAGAAAGGTAATCAATTGAAGCAAGGTCCGGGGAGTATGGTGGATGTCGCAGA
This sequence comes from Hyphantria cunea, assembly GCA_003709505.1. Lineage (NCBI taxonomy): Eukaryota > Metazoa > Arthropoda > Insecta > Lepidoptera > Erebidae > Hyphantria > Hyphantria cunea. The sequence goes on from PKRV01003346.1 coordinate 54,217, forward strand.
AATTTCAATTGCAGCTCCTCCAGTTTAGCGGCCGTCTATTGTGAAGTGTGTAGTCTAGTCTTGTCCTTCGGTTCAGTTCCAGCTTCGGTTGTTTAGCAGCTAGTTCTACCATCATGGTTTGCAGTTGCTGACAATAGATAACTGCCGTGATCGTTTGACCAGATTTTAGAAAGCTGTAGTTGAAGACATCGGCACCAGTCCACATATCACTCATTAGTATTTTTTTGAGTTAATATTCGCTTGGGCCAAGATTTGGCTGCTTCTCCAGGGTTTAGCCATTGCAACGAGCGCTTCTGATTATCGTACAGGATCCAATTTTCATTACAGATAATGACTCGATTCAAAATCTCTTCATTACTGTGCTCATTGAGAAATGTAGCGCAGCAGTCGACGAGTGTTTGCTGGTTCAGTTTACTCAATTCATGTGGTGCCCACCGTTCAAGTATTTTTTATTTTCCTATTTGCTTCAAGTGGATATTTAATCTATTTGAAGCAAATAGGAAAATAAAAAATGTATTATCACTCACGACGAAGCCTGCAGCCAACTGTGAAGTGATTTGCAATGGATCTGCTTCTACAATAGCCTGTAATTCTTCAATATCCACTTTGGCCTCCGGCCGTCCAACGGGCTTGTTATGAAGGTCGAAATTTTCAGAAACAAAAGGTTGTATCCAAAAACGTACCGTGTTTTCTTTTACGACATCAGCGCCATATATACCAGCACTGGTGCCACGGTAGAACTCGTATTCGTAAATAATGTGATATTTCAAGTTTTCTATTGTGCGAGATGAGCGACACCACAGAAAAAAACTAATGAGGAAAAAAAACAAATAAATGACTGTTTTCGAAACTCAAATACACAAGCTAAATGAATTTATACAGTGAGATCAAAGTGGCCAGTGCGAAAAAACGCCCAGTTTGATATGTAAAGACCTAATATTAGGTCAAAATTTCGGTGCAGAACTTTTGAGTTTCATGGTTGATGGTTTGACTGGGGGATCGAGTCTCCGTACCATTATGAACTTATAAAATAAAATAGTATATATTACTATACAAAACTAACGATTCGGAAAACAAAAACTTTAAAACTAAATAAGATATTATTTTTAAACTTTTAAACAAAAACTTACTATAGTGAAACTTTTTCAGTTTCTCTTTTTTTTATTTGGTTCATCCCTGTATTTATATTTTAATATGCAGTTTCTTTTGTATAATTTAATAATGAAGGTCTACGCCATTGCTGCTTCTCTGTTAAACATGAACTATTCACAGTACTATTCACACACATACACAGTGCATGACACTAATAAAGAGGGCATCCAAAAAAACGCAATAACGTTAACTAAATATGCGGGTTTGAATGTTTACCTTTATTTATTTATCTCCATTAGTCTTTCATCGGGGTCTGATGTAGTTTGGAAACAAAACAATAATGAATAACCATATTATCATGTGCCCACCCACGCAGTGGTATTGTAGTTACATAATTGTCAGTCTGGCAATAAACAGTGCCAGTAATACATAATAGTATCTAATTACAATTTGCAACCTGAAATTGTTCAGGCATAAACAGGTTTAAGTATGGCTGCTGAAAGCTATTTCATCTTAGAGTCTATATACTTTATAAAAAATTGGAGATGAAGAAAAAAGTAATTGCCAATAACTTAGAGAGATTTGATTCAATCTTATTTTACTAATATTAAAATGGTGAAGGTTTTTATTGATGTTTGTTACTCGTTCACGTGAAAATGACTGCACGAATCTGGATGAAATTTGGCACAGAGATAATTAAGTTTAGATTACATAGGCTTATACATATAAAATGCAGTGCTCCCGTGAGATCACACTCGATTGTCTGATCACAAATTAAGCAAAACCTGTTCTATCGTCTTCAGACTTCTGATAGAAAGGTCGTTCATGTTCCACCTTATAATTATTTCTTATTAGTATTAGTAGTTATTGAATATGTCATTACATCTACAATTCAATGAGTGACAGTGTTAGTGAATCCATGTCTTCTTCTTCTTCTTTTGATGAGATGGCAACCAGCCGGATCAGCTATTTCTGCCAATGTCAAGTATTTAAAGTCTTTAATTCTAAGTATTCGAGTCTTCAAGTCTTTGTCGTGATGCAATTAATGATAAAAAATATAAAAAATGTGCATGACATCAAATGGGGTCCGACTTTCGCAAAAACAAAAAACGATCTCCCGTGAAATCATGTCATTTGAACTAATAATAATATAACATAGATTAATGTTTCACGTTTAGACAACATTTGGAGATTTTTCCGTGTCAGCTTTACTTTAAAAATAAACTTACTGCACTAATATTTAAAGAAAGAAAGAAAAGCATTATTCAGATATTTTTTAAATATTATAAAGTTTGATCCAATTCGTTATGACTACTTCTGTCTACAAACATCATTCATTTACTATATATGATTACTCGTTTTAAGATATTAGTATTTGTATTATATGTCCCATAAACGCCCATGACTCAGATGTCAACTAATTAAAAAGAATTGTGATTACAATAGCAGCACTCGTAGTGTGTAATGTGGGGCGTTGTGGAGCGATGCTACTCTATCGCTCTGCTTGCTTCTAAGAGGACGACAGGGGAGATAAATTAACTAAAGGTCCATAGGACTATATATGCAGTAGCATGTATGGTCTAGAGGTCAAAGGGACGACAACACTTTGTGAGATCCACAAATTGTTTTTCTGAGTGTTCCTTGAGGGTTTCATGTATGTTTATACAGGGTACCGCGCGACGCAGAAATACACTCCTAGTGAGGGAGTTTTTTTTAAAGTACTAACTTTCGCCAGCTAGTTCTCCCGCGTATATGTCGTTTATCGCGGTAAAGAGTAGCCTATGTCCTTCCTCAAGAATCAAAGTACCTTCGCATCAAATTTCATTGAAATTGGTGCAGTGGTTTAGCCGTGAAACCGTAACAAACAGACAGAGTTACTTTTGAATTTGTAATGTTATTATGAGTATTATAGTGATTGTTGTAACTGTTTTTAAACGTCTAAATATGCTCTTGTGACGTCCATATACAGAAGTAGGTAAACTATTTCAGTACCTAGCGAAGTGAAGTGTAAGGAATTGTGTAAGAATGTCTAATCCTGCATTGCTTAGTAAAAGTTCATGCGCCTCTCAGTAAATGTACAATTTCTCGACATTTTCCATTCGACAGCGGTCCACCAGGTCTTTGGTGTTGAAAGGTTGTAACACAAGTTCCTGCATAGGGCCATTGTCAATGATTAAATTTTAGGACGGAGGACTGAATGACCGAAGAAAAAAGTAGGAATTTTTTTGTTACATTAGCCCGTGTACTTTATTATTTTGTTAATAAAAAAATCCTCTCCGCTTGTCTTATAATATTATATTGCAGTATTTGGGACAAAATTCTCGTTGAACTTATTAACTTGGATTCTATGCATTGCAACTATAATTGCTTTGCCATTCATAACTACAATTACTGAAAAGCATTGCGAAAGAGACCTTAACTGCAAAATAATTCATTGATTATATATATAATAATTAAAGTAATTGTAACCGAAATGTACGAACAAATTACGATGTTTTTTTACAGTTTATATTTAAAATGGCTAAGAGCTATATTCCCATCGCACTCAGACAGCGTATAATGAGCGGTTGTTAAAATTATGAATGGAACATCTTCGGAACATGTGCGTATGTGTGCGGCAATAAGCCGTTGTTCGGACACGGAACGAATACATAGACACAGAATTTTTATCGTGGCGGCATGTGTGAAAGCCTGCTTGGATGTACTATCTGATACTTATTTGATTTTTATTCAGGCACATTCTTTTGCATTCTACAGCGGTAGATCTGTGTGGGTAGATTAACCTGTTTATTTTATCAGTATTACTATTACTGTATTAGTTTGAACTAAAGACACATTCCGCAGTACTAACTTAAAAGTCTAACTTAAAAGTATAAAAAATTAAGTATATCTGTAGAAAGGGCAATTTTCGTCACACCTTAGACATTCGTCTGTATTTCAAATAAAATAACCTTTTTTCCACTTTTATATTTAGCAAATGAGTGAAATTCCTGAACGTATTTATTCAAATCTTTAGTAAAGCTATAAACTGAATGTCCTTGTGGCTGTTACTAAAATGTATTGAGTTATTTTTAACGATTCTATTTACGAGTTTTAATTAATCATTAAATTAACTAGAGATTCCATCCCCACGCTAAAGTATTCCAAACGATAAGGTTAAATATATACACATGACCCACGAAATGGAATGCTGTCCCGACTAGCTCCCACAGTAACAAAACAAGAAAGGATTCGAAGGTAAAATCAGTAAGAAAACGTCAATCATTTATTATTTTTGTAATCTTTCTGAACATTTTCTAAGACTATTAATTTGCTTTTTATAATGAATTATAAAATCACATTTAAAATTGCGCGTTTGAAATGATTTAATTGGGTTGTTTCATAAATATTTACTTAGTCGTCTTTTTAATGACCTTGTTCATAATCAATAGACGGTGATCAATAAAATTCATAGGGTTAAGACTATTTTAATTTTTGAGATGACGGTGGTGCCGCCAGTGGTAGAAATAATACTTATAAATCTGATATTAATAAAATATAAGTTTTTTAATATCAGATTTATAACTTTGTACGTAGGTTGTTACATAAGTATAAATTTGTAGCAAAAACTTTGTACCCCTTTTTACGAAAATAGTGCGAACGATGGAGAATTTGACACAGTGAAATTTTATAGAGAGGAGTGCAAAATACTAAAAATATTAAATGAATTATGACCACTGGGCGACACATGGAAAAGTAATACACAGATGAAAGTTTAAAGAGAGGAGTCGAGAAAGCTAAAAAATTAAATGAATTATGACCACTGGTCGCCACATGGCAAAGGAAACATAGGTGCGTTACAAAGTATCCGACGTAACGATGATAGGTATAAGACATTTGTTCTTATTTTTAATTTAATTTTTTACAGTCACCTTGAACTCTACAGACTGCTATCGGCGATGCTTAATGCAATGTAACGAGTCATATCTTCATGTTAGTAATATGAGAGTAAATGGTCAGACATAAAAGTGTTGCAGCCGACAAAGGTTATGAAAACACTACTATTATGTCCTTACTTAGCACTAAAAAAATGTTTTTGTACTTAATTTAAATATTTAAATACAGCTACTGCTATAAAGTTGTGCAAGTTTTCGATTACTAAGATGTATTTTTTTCTCTTTATAGCAGCACATAATGTTGTAGTCACGTTTTGTATTTCCAAGTTCTTTCCTTGAAGAATGCTTATGATTATTGTCTGTTGTTGGCAATAATTGTAAAAGGACCATTAGAAATTTTTTTCAAACCCCATAGACTGCAATTACCTGAAGAGGTATGCTAAATAATCTTTGTGATGCAACAAATACAAACGTCTCTAAATAACATACCGTACCGTCTCTAAAAAACAAAGAATTTGGTTCCGTTTATGATGTTTCTCTCTTTCGTATTTTTTTTTTTACTTATTTCCATAATTTACGATTACAATATATATGTTTTGAGTTTTCGCTGCATACGTAACCTTAGTAATCTAACTTAACTTTAATAATAATAATAAATATTCTAACATGCTAGTAGAAAGAGACTGCTTTTTAGGGGTTAAAATCATATTAATATAACAAATGTGAATGTAAGTTTGTTTGTTACGCTTTCACACAAAAACTACTACACCGATCATCGTGAAACTTTGGACACCTATTTTTGGAGATATTAGAAGTAACACAGGATACTTTTTATTAAATAAATAAATAAATATTTCGGACATCTAACACAGAACGCCATCTAGTCCAACACTAAGCAGAGCTTCTATCATGGGTACTAGACAACTGATATGAATAAACAAATACATGTTTTTTTTGTAAATACATACATATATATAGAAAACACCCAAACTCCGAAACAAATATTTGCAGGTCATACAAACATTTGGCCCGACCCACGATTCAAACCCGAGACCTCATAGACAGCAGTTGCATACGCTACCAATGCGCCACCGAGACAGTCAAATGCGAGCGAAGCCGCTGGTAACAGCTAGTATTTTACAAATGCAGTTCGTTTCGTTGTTGTTAAACTTGACAAAATCTTCAAAAACAAACGAAAAAAAAGAAAATAAAAAAAATCTAAATCTTGTATTAAATTAATGATGTCCTGGTACGTCCAGATTATTAAATCCGGATACGATTATAAAATAACAAAGAGAGGGCCCCTTAAGGCATATTCAACTTGTTTACTTCACAACATTGTGAGATACGTGGCGACAAAAAAAAATCGAAAGTAAGTCTAGGTTTCATGATTATATATTTTTAAATAGTTTATATTCTCTACATAATATATACCTAATATTACTAACTAAACTACCTAATATTGGTTTTAATTTAGAAAAAAAAACACTCTGCAATTTGAAAATATTCATATCTCGTAGGCATTAGCAATCAAAGGAAACGCACTTGTATGTCTAAATTGCAGGTGTTTATAGATGTGCGTGTTTATAGGTGACCCGTTTACTCCTATTACTATCATTTGAGTTTATTGATCCTAAGCATTATATTCGTTCCATATTAACTGTCTCGGTGGCGTCGCGGTGAGTTATCGGGTTCGATTCCTAGTTTGGATCAAATGTTTGTATGTTCATAAATATTTGTTTAGGAGTTTTGGTGTTTTCTATGTATTACATGTTTGTATTTACATAAAAAGTAAACATGTATTTATATCAGTTACAAGCTCTGCTTAGCTTGGGACTATATGGCGTTGTATTAGATGTACAAAAAAATATAAAGCAGTCCATTGGTAAGCATAAACCTCTTTCATTGCCCGCCATTTTGGTATTTATCCACTTAAAAAGGAAAAAAGACATTTATAACTAACAATATGATATGGATCTCGATCTGATAAATGATATATATTATAAGAATAGAAATAATATAAGTGCCTATATGGTGTTTTGACTATATTTTGCGCCTATCCTTGATATTATTCAAAACACAATACAAACAGAAGCAGACTATCAAAAACATCCTTTAGACTTTTGCTAATACTCCGCTAGATGTTTCACCAACATCGTATTTTTACAAAGGTATGTCTTTTGGTAGCATTCATGAATAAAATTGTACTGGTATATGGGCCTTCAGTTGCACGAAATAAGTTTACATTATAGGTATACTGTCCGCGTGGTATGGTCAGATTAATACCGAGTATCGTCGAGATTCATCTCATGGGAGTTTTATGAGCAAACTACGATAGAAAACATCACACCAAAGATGAGAAAAACTTAAGACAAACCCTATACCAACTTGTCTGAACAATATAGTATATATAATAGGCCTAAACCTTTTTTGTAAAGAAAGGCTTATGGCCATCAGTGGACTTTAAAGGTTGCATTATATCAATGTTGACCATATTGTGCAATATTGGCATTAGATTTGTAATACTCGATGTAGTGTCAGACGCCATGCGAATAATTGACTTTTCTTTCTTTTGTGAGGTCAACGATTTGTCTTTTTTAAATGGCTCGTTGAAGTTTGGCGATCCTATAAATATAAATTATATTAATTATACACGAAAAAGTTTTTAAAGATGTGTATATCGATTTTTGGTACTCAAATACGCTAGAACGCCTAAACGAATCAGGTTGAGATTTCGGTACAAAGTGACGAAATGAAGTTCAACGGATCTTCGTTAATTCACTGATTTTGTATTGAATGTGTTTTGTTTCATTGGATGTGTAAATTACAATAATTTCTTATAGAACAGATATACTTACCATCCATTCCTTATTTGATATGAAGAACGTACTGCTACCGATATTGTATGACACTTTTGTATCTAGATAGAATAGATAGAATACACTTTATTGTACAACAGATATAACAGTTAACATAAATATATAGTTTACATAATACATCAATTGAATTACCGTGTACAAATGGCGGTCTTATCGCTAATAAGCAATTTCTTCCAGACAACCTTGGGATAGGAAAAAAAATATTGTACAAAAAAAAGCAAATACGAATCCATGGGCAGTTAAGTGCGAAAAGAGAAAAAAGAAGAAGAGAAAAAAATGTATAGGTTAAAAGTGAATTCTATAAAAATCACATATCATAATACACGCTAATACTAATAAATAAAACAGCGACATACACACAAATTACATATTTACATTTCCATTGAAAAATAAAATAATAATAAATAAACAACATAACTTGTAATAGTAAAATATGTTTAGACATAACATTTTTTTAAATACTGGCAAAGATTTGGCACGCCGTATAGTCATCGGCAAAGCATTCCACAATCGGACAGCCTGTACGGTAAAGGACTTATCGTAGAATCTTGTAATATGAGTACTGCCAGTTCCAGAGATTCAGATGACCTCAGGGATTTCAGATGTGTGTCACTGAGGAAAACAAAGCGTTCCTTTAAGTTCCATTTATCTATTACAGCTATTTATAACATTTACTTATTGAATTAGCTATTTGTTATCTTTATTAAAGAAATAGTGCTGTCCTTATTAATGCCTAAAAGAAGACTGAATAATTTCGAACTCGATAGGTTTCCTATATTATTTCAACTAATTCCGACTTCCATAAAGTCTGTCCTAACTATTTTGTAATTCATGTATATGACTATAATGTACTTTCCGGCATTGAACTCCACAATCTCAGAAAAGCCGTAGCGATACTATCACTACCGCTTCTGTAGTAAATGAAAAGGGTAATCTAAGCATAGGGTATTAGTAGTTTATCTTTACGTGTTTTACTCGTTATCTACTAATATAAAAACGGGTCTCAATTACTAGGTATATCACATTATTTGGGAGACCTCAAAGACTTGGAACCAACCTTGAACTGAATTGGGTCAAATTTCACATTTTGGCAAATTCCACTGGAGTCTTTATAGAATATTTATAAACTAATATTTCTATGTATTTATTCATTCAACCACACTAGGTGTTACTATTACTTTATAAATATTTATATATATACTTCTCTTTCGGGTCGGGTACATACCTGTAGTATGGCACCCCTAAATTATTATTATTATTATTGTATTCAGTTCATTTGACATACGATAACTATAGTGAAAAACCGACTATATACGAGTGGGACTCGCGCACCGAGGATTTCGTACAAACCTGTAGGTATATTATATGGTGGAACAAAAAATTTATGCTTTAAATTTTTTCCTTAATCTGTGATATAAGACGTTGCTTCGTAACAAATTTCAAGATTCTGAGTTCTCGGGATCAGGGTACCTGTAGGTTTTAATTCCCTTGCGAGTGTCGAAAATTTGCAGCATAAACATCTATTGCTTCTGATTGCATTGGCTTATAGGTTTGTTGTTTTTTACGCGAGTGGTGTCAATACATTCATCTTAGTCTTGGGAGTGACACTGGGTACATCAAAATAAAATAATAATAGTTTAAAAAAACTTTTCAGTTCTTTCTTTCTTTTCAGTTCTTCTATGAATTTAATAAAGACGGCAGATATTGACGCAGTCGGGTTTTTTATATTAAACAATTCGTTACTTGTACAATGATGGTTTTATTCAAACTATAAAAAAATATTTGAAGGGCTTTTTGAGCATTATTCTTTCACCCACGCGTTAACAAATACTTGTAGTATTAGCTAAATTATTTAAAAATATAATTAATATTTGTATGGTTCATTAGGTTACTAGCGACTCGGCTACACACGGAAGTCTTAGAATTTCGTGGATTTCCTTTACTTTAATATGCAAGTATATTACGTGTATTAACCTTCAAATTGAAAAAGCTTTTATTTCAAGTAGGCCTTTCCAGGCACTTTCGAAACGTTACATTAATGACTCTACTTGACTTGATAGTTGTAGCACTTTTACAACAAAGACCGCGAGCAACAGCAACATCAGGCCAAAGTATTCTAAAACTTAAGTACTCATAATCTAACTTACTCCATTAAATATTAATGTTACATCATTTCCAGACATTAAAATAGGATAATACATTTATAATGTTGTTACTTGATTACATAAGATAAATGAACAGTAATCTTATTAAACATAGATAATGAAATCCGCCCCATTACAAAGGCTCGAGTGGCTAAAGGCGGCCGACCACACCGCGCCGCTACCGCCCGCGCTGGAGCACCCACTCGCCCAAAAAACATCCCAAGACGTAACATAATATTTCCGAAGCAGCCTTTTATTTATTAGCCGAACAAGATGCGGCGCCGCGACATCTCTACTTCCCAGAACTGAACCTCGACGTGTCGGCACAAAGCCGTTACACATATATGAAAAAAACAATATTTATGTCGATGAAAAAATTGGGATACGAAGCGTATTTATCCGTGCACCGTGAGCTATGCGCTTTTTGTTCACCCTACGATTTGCAGGAATCCGCAGGTACCGATAACCACAATAGTATGAATTTGTTAATTTAATAGCTTAATGGGCGGGTCTATGATTGTTAGCGCCATTTAGTTGCCCGTAATAAACACAGCCAAAGGTTCATAAATGTATTTTTCTAATAAGGACTATTTTATTATTCTTTCCATTTATTGCGCTATATCATTTACCGAAGAAATTACGTGGTTCGATATTATCATTTTTTCGCCCACTGTTGGTCATAGGTCTTTCCCAAGGTTCGCCACAATAACCGGTTCTGTACTGTTCGCATCCAAAGGCTTCTCGCGACCTTCACCAGGTCGTCGGACCACCTTATGGGAGGCCTACCCATGGTGCGTCTTCCGGTTCGCAAAAATATTATATAAATAAATATTATATATATAAAATATATATAAAATAAATATTATATATATATTATATGTTGAAGGCAAATTCTGCCTCTTATATTATTAGATAAGAGGAAACAAACTAACCTATCTACATTTTGTTCCATCAGAATTATTGCGATTGCCAAGATCTACCACGTTTTATGCGAATACAATACACAAGAAAAGCACCTATTTCTTTAACATTCGTGACGATATACTGTTCGGTTAATTTATAGGTGTCTATGTAGTGGGTGCACAAGTAAATCTTCATCCTGGACTCAGTTCACAAAATAATTCCAATATCAATTTAAATTTTTGAGCCTTATTTTTTTAAGCCCCAAATTATGAACCAATAATTAGTTTAACACTGCATGCTATCTAATTACAACTTAATCTTACATTTCTTTAGCTGCTTATTAACAGTTTTAGGGGAATTCTTTAAGTATCAACACATTTACTGCATTCCGTAACTTTTAAGATGTTAAGATAATTATGTATTTTGATTCAAAATTGACGAATAAAAGACCCGTCAAGGTCAACACTCCGCAGTTTAATTTTTTATTATTGTTGACAAAACTCAAAAAGAGAAAATCAAGGATATATTTGTCGATAGGTTTCTGAAGAAAGTAGACACAATAGTTTTTTACCGATGGTTGGGCTACCACTTACCATCCATCAACTTGATTATTGAAAGTGTTTAATATCAAGGCTTCTAAAACCCACAGGTTCGCTTCCTTTCTATACTGATGATTACAAAACGATAGATTTTAAACCAATATTAATATAAATAAATATATAAACGGAAGCCAATATTTTTAAATAGCTTACGTTTATCTCCATAGTTTAAAAATAGTCTTACATATCTTCTTTCTTCTGGCGTCCGTGTTCCCATCCAATAAATGTTATTTTTAGATATTTAAACGCTGTTCATAGAAAAATGTCGACCCCCGCGAAGAAGCTCACCACTATTATTCGAAATGGCTACATCCATATCTTATCAGACATTAATCGAAACTTGTAGGTGGTCAATACTCAATTACGTACTAATGGCCAGTCAAATCGTAATATATTCCCTTTTTATTAAAACTCAAAACAATATACACAGTAGAAAATATATGACAGAAAAAAATTAGATTACTTATCATAGGAGTTTTGATTGCCTCGATGGCACGATAGAAGCGTATGCGACTGCTGTGCTGAGGTCTCTGGTTCGATTTCTGGGTCAGACCAAATGTTTTTATGATCTGGAAATATTTGTTTCGGATTTGGGGTGTTTGTATGTATGTTACAAAAAAAGAAGTAAGTATTCTATTAGTCAACCTAACTTTCATAGTACAAGTTCTGATTACTTTGAGACAAGATGGCGTTACTGACACACAATGTCCAAAATATTTGTTATACAAACTGTGAACTTTCCGTGAACTCAGAATCTGGAAATTCGGCACGAAGCAACGTCTTATAACAAGTATTTGTTAATCGCCTGTGTGAAAGAATTTTGCTCAAAAAGTCCTTCAATATTTTTTTAGTTTGAATAGAACCACAGAACTGAAAAAGATAGATGTATCATATGTCAATATTATATAATATGTCAATATTTCATCTTAGTAGGGTTCCGTACCTCTAAAGGATAAAAACGGAACTCTTATAGGAGCACTTTATTGTCCGTCTGTCTGTCAAGAACATTTTTCTCAGGAACACGTGGAGATATTAAAGAAAGAAAGAAAGAAGAAAAGAAAGAAAAATATTTATTTGGGCAAGAAAAAGTAATACAAAAGGTAACTTACAATAGTTTTGCAAAATGCCAAAAATGGACGCAATTCAGCATTATGTCAGACAAAGCGTCTGACGCTGGTTTTCAATTGAGCCTAGGTGACGCCTTGCATAATGATGTATATTCAGTCTCCGCTGTGCGTCTATTAGATACTGCCGTCATCTGTACCTGAATGTGCCGATTGTGTTCAATTATTTTAAAGGCGGTGGCAAATTGTTCCAAATTTTCGAAGCTGCATAGCGGAAACCACCTTTAAATGCGGCTGTTTTATGAGGTAGAATGGAGAGTTGCTGCGAGCACTGTCTTACATTACAATCACGTCTATTTGTCATCCATTCTAATTTACGGAACAGGTAGCATGGTTTGCAGTATTTATACCGCAAACCATGCTACCTACCGCTTATATTTGGCATTGTTAAAACAAAGCCAAATATAACCGATGCCAAGTGAAGTTTAAGCCAGGACTTCATTTTTAGAATAAAATTGTCGTTTAGGAATAGTGTAATGTGTGTTATAGATGGTGTTCTGAAACAAAACCGAGTGCAAGCAGTTTAGACCCTTTGGATTAACCGATCCGTACGGGCTAGGCAGCGCGGCCCGTAAACTGTATCCCCATAATTCAATTTTGATAGAACTAAAGAATCAAGCAGTCGCATCCGCAAGTTCTCAGATAGAAACGGTCGTATCTTGTACAAAATGCGCAACCTATAAAAACAGTTTCGCACCAAATTAGCAACATGTTTTTCGAACCTTAAATTACTATTCTAGCAGGTCAAGAATGCGCACCTCATTTACTCTATCAATGAATTTATCTTCGCCCAATGTACGATTCTGCACTTATCATCGTTCAAATCGGAATATCAAATATTCCTTGGAGCTGTGAAAAAATCAAACTTCTAAGCCGACGAAATTGAAAGGCACAGCCGTTTCTGCTGCAAATTTTCGACTCTCGCAAAGGACTCAAAACCCACATGGTACTTCCCGTAAACTCAGAATCTTAAAATTTGGTACAAAGCAACATCTTATAGCACAGATAACGGAAAAATTGTGAAAAGCATAAATTTTTGGTTACATCGTATAATATATCAATAGGTTTGTAGGGAACCCAAGGTGCGCGAATCATTACATTTAAGCCTTAACTGAAAATAAGGATGTAATTACATGAACAAATCGAGGACAATGATTTAAGTAGTAGGTACTTTTGTTAAAGAGCCTCCGTCCTTAGGCTCTATTTTCCTTTTATTTACATGCCTACATACAAGCTGGATTTCGGAGCGGATGTGGCACAAATGACCACATCCACACAGTGCGGCAGATTATACAGAAGACAGAAGATTATAATCAGCCCCTGTGTTTAGCATTCGTGGACTATGAGAAGGCCTTCGACTCGATCGAGATCTGGTCTGTTCTGGAGTTCCTGCAGCGTTGCCAAGTGGACGGGCGATACATCCAAATGCTGAGATGTCTCTACGAAACCGCCACCATGTCCGTCCAAGTACAGAATCAGCAAACAAGGCCGATACCATTGCATCGAGGAGTGAGACAAGGGGATGTTATTTCCCCGAAATTGTTCACAAATGCAATAGAGGATTTCTTCAAGACGCAACACTGGAAAGGACTTGGACAAAACCAAGATCATGTTCAATGAACATGTACTACCGGAACCGGTCGCGGTACACGGTGCCGTTCTCGAAGTCGTTCATAAATATGTGTACCTCGGTCAGACTTGGCAGTTAGGTAGAAACAACTTCGAGAACGAGGTGAACAGGAGAATTCAGCTGGGTTGGGTAGCGCTTGGGAAACTTTGTTGGGTCTTTTCATCGTCGACCCCACAATGCCTAAAGACGAAAGTCTTTAATCAGTGCCGAAACGTGGACCCTGACGGCACGACTGGTCCACAAGTTCAAACTTGCTCAGCGTGCTATGGAGGCTATGCACAGCGTTTCTCTGAGGGATCGCATCAGGAATGAGGTGATCCGGCAGAGAACTAAGGTCATTGATATAGCCCAAAGGATTAGTAGGCTGAAGTGGCAGTGGGCTGGCCATATTAGCCGCAGAACTGATTACCGTTGGGGTAAACGAGTTCTCAAGTGGAGACCGCGTCTTGGCAATCGTAGTGTGGTACGTCCACAGGCCAGGTGGAGTGATGATCTAAGCAAAACGGCTGGCAGGAGCTGGATGCGAGAAGCCGAAAATCGAACCAAGTAGCGTGAAATTAGAGAGGCCTATGTCCAGCAGTGGACTGCGATAGGCTGATGATGATTAATTGCCTACAATTACATCTGATTTTAAAGTCACCCGCGGGTCGGGTCGCTGTCGCGCCTCTCACAGTTCTACTCAATAAGAGTCTGAATATCAACCCGCCTCAGACGACACTCCCCGGCCGCACCGGGGTGTTACCGGTCTCGGGCCGTTTGCAGCGGCCACATCTCCCCTTGATGTGGCCACAACGACCCTTAAGAGGACTCGATTGAGGAGCTAACGGGCTCTACCGCGTCCCCTTCGTCAACTCCTGCGAGCGGTCTTATCCCGATCCCGCTTTGCGGACTCCTAAAACATAGCGTTTTCACAGAAGGAGAACGCGACCTCCGATCCCTCACTACTCGCAAGCATTGTCGCAATCAATGCTGGTTTCGTACGATCTGTCCGACCAGGACTCGACGCTTAGACTCCCAAACAGGGCAGTCCTCCAGCGATTGGTGGGCGAACTCCCGATCGCATTGTGCCGTAGCCTCACGTCCCATTCTGATCAGATACTTTCCGAAGCAACAGTGCCAGGTGAGTATCTGCGTGAATCGGTGGGTGACACAGTCAATTCTCTCTCTCCAAGCCTCGAAAATCGGCAGATCAGCTCCGACAGTACGATTCGATAAACGCCCAGTATACCTACTGTTCCAATAGTTATAAGACATCGTGTAAATGCTATAAAATTGTTATGGTGTATAATAAATACAAAAAAAAACGAAATACAGTGGTTTCAACCACAACATGATCCATTTAGTCCCTTCAATTTCAGGCTTTCAACGCGTAATGTTATAGTTATTAGCTGTAGAAAATATCCAATCTTAAGATTACCTAAAGCTTTTGACCTCCGAGAACTTTTTTTAATACTAATGCCGGTTACCTGATAACGGTATTATAACGTACGAAACAATTTCTTATTCATTTTTTCGGAACAAGTTATGTGTAGATTCAATTTCGATATAGCGATACTGTTATTTTCAAATATGTTTGAATATGCATATATGTTTGTAATATATATATAATATGAGCCCTATAATTGCACCCGCATTCACTATATTTACATTTTTTATACGATCGTATGCAAAGATAAGTGACAAATTAAAACAGGAATACCTATATGATTGTTTAGTTAATGATTGAGTGAAAACTGAATTCTAAATGCGGGTAAGTAGAAGTGAAACAACTTACTAGGTAAGAACTGCAGCCAAGTAATTTTTTGAAGGATTTTTATATATGGTACTAGCTAACTCTATCAACATTTTTTATTTATACTCGGCTACTATTGCTTTTAGCGTGCTGTTTTATAGCCTATAACCTTCCCCGATTAATGGGCTACCAAAACTAAAAGAATAACGAAATTGTTCCAGCCATTCACGCGTAATGGCGTGACCAAGGGTTAAAGGGATTTTTATATATATTTTTGCAAACATAATACAAATATGTAACAGGTACATTTCATTAGTCAGCAACTCAAGCTCTTGTGAGCTTATTAACAGCCAAGATAGGTCTTATTTGTGACAGAGCATCCTGTCGCCTAATATTAATAAACGGCAATTGCGCACAACTAGATTCCTAATAAACGTACATCACTAAGCGTTTATTTTTTAGATATTATGAATAAGCTCTACCCAACGATACATAACTGATGAACATATTCATTAGATAGTAGAATGACTTCTGACTCAGCAGTCAGGATCACTAACCACTGTTTAACACAATAACACTGTCTGTGTGTGATTTACCTATGACTTGTATGTATTATACATAGAAATATATAAATACTAGCTTTTGCCGCGGCTAAGCTTGCGTTGGTTTGATAAAAAAAACAATTTACAAAACGTCTTTATAGACAATATTCTTTACTGGTCCCACCTGGATTAGTGAAGAATAACCTGGACCAAAATCACTGAACTATTGGACTTACTCGTGAACGAGTTACGTAGAACCACCTATGAGAGAAGCAGTTTTCTCTTAAATCTATCCCAACAAATTTGAGTGTTTATTCTTGAGACTTAGTGTCGTCGCGTAGTAACTTTGAGGAGAAACTGCAATCGTTTAAATTGAAACGGAAGATTGTTTGTAATCAAAGGAATTTGTGTTATGCATACAGTTCCTCCGTGCGCATAACCAGTTAAAATTATGGTTTCCAATGTAGTTCTATGTAAATTTTTAACTGTTTCCATTTAATAATTTAGGGAATTTCAAATTTTACAAGAACAACAAAGGTGTCCACGTGTAGAATAAGCCTATGGCTTTTTAATCTGGAATAGAGCGTACGTAAATCGACATAGTTTAGTTTTAAGAAGATTAATGTGTGCCGTCCATTTAATATGTGTATCTGATGTTATACCTCTTTCTTTAACACGGGTATTGCTTTTCGCTCTATACCATTCTTGGGGAGACGAAGAGCGTATGTGGAACTCCCAGAGGACCGGTGTACCCACTAAACCCCGCGGCGGCCTACCTCGGCAGTCGGGAGAAGCGCTAGGAACGCATCGGCGGCTGCTGGAGTCCCCTCTGCCGTACCTCACGGCAAAGGTGAGGTGCCGTACCTCGCTGGGCGGGGCGCTGAACCGCCTTAGACGCAAACAGCATTGCCGCGAACAATGCTGGTGGTGACAGGTTCCGTCCGATCTGTCCGACCAGGACTAGACGCTCGGATTCCCCACACGCTGGGCAGTCCCCCAGTGTGTTTTGGGCAGCACTAGAAATACCGTTCGGACCCACAGTGGTGGCACTGCGTTATAGCCTCGCGTCCTATTCGATTTATATACTCACTGAATCAACTGTGACCGGAGAGTTTCTGAGTCAATCGGTAGGTGACACAGCCGGTCCTCTCAAGCATCGAAGCTCAGCAGCACTGCATCTACAGTGCGTTAGCTAGCACGGCCCTGTTTTTCGAGCCAAGCCCGTGTAGAACTTGCGCATGTGCGTTCCGCCGTAGCATTCCGGGCTCGTGGTCCTGCGCAGTCTCTTCGTCGTCTATTGTTATACGTAGTAATTTAAATGTATCTACGGTTTCTAGTTGTGTGTTATTGTATATTGTGTCAATATTTATGGGGGTATTTTAATATTATCTAAATTTAATATTAATATTAGAACAACACGTGCCGGCCTTAGAAGTCACCGCTTCAAAGTGGAAGACATACGTTCTCGTACTCATCGCTTCGGTAATTCCTTCCTGTGCCGAGCGGTCAAAACCTGGAATTCACTACCAGCGCACGTGTTTCCTTCCCACTATGTGATCCCGGGTCCTTTAAGCGGGGCGTGAAGAAGCATCCCACCAGGCCGCCATAGTGTGGGTCACCATGCTGCATTGTTCTTTTTCGCATTGAGGATGGTGACCACCACTCTTGGATTCTGCTCATGCTTTCCATCAGGCAAGGCAGAGTCATTTTGGCAGCTTAGATATAAAAAAAAAAAAATAAAAAAAAAATATGTTTAGTTGAAGTTAAAACGCGTCTTTAAGCGCGTTGATCAATTTTAGGGTGAACATATATCCTGCAACTCCATAATCACCGACAGCTTTCCACGAGCTATATGTATACTGTGTACATATGTGTACTTTTTGGGTGAACGCAAGGCGCGAAACTCACGTCATCGTCACCACACGCTTCCTCGACGATACAATTCATAAGTTACTCAGTTTTCACTTCTGTCCCAAAACCTGGAAACGGATATAGTGTACTAAATAAGGTTGTTGTTTGTATATTTTTTGTTCGAACGCGCATTACGGGAAAACGGCTGGACCCGAGATGAAACTCAGGTCAGGAGGTCAGAATTAGGTTTTTAGATACTTTTTTTAAACGACAGCACAAAGAGGCCAGTAAGGTGGACATGCTACTAATTTATTATAATGACAGTTCATTCTATTTTATCTATTTCATGTCAGTGTTGTTAAAATTCAAAACCGATGTCATTTTCGTTACCAGCGACCAAAAATCTCAAAAACGACACCCATATTGCTTTAAAGAAATTGTTACCCTATTGTATCCCTTAAAGGATTGATTTTTGAAAACCCCTGAAACAGATATTTGCTTATTTACCATAGTTTGCTCCCTTCAGCTCCGTCTAGTTTGCAATCAAACTAGTGTTATAGTGTGTAAGATGTGTGTTAAGGTTATGTGCCCGATTGACGACAATGGACTTGCCCTTACCCACTATGACTTGTGTGACGAGAATAATATTGCTAGGACTTTATAACGCCTGTCCAATGTGGACAAAGTTATTCTTTGCTAGGACGAAAAACTCCTTGAAGTAGGTATGTACTAAACTAATTTTAGGGAGAATATTGGAGAGACAAATACGCACAGTCATTTTGGATTCTGAAACAATAGCAGATATCATTTTATGATAGAATTTGATAGTTCTGAGGATGACTTTTTCTAATAGTTAATGGGTGTTCTGAGTTGATTTTTAATTCCTTATATCCAGAGTAGTTTAAGCAAATGTTAAGATTGGCTTTACAATCTCATTCTAACATTCGGATTGGCAAATCCCAATGTAGGTAGAGATGTTCCTATAACCGTACCGCACCATTATAAGCTATTAAAGTATGAGATTATTCATCTATATAACATACTATATAACGTCTTTACCTTCTATTTATTAGTATGTGAAGCAAAAAATATGTACTCCTTTTTAAAAAAACTATGCAGCGTAGTATGAAATTTGCCACAGCAAAGGTTAATGTGAGCAGTGAAAAAAGTAAAAAAAAAAGTATATGGTTGAATTTCGACCACTGGGCGACCACAACTTAACATAAAGAACCTTAAAATTAAACGGTACTTCTGCATTACATGACAATGTAGGCACTCATACCATCTGACTGTCTGACTAAAGTAGGTCCTTACTTACATCTTAATTCTTCATTTTTTTCGTTTCATTCACATTGTGGTTTGATTAATTATAATTATAATAAAAAAACCATTTAAAAACCAGTTTTGTAAAAAATACAAGCAATCAAATACAAGATTTCGCAGACCATCGCTTTATTTATAACTATGATTATGTAAGCAAGGACATCGTCATGTATGAATCATGATAGGTATTCTATCATAAATGGAAATATTTCATTCATGGATATACCAATATATTATGTTGTTCATGGGACAGTAATAAAATTCAATTTTTAGCGGTATCATTTAATAGGGATAATTAGGGATTTAATCTCTATACAAGTATAGTTTAAGTTATCCTTTGCTGTACGAAAAAAAAATTAAGTATGTTGTGCGACATTAGTTACATATCTATCAAACATGACTATGTTATTGCTACTATAATTGGGTAGTATATCTCATATAGATAGGTATAACTATTAAGTTACTTAAACTTAAAGCATGCTATTAAACCACTTTTACTCTCATTAATAGCACATAATACCAACATCGTATTCACGTTAATAAGTACGTTGAGAACGTAAGTTGCGTTCAGTAGATCCTACTTAACGTTTAGATATTAAAGCGATAAAGTTTCAAATTCAAAGTCAAATTTGTAGGGTTTTTTTAATACGTTGTGGTGTTTAAGTCGGTTTGAGTCCGACATAGCGGCCAGTCGGGGGTATTTTAACTTTCGAAGACCTTGACGATGACTTGTTACATTGTTTTCTCGGAAAGACGTTTAGAATTTTCTTCTAACGCTTTATTACCAGAAAATTATTTCTAGGCTAACTATACACGCCACACACTTAAACATGTGCCATTTAAATGTTTTATTTTTATATGTATCGTTTTTTGCTACCAGTCAAACTACGGACCAGTTCTACGAGACCAAGGCAATAATACTATTTGAATCATATCCGGAAACAATGTCGCAGTATTTAATTTTGGTAACGGTCGTCCATCACTTTCTTTAAAAGTAACACACTTCTATGTATTATATAAATTTCTTCTAAAGAACTACCCTTTCCTTTTCTATCAGACCAAGTAGCTTTAAGGCGAATGTTATATGTGTTTTTCGTGAATAGATATTATTTTATTATATAAATCATATAAATACATGAGTGTTATATATCTATTGTTAAAAACCAAAATAAAATATTAATTTAACAAAAACATTTTTAGTTTTGGCAGTAATAGGCACGTTCATAGGCAAATTAGGTACAAGATTTACATTTTCAGTCGGAGATAATCTTATTCGATGGACATATCTATACAAAGCCCCTCAGAGAAATTTCTCATGAGTTTATAGTTGGATAATAGGATCCATCTGTTAATTTAGAGAGGTAACATTGAGCCCCAAATACCATAATTACAGCTTGTAATAAAGGTGATAACTAACCTAAAATATAAAAGGCTACACACAAATTCCTTGATAAAATCATTACTATCCTATAACACCTACGTTCCCAATGTTCGTTCATCAAAAGCATTGAACGTCCTTTTCCAATCAATTAATTCCAAAACCAGGTACTCATAGTAAAAAAGAACTCAACTACAGGTCGATCAAAAATGGTATCCGTCTTAATTATAATCGTTATTGTGTTTCCTGTCGAAGACGTCAAACCACTGACATTTTCTTGATTTTATCAATGTCGTGTGTAGAAATACTATGACATTGTTTTTGGGCATTTATTTTTTTTATTTCTATGTTAGTGTATAAAATCTCAGAAGATACAAAACGTAACAATAGGAAATCTCACTAACATTATATAACCAAAAGTTTAAATGTATGTGTCTGTATGTCTTTTCTGCTCAAATGATTGGACTAGTTTTGATAGTATGTAGTGATGATAATAGGTAGGTGGCACCCTAGATACAAAGAGGACAATTGTTATCCAGAAAAATATAGTGTTCTGGTGACATGAGGACGGAATTGACAACGAAAGGTAGTTCCGCAGGACGAAAGTAGTGTGATAACAATGATGATTGCACCTTTTTTACTTACATTAACGTACATAATCTCTGTAAATTCATGGTATCGATATAAAGATAGATAGAAAATATGTAATTTAGTAGTAAGAAACAAACCTATAGGTTGATTTTCGTGATAAATATTCCTTTTGAAAAACTATTGACAAAGATTTGAAACCTGCTGTAGATGCGGAGGCCTTCAAATCAAAACAAGAAAGCGCCACGTAAACTGGCCGAGTGAATGCACTTGACACCGTAATAAATAGAAGGAACGAGCAACAAAGGGCGGGAACCCGGGAATCGAGCCGAGGTATTTCGGCGCTTTGACGCCGATCTTAAGCCGATTGTCAATGCGTCTAGCTATAATCTGTTTTTGTTATACACCGGTACTGTATATATTTTTTTAGTTACCTCAATTTATAAAACGTTATTGATTTCTCATACGAGCAATCCACATATGTTGTCAAATTTATAATTTTTATTACGCTAGGCAAAAATCTTTTTCCATTTAACGGTCGTCTAATCCCTTATTAGGTAGAGCCTGTGCCTTAGTAATCAGTCTACTACTAAACGTACCAATATAATTCTAAATACATATCTACCATATCAACCCTAATATTATAAATTCGAAAATGACTTTTTCGCGACAGCACTGATTTCAATTAATCTTGAGGAACGACATAGGATAGGCAGAACCGCGGTTAAAAACTAGTTATAGCTAAATTACACCCAGACGAAGAACAAAACCATCGCTCTCATCATAAAATTATTTGCCTCGTGTGGATCGAACGCACAACGTCTTTTTTAACAGCCAGGAACTAGACAAAGAGGCTCGCTTTAAGTGTTTTTTTTTTAAAGATGTACAGTTTAAAACATACGATAAGGTTTGACTTTGTTTCAAAAATTTCTTTCAATTTTAAAACGAAATGTCCACTGATGTAAATAGTGAATGAAAGTAACAAACCTAACACAAAAAACCGGGACTACCTGATTTACAAAAATACAAGCGTATGCAGACTTGGCGTTTATGAGCTTCTAACCGAAAAGTTTTTTGAGAGACATTTCAAGGATCGGAACAATCGATTGTATTCTTAGTGCTTATCTTGTCTTTCAACCTCTCGCCTTATAAGACCTCTCAACAGACACTTATTTTTCAAAAGGAACCGGAGTCGGTGGACTCCACCGCCACGAGCGCGCCTTACTCCTCATACTATCTCAACAGCCCTCACACCATTGTGTTTCATAACAATACCTACATATTGTTTTGCACTGATCTTCTAAGCAACTAACTGAGCAAGAAAGGATGAGCCAACAAACTCAGATGCTTGGGAGGACAACGAGGAATAGGGTTATTTGAAGATCGTAGTTTTCTCTCATAATTGCTACATTAAAAATTAAAGTAAAAGTTTAAATATGCTGTCGAAGATGGGTTCTATAAATAGAATATGAGCCAGTGAGAGAGCGTAGTTTTCGACGTAGATGATTTTGGAGTCGGTTCAGCTGAGAGCGGCAAGAGGATACATGATCTAGTGCCGCTCATTCTAAACGAAATTCTCCCCCAAATAGTCGCAACCAACCCGGTCTTGGACAGTCCACATCCATCCGCTTTAAGACATCTTACTAAAGTTGTAAGTTTATCGTGCCGCGGGGCGTCTTACACTAGGTTTGCCTAATTACGGTCTCCACTCTATCCGTCCGCCTGAAGACATGACCGGCCCACTTCCATTTCAGCGAAAGGTCGTATTAATGAAGATTATAAACAAATCGCACGTTGTTATTAAGAAGACGGTCTAATTTATTGAAAGGATCTGCATTTAGGTCATAGTAGCACACGTCACCATACTCGATTTTTGGAGGTTGGAAATTTCGCGGGCGAAAAATTCCCGAATAGTACTAATCTCCGTCTGGCGTTGATTTGCAGTTTGCTCTCGCCAATTAAGTCTGCAACCGAGGAGTAAGCCAAGACATTTTACAGATTGAGAAACAGGTAGGAAGAGTTTCAGTGTCTGCTAATTATGAATTTCTGATCATTAAGGTTCCGTATTCATAGGGTAAAAGCAGGACCCTATTACTAAGACTCCGGAAAAATAGCTGTAGCTACCGGCCATGGAGCGTATTACGGCTGGGATTAAGAGATCTCCTCCGATGACTGCAGTTAGAGCACGACGCCGCGACGCTGCGACGCCTTGGAGGAGAAAGCAGCCAGCGTGTGCTTCTTCACTGCAGTCGCAGTGGTAGCAGGCGGGACTCAATTCCCTCCGCGGGACCGAGTGCAGGTACTTCTCGAAGCAACCGTGCCCGGTAAGGACCTGCGTCAGTCAGAAGGAAAGGGCCCCGTGCTTTCGCCCTGCCCACTCGAGGATAACCGACTGGAAAGCCTCCACGGCGGCTAAACTAGCGCATGGAATCCTCGGCAGGGACAACCAGTGGCTTCACGCCACCTCGCGTACCTCTTCGGGCGGAGTTCGAATTATTTAAGAACCAAATCTCATGGAAGAGTTCCGGGCCAAGGCGCACGCGGCCTCGGTCGACACGATGCGGTATGGTTCTAACCGCCAATATCCTCTGGGGATGCCAGAGTCAGGCCCTATTTTGGGCGGTCAAAGTCGCCACCCACACCCGTGCACCATACAACGCCATTGACCGGACAACCCCCGTGTAGAGCCGTCTTGTCACAACGCTAGCTCCACCCAAATTGGGAAAGATACTTTATCCGGACCTGAACCGGTATGAGGCGGTCGTTGAACATGATAGAGGTACCGGGAGGCTAACCACGACGGTGGCTTTGGGTGTACAAAAATAAAAAAACAACAGCTTTCAAGAACTTCTCAATAAGACTTTTTAAAATATAGTAAAATTTTATTAAAATATATTTTTGTACATTCAACATAATTATTGTGAATCGCTATCGCTGCCAGAATAATTTGCAAGTAAGGAAAGTCCAGTGGCATTGGAAGTTGATTTACTCTTTTCTTCACTACTCTTATTGTCTACAGTACTTACAATATCTGAACTATTCTCTTTCACACTCTCAATGTTTGACTCCTTTTTACTCCTCACCAAGTTTGCCAATGCTGGCTTCTTGGATATAACTCCTATACTTTTGTTCCACACTTGCTGCTTTGTAGAATCTGAAGGTTTCTTTGGAGCAACTTCTATTCTAGAAGATTTGGCTAAAGGACCACTATCTTCATCTACAACTTCCTCGATTATTTCTTCCACTACTCTCTTGGCTGCTGGATTGCTGAATTTAATGGACCTGAAAACATATATTTATAAGTATGTAAGTGCTAAATTATACATCAGTATACATATACATTTTATAAGCTGTATAAGTGTTGACAAATGTTTAAATACACCACGAATAATCTAGAATTAATGCAGTAGCATCATAAGATAATTAAAATATTTCTTATTCTTTTGAAGTGAATTTAACAATACTAATAAAAAAGTTAATGAAAAAAACATTGGGTGAACGATTCTCACGTCGTCTTATCGTAATTTTTGCACTTTGATTTTAAGCCTCTTAATTTTCTACACAGTATAGTACACTTGTAGTTCAAAGACAAATATATGTTTACCATAGAGAAATTATTGAGTAACAAAAATTTGTACTGAATAGAATATAAAAGTTGTAGGCTTAAAATAAAGAAGATCTTTATCCATTACTTATACATAAATGGTACAGAAGTGCAGGTGTAAATATGCACAACTTTCTGATTTTGTATTTTATTATTGTTATAGGGAAAATCCATTTTTTTTATTTCTTAGACTGATCATTTACGTTTCTATAACATAGAAAAATATAAACAGGCTTGAAAATAGTCAAATAATTTTAAAAGTGCAATTTAAAACACTGACTAAAATTTGAGCTATTCAAAAGTCGCCATTTTGCGCGCGTTTTTGACACAGCCAATGAAGTCATGGTAATTTCGTGTATGTTTACAATTCCGTGTTTCAGTTACTTCATACTTATTAACAGTTTTAGTTTGCTATAAAAATCATCGAAGAAGGTAATTTTTCTCACAAACACTACTTATACGTACGAATATACTTATATAAAGTGACGCGAAGTTTGAATTTCCCTCCCTTAGCTTTGTCAATTTTTATTTAATATTATATGGATTTAAATAATTTCTAAATAAAAAAAAGTACAGGTTTATTCTAAAGACAATAAAGAATCTAGAAAAAAATATTTGAGACAAATAATTTTTTTATGCATATTTCCTATTGTTAGCGCTATTATTATATTCTTTGATTTCGTTTCTATTAGTTTATTACTTGATCTGTTAATTTTCTGATGATTCATTTCATTGTGGTAAAGATTTTTCTCACTCGAGATTTCTCTCGGTTTTTCATCGTAATTCCCGCTCTGAAACTTTCGGAGAAGATGAGGATCGGATTCCCTCGAATTTAAAAATACTGTGTCCCCTAAAACTTTCGAGAGTATTGTGCGTGTGTGTATTGCTGCCTGTTTTTGCAGTAGATGTATACTAAACTCCTTTCTTACAATTATAGCAAAAACTCAACAAAAACAAACGTTTTATAGTAACAAATACTACAGCATAGAGTACTTAGTATCTTACGACTTATCCCTAACCTAACGACAAAAGCCAAACAACACGCTAGTTAATATTTTAGAGAATATTGCAAGTAGAGATGCCACCTCTGCTTTAGTTTTTTTTATTCAATTAAATGACGTATACGGTAACATAAATACGAACCTCCGTATTATTAATAATGACGCATGAAGTTATTTGTGCTTTAGAGTGAGACAAACTGTATATGTTGTCTTTGGTCACTGTTCTGCTTGAATAATAATACCTACAGCACTTACTGATGAACCTTCAAAGTTTTATGATATCAATAATTTATGATCTTTTTCTTTATTCTTTTCTTTAAAAAAGACAACTCCCGCATTAGGAATATGATCGTAATAGATAAAATTGTATAATTTGATAGACTTTTTAATATCTGTATCTAATTTATGTATGTATCTGTGTATATAATAATATACACAGATACATACATAAATTAGAACAACAGGAGTGGTAGCTAATAAGCTACCACTCCTGTTGTTCCTATTGCTATTGGGATTGTTTCTATTTGTGTGTTCCACAATAGTGATATTTCTATTTTTAATGAGTGATATTTGCTAAATTTTTCTATTTCTTTCGGTCCTATCTTTATTATTATAATTGTTATTATTTGATTTATTTGAATTTTTCATTATTATTTCTATTATTTGATTTCATTTCTATTATTTTATTTCTTGATCTGCTTGTAAACATTTTAATAGTTTTACTAACCATAGAATAAGTTATTTTGTGTGTAACAAAATGAACATGAAGTGGTCTGATTATTATATGATTTACTAGTATTTTTTTATTGATAATAAAATAATACAGTACAATAGTAGTTTTCTAACTTACTTTATAAACTCATTATCTTCCTTCTCTTCCCTAGCTCTCCTCTCATCAGCTGTTTCAGGTTGGTACTGCTTCAGCATACCTTCATAATCAACAGTGCGCTGTCTTCTGTTTAATTCCTTCAACTCTTCTAAATTTTCTAATGATTCAATTTCTTGTTTAGATTGTTCTGTTCTGTACTCTGAAATTAAAAAAAAAAACTTTAATTTATATATATTATGAAGGTGCAGAAACTTTAGAGTCGATTCTGGCTTTCAGCTTAGATAGAATTTTACAACCATCTTTTTATTTAAAACACATTTTATGTTGTTATTTATTTATCTAAAAGCTCAAACTCATTTATCTAAAAGCTTTTAAAATAATGATAATTAGCAGGGGGGTATTATTGCTCACGTCCATAGGATTTCAATCAATCAATCAACAACCCATAATGTCCCACTGCTGGGCTCGGGTCTCCTCTCAGGAGAGGGTTAAGGCCATACATCCCCACGCTGGCCAAGTGCGGGTTGGGGACTGGCAAGAATACGTTGTGGCTACGTAAATCTTGTCATTGGATGTTTTTAAGCCGCCCGAAGGCCTCCAACTAAGCTTCACGACTGTTATCGTATGATAACAACCGGGACCGACTGCTTAACGTGACCTCCGAATCACGGAGACGCTCATGGTAACATGCCACTAGCGGTCACCCATCCAGGTACTGACCGCGCCATCGTTGCTTACCCTCGGTGATTGTTTCTAATCACCGAGTGAAACTGGGCTATGAGCGCCTTTACCACCTTCTCATAGGCCCACCCTACAAGTGCCCCCCGGGTGGTGCAAAATGAGCAGTAACGCCGAGCATCAGGCGGCGGTTAATAAACCTG
Organism: Hyphantria cunea; assembly: GCA_003709505.1. Taxonomy (NCBI): domain Eukaryota; kingdom Metazoa; phylum Arthropoda; class Insecta; order Lepidoptera; family Erebidae; genus Hyphantria; species Hyphantria cunea. The sequence goes on from PKRV01003346.1 coordinate 82,192, forward strand.
ACTACTGGTATACCACAAGCCAAGGAGGACTATATATCCCTCCTAAGAGTGTGGCAACGTCGCCTTGGGAAAGCGACATGCATATGCCCTACTTTTTAATATGGAAATACGAGTGATACGAATGTTGATGTCATGCGATTCGGCTAACACCCGGCGCTCGCCGGTACCCGGGTCAGCGAGTGTGAAATATGTTACCGAAGACTGCGCAGGGTGACCAGGCTCCCGTGACATTGAAGAGACCAAGATCATCTTCGTTATGAAACATCAAGGCCACTGACTCAGAGAACTTGCCTACTGCGTCCTCAGTGATAACCTAGTGCCTATTCTAAAAGGAAAGGACTGTCGAACAGTCCGTCACAACCTGTAAAACTCAGCCACCGTGCACAAATAGAAGTCACTACATCTAACAGATACAGTGGGCTTCTTATAGATTTAACAGATGAAAGAACTGAAAATCCATCTACTCATGCCAAAAACATTAGCAAACCACCATCAGTTATCCTTTATGGTATAGAAGACCTAACAAAATCAGCAGAGCTTTTAAATAAAACCATACCTAGTGACAGCTATTCATATAAAACCATCAATAGAGATCAACGTCTCCAACACTGGAAATACAGAAAACTGAAATAGAAAAATTGAGAAGGTACAATCTCAGTCAACCAGCTCTTTAGAGCAGATCACAATGAAACAGTCGGAGAAGACAGATATTCTCATACAACAAATAGGCACCCTAATTAATGGGCCTCATGACGACACTAATAGCCCAGCAGAAAGAAAGAAAAGCAGCAGCAGAAAGAAATTGGTCCTGAAACGCCTACTACCAATACTAAAAAAACAAAAAGTTATATCAGATCATCAATTCGGTTTCCGCGCACACCATGGGATGACAGAGCAGATACATCGAGTTGCCCATACAATACGGCAAGCGTTGGAGAGAAAAGAATACTGCTCGGCTGTTTTTCTTGATATTCAGCAAGCCTTTGACCGCGTGTGGCATAAGGGTTTATTATATAAGCTAAAGCTTCACCTACCCAATGCTTTGTACGTGCTAATGAAGTCTTATTTGCAAGACAGAGTATTCTAGGTCAAGCGCGAGGATTCTCTGACATATATTTATAAAATAAAAGCAGGAGTGCCCCAGAGTTCGGTGCTGGGTCCAGTCTTATACACAGGCTACACTGCTGCCTTAACCATCTCAGATAAAGCTGTGACAGCAACCTATGCAGATGACTCCGTAGTACTTTCCTGTAGTAAAGATCCGAATACCGCATCCGCAAAACTGCAAGAATGTCTGGTTGAAATAGGACAACAAAATCGGTCCATATAACGTTCACACTAAAGAGAGGGAAATTTCCACCAGTAACATTGGACGGTCTTGCCAACAGACACGACAGTTAAATACTTAGGCATGCACCTAGATAGGAGACTTACTTGGCGAGCCCATATAAAGAATACGAGTAAAAGAGAACAGGCAAACAAGAGATTTGGAGATTATTGGCTGCTAGGCGGACAGTCTATGCTAAGCTTGAAAAATAAAGACCTTATCAACAAGTGTATTCTGAAACCGATTTGGACTTATGGTAAAGAACTCTGGGGATCAACGAGTCACTCAAATATTGAAATTCTCCAGCGATTTCAAAATAAAGTGCTCAAGGTTTTGATAAATGCGCCTATCTGAGTATCAGGAGTATCTGGAGATCTCGACAGTCAAGGATGACATAAAGAGTTCCTCTGTGTCCTATAAACAGCGCCTTGAGCGGAACAGCAACCATCTGGCTACATAGCTCATAAACATAAATAACTGCGTATTTCGGCTGAAAAGAATGCGATTAGCGTCAATATAACCCTGTAAAGGAAAAAAGAAAAGAAAGAGTTGTCACATCACAGGATGTGCACTCTCCAAAGTCTAAGAGCACTACATCCAATCTGAGTAAAGCCGATAGACTGATTGTAGGTATAAAAAAAAAGAACACAAAACATATTTTATGAATGAGAATATGTCCTTCCTGGTTTTTCAATAGAATATATATAACAACATAGAATTTTTTGTATAGATGCAGAAAATAAAAAATCATTGCTAATTTATTTTTTCCACCTCCTTTCTTCTTATCAACACTAATTCAGTAATTTTATTTTGATAGTAACTCTGTCTGTTACGCTTTCACGGTTAAACTGCTGAACGACTTGGATGAATTTCGGTATTGAGATAGATTAGACCTTGGGCATAGGCTACTTTTTGTCGCGATAATCAACATATACGAGGACGAAGTCACAAGCAAAAAGCTAATTTATAATACATTCTAAATATGATGTGTGATATCATGGTGCATTTAATAGAACAGAAAACTTATGGATTATGTGGGATATAGAATAAATTTAAATGTCTTCTTTTGGCACAAGCGCAGTGCGAGGAAAGTCAATATGCTCCAATTTCCAGAATCCAGTAAATTTCAAAGGTATATGAGCCTATTTCGTTAAAACATTGTTTAGCTTACAAAATCTAATCCATTCAAATAAACAATAACACCATCATCATTATCAACAGTCTTAAGTAGTCCATGTATGCCTATTATGCTTGCCAGATGGATTAATATAGGCTTATTGTCAAGTTTTCCTTCTGTTTGCTGTGCAGTTATCCTGCGTAGTGGTAACTGGCTCTTACGATACCCACGTGAAAAATAGGAATGATGACAATAATTTCCCCTCACTATATGCTTCCTTCCCTTTCAATAAACATCAAATTGTTTTCCATCTTTAATTTATAAGGTGCATACTGTACTAGACTTATTGCTATGTGCTCTTCAAATGTGAAATCGAATGAGTTTTTAGAATACAGAAATGATTGTTTGTCATACCCAACAGCTTCATAGGGTTGTTAGCTTCTTCTTCTTTCTGCTCTTCTTCTTCACGTTTTGCTTGTTCTTCTGCAAGTTTTAGAGCCATAAAGTTTCTCGTTGCCCCTGCTTCTATTTCATAGTCTGTGTTACGTGGATCAGTTTTGAAGGATATTTCTTGAAGACACCTTGTGCACTGAAATTATGGAAAACATGATAGTATTATAATATATAAAATTTTACTGCCTTGGTGGTGCAATGGTAGCGTATGCAACTACTGTGTATGAGGCCTCGTGTTCGATTCCCAGGTCGGACCAAAGGTTTGTTCTGGAAATATTTGTTTCAGAGTTTGGCTGTTTTCTATGTATAATAAATATGTGATTACAAAATAAAAAGTATATGTATGTATTAAATTTCCTGTGTCAAAATCTATATGGTGGGAAAGATACAATTCATGCTGAGTTTACACACATGTACAAGGTATATCATCATACATCATATAAGTATTATAGAATATATATTTCAGGTTCAGGTTCTATGTTCAGGTTACATATTAAATAAGAATATCCTTGTATATAATTCATAATGATATACTAATGATATAATGTGATACTAACTGTAACTGTTCTGAATTTATCAATAACCTAGCTGTAGTGCCCTAGCTCAGTTCAAGGCCTCCTTTCATACAATAAACAACCCTGTCATTGATTAACATATAGGCAAATGACAGCAGGCGCTCATAGCCCAGTTGCACTCGGTGATTAGAAACAATCACCGAGGGTAAGCAACGATGGCGCGGTCAGTACTTGGATGGGTGACCGCTGGTGGCATGTTACCATGAGCGCCTCCGTGATTCGGAGGTCACGTTAAGCAGTCGGTCCCGGTTGTTATCATACAATAACAGTTGTGAAGCTTAGTTGGAGGCCTTCGGGCGGCTTAAAAACATCCAACGGCAAGATTTACGTAGCCACAACGTATTCTTGCCAGTCCCCAACCCGCACTTGGCCAGCTTGGGGATGTATGGCCTTAACCCTCTCCTGAGAGGAGACCCGAGCCCAGCAGTGGGACATTATGGGTTGTTGTTTAAATGACAGGGTTGTTAATTGCAGGTGTGAGTTAGATAGATCTCTATTGATCATATAAAAATTGATAGATTGTATGTCAACCTACTTTTCTAAGCTTTATTAACAGAGGTACTATTTGTTTTTCCAACTTAAACAAGTTTGTTTAGTACGACATTCCTAAGCTGTAGTACTTAAACCATATCTAGCTCAACAAAAAATAGATCTATTTATATTTTTTGCCTTTTGGATTTATATTTAAATAATATAAAACCAAAAGATCAAGATAATAGGAGAGTAAATAATAAAATATTTATGAAAAATCAGTAGGATTTTTTTTCCTCATAATAACTGCATACATATACATACGTAAAAGAATCTGTGGAGTTACTGGTATCTACTAATAGCACACAATGAGTCCTTAGAATACTCAACTGCATTATAAATGTCTGTAAGGTGTTGACGATGGATGCTACAGTGATTCAAGCACAGACTTAAATAATATAATAATATAAATAAAAAGGCTGTCTATGGAATCTCAATTGAAAAACAAATACTTACTTTTATATAAAACCTGTAGATCCTTATACCGAGATAATCCTCATTCTCAACGTCCTCTTTTCTAGCGTTGAATTTTTTACCCTTATATATATATTCGCCGCATGTAGCACAACGCATGTTGAATGGGGCCATCAGACGTACTGTATATTGACGGTTTTTCGCCAATTTCATACGCGGAATTTTCGACGGATCGAAGTCTGGAGGATAATATTTCTGAAAACATCATAAATGTACGTTAAACATGCTGTACAATTTGAATGTTAACTGTTCAGTATGTAAATAAACAATTACTCACATTAAGTACTTTTCGCTCGGACATTTTGTTGGTTTAGAAAATAAGGATTCTAATATTATATTGCACGTAATCGTAAACAAAAACACTGCCCACTGCGTTTTACACACACACACGTCTATTGACTTAACATTGACAATGACAATTCTGATTTAAGCAAATAAATGTTGCCAGTTTTCTTTTCAGAAACTTTTGGCACCCAAAAAAAGCGTGAGTATTTAATATCCAGTACCAAGAAATTTAAACAGCATATCTATATTCAAAATCAATCAATCAATCAATCATCAGCCCATCGCAGTCCACTGCTGGACATAGGCCTCTCCAATTTCACGCCACTTAGTTCGATCTATGGCTTCTCGCATCCAGCTCCTGCCAGCCGTCTTGCGCAAATCATCGCTCCACCTGGCTTGTGGACGTCCTACACTACGTTTGCCGAGACGCGGTCTCCACTCAAGAACTCGTTTACCCCAACGGTTATCGGTTCTTCGGCAAATGT
>PKRV01003346.1:88624-121031 GCA_003709505.1 Hyphantria cunea
CTTAGCACCCCCTGTCCCGCCGTAACCGTGGTCGCCACCATGACCAGGAATAGCGGGACTACCGGGAACTGGGGGCCGTGGCTTTTGTTGCTTACTCATGGAGGGGGTCAGCCCATAATCACCACGCTGGGCAGGCGGGTTGGTGATCGCAGGGCGTAACTTGTTGCACCGGTGACGCTGCTGCCCATCACCGGCCTATTGTATTTAGTTACGCCTTTTAGGATGGATATACCGCCATCGGTCGGTCGCCAGAGCCTCGTTTGTTATCTAGCAGGGTGCACCGCGTGCAGGTGAGGTTGGCTGGGGGCGAAAGATTGTGGTTCGCCCCCACACACCCCATATTCAAAATAGTTGTTTATTTTAGATATTTCAATAAAATAAAATTATTCTGGTTTGGGCCAAATTGTTGTTAGAACAAGATTGTTTACTTTGAAACTAGATGGTGTTATCCATACTTGTCCAACAATATTAATGACTAGCTGAGCCACGCGGTGTTACACCACGCGGTGTTACGCCACGGGTCAAAGATTTTCGCGTTTTTAATTTAAATGTGTGTTTAGTTTAGATAGGACAGGATAGTCATAATTACATCAACCTAAGATAGGATAATTTATTGATGCCTAGACCAAGGGGAGCTAGTAAGCATGATTGAAACGACAAACTTGCGTGGTTCAGCTTGTAAAATATGTAAATACATATTAATACAAATAAATAAAATTGAAATACGTTCGTAATTTCAAATTGACAGTTTTTTACTAAATGCATTTGAAAGTATAAACGGTATACCGAAAAATCAATTGTTAAAATGTTTGTTTATCTTGTTTATACCGGCTTATCTCTGGAACGGCTGCACCAATTTTGACGGGACTTTCACTGGCAGAGGAATGATGATTTACGGAGTAACTAAGGCCAATTTTTTAGACTTGCTTCGCTCCGCGTTTGTATCCACGGTTTGTGTTTTAACTTTATAAGTTACACTGCATAAGTTGTTGTATATAAGTACAACAACTACCGCGAGTAACACCACGAGGCTCAGCTGGTATATAATAGATTAGATGTATTTGCGATTGAATCGTTGGTCTAGTGGTTAATGTAGGGACTGCCGAGAGGACTGTTAAGAGGTGTCGGGTTCGATTCCCAGTTTGGGCCAAATTGTTGTTAGGATTTTGTTTCTAGAAATATTTAATAACACTCCGAATCATGGAATTTTGGCGGTGGTTCATATAAGTTCCTCGGAGAATACTTTAAACCGGTAATATCTATTAATCGTTATAGGCAATCGTTATTGAGAAGTAAGCGTTATTTTCGCAATCCTGAGCGTTGACAGTATATTTACGCCAACATACTGTCAACTAGCTCAATCTTCGAATTCAGTTCGATTGCGGAGGCCCGACGTCAGTCGCTCCGCGGAAAAATTGATATTCAGGTAAAACCGATTGAACTAATAGTCGATCTCAAAATAAGCTTGATAATAAGCAAGGCTAGGAAGAAGATCAAAAATTTAAGTCCACAGCCTTTTGATTGATTCTGATTGACTCACAAAGAAGCTTCTCTTGATTGTATGGTTGTAATGTCTCGCCTTCTTTAAACTGGCCACAAAAGCAATGAACACGGGTTTTCTTGTATTCTTGCTATTAACCCTTCAGGCCTTTCTTTAAGTGGGTTTGTGTATGTGACTGTACTTGAGATGAGATAGTTATAAATAGAAGCGGTCTTCACTAGAACTGGTGTAAGAAGTTTTTTCATCACAGACCGTCTAATGGAAACAATTTGAGGTCTCTATGATTTGTTGATCATATTGAGAGCAATAAAAATATCCTTAAATAAGTTGCCTAAAGTACATACATGCAATATAGTAGACGGTAAAAGTTTAGGGGTCCATAATTCAACTTCGAAAGAAATATGTTCAATGGAAATCGACTGAACGATTGTTCTAATGCCTCATAATGGAATTTTTTGCGAAACAATCTTTTATCGCCAAACGCTTCTTTAACTGAACGAATAATTGAATTTTTATTAATCGTGATCAGCTCTTAAATCTTACTTTTTAATAGTTTAATATAAACAAAAAATATTACAAACACACACACACAAACAAATCTAACATAATGGTGAAGATCCAGTACAATATGATCGAAATAGTCCCTTTATATTCGTATATTCTAGCACCTAGGACTTTTTTGACATGTTCCGTAGAAACGAGACACGAGTCAATAATGACTTACTTACTATGGATTAAAATGATACTTTATTCATACAGTCTTTGCAGCAAATGCAGTTTTTAATCATATATTTTACTAAAAAAACCTTACATGATAGAACAAACAATTTTGTCAAAATTTAAAATGTGAAATATTTTCAGACACTGCTCACTTTCTGCCAGAAGTAATGTTAAAAGAACAGGTATTTTCTGAAACAAACAATGTATTGTATACAACACTTGAAAACACTAAAAAAAAATGTTTTTTTGAAATCTTTGCTGATACCCAGGGCTACCTACAGTGGTACAGTAAAAAGTAGCATATAAGATAAATTGAATTGTAAATAACCCACCTACCTTGGGTTGAAACGAGTAATTTCTGCGAAGGGAATAAACAACAGATGGATAGAATGAAAAAGTACTTGGTACTTTAATGTACCATACTTTTTTTTTTACGTGTGGAAACCCCCTCGGGCTTTCACCCCACCGGGGTTTGCGGCGGGGCGATCTCTAGATGATATATCCTCTCAATTTAGGCGACGTACGGCACACGCGTAACGTCGCCCCCTCGCGGCTGGCCTGTGAAGCGGATGGGGGGGAAAACCCGTCCCGCCCATCCGCGGCCACACTCAGGGCGGCATGAGGCGCTGATAGGCGCGCCTCCGCCGCAAAGTACCATATTCTACCAACCTATATAAAGAAAATATTCTTAAAATTATATAAACATACTATTCGACATTATATAGGTCTGCAGTTTTTTATTACGCATAGATAAAGCGATTTCAACTCTTAGAGATAAACTACTATGTCATTTAAGCGCTAATTCTCGCAACGTTATTGTTTCGACATCACAGAAATGAAAATTAAGAACCTAGTACCAAACTTGTGCGTTTTAATAAAATTACATGACATGCGAATTACACAATAAGCGTACCGTTCCTTTCGACTGCCGTTCGCGGCAAGTTCGTGTTCAAGCGCGGCTATTTTCTCTTCGTTTCTTGTCCGCTGTGCCTGCGCTCGTCGTTGTTGCTCTTCTAGCGCCAACACAATTTTTTCCAATCGGTGGATCTGCTGCTGTTTGTTTTCCAAGGTTTTGAATAATTCTTGAATTTCGTCTGCTTTTGCCGCTATTTGCTTATTTACCTGTTACAAAAAAATAAGTTAAAAGTATAAAATTACTGGTACGGCGTTCCATAAGCGAACTGCTTGGTTAGAGAAGGAGTGGTCGAGAAATTTGGTGGTATATTCTGATATTTTCAATTTCAAATTATCTGACGATCTCAACGATTTGAAATGTGTATCAAATAGAAAGCTAAACCAAAATTTCAAGTAATTTTAAAAAATAAAAGAATATGTGCATTTCGGTGAAGGCGGATTGGTAATCATTTGTGCTTTTTGCGACAGTAGGAGACGTGAACATATTTGCGTAATACAAACATAAATCTTATGCAGGGAGTCTTTCAAGCTTATTTAATTGGTCTTCAGTGAGATCAAAATAACAGGTATCAATCCTTTTTTTAATTTGATAATCAAGGATGGGGAAAAAAAGGGATTGTGAAAGATCTTCGTAGACAGAGGCAAAAAATTGCGAAGTCTGGGCAACCCTTCAGTAGCAAACATTTTGCGACTCAGTTCTGGTAGCCGAGGACACCTGGATAAGGTATTAGCAATTAAGATCCCCAAGTTCTTTACCCTTTCACTGTACAGGATAGGTGTGCTATTATTGCAAGTGACCTGAGGCAATTTTGTCCAATCAATTTTGAAGAGCATTCGCGAGGTTCCAACGATAATGACCAGAGTTTTGGATAGATTAATTTTTAGGCCAAAGGTGTTACTCCACTTACAAATTTTGTCCAGGTCAGCATTAGTGGTGTTAACAGCATCATCCAGATTAATCGGCGATACTCTAGTGTAAATCTGGAAATCATCCACGCATAGGTGGTGACGGTGTTAATAAACACGGGGAAAAGTAGGGGAGAGAGTACGCCGCCCTGAGGTACGCCGGCTATATTACTACACCGTGAAGAAACTGTTTTCAATGCTAATGCCCTACCGGCGACAAGACAGGTAGTTGTGAAACTAATCGCTGTTGGAGATATGATGAAAGACCGTAGAATACACAGTAAAACGTTGAAGTCAACGGTGATGAAAGCATTGCTGAAGTCTAGGTGTGTTAGAACTGTAAGCTGACCATTCTCTATAGCAGATCTGATGTCCTACGTAATATGGACTAGGGTGTAGTGGTGCTGTGACCAGGTTGAAAGCTTAGCTAGCAGCTAAACGAACTAGCAGGTTTCGAGATACGAAATTCGAGAGTTAAGCATGGATGAGGCGTTCCTTGGAGAGAAACGGATGCATAGAGATCGGGCGGTAATATTAGATGGATCAGGTTTTTTTTTTGGAATGGGTATTATTCTTGCGTCCTTCCAAACCTTTAGCTACAGGAGATTGAATAGTTTAAGATATGACAGGAAGAATTTCATCAAGGATCAGAATGATCATACTACGGCTGCGCGCCGTTCGTTTTAGCTCTTCGTTTATTTTTTTATTTTTTTCCATATCAAATTACTGAATTCGTTCATCTTAAACTTGATACTGCGCAAGAGGAATACCCTTATGATACGAGTTCCTCTGTCAAATTTTATCTTTGTTTCAAGTTTGTAATCTTTCAATGACCATTGATAAATACATAGGTCAGGAACCCTATTTATTTTGGTGCTAATGATTCATACCTATTCATTATACAATCAAACTCGATTATTGCCGAAGTAAGTAAACAGTAAGTTTACAACCATTGTTGTCATGAAATTATGATGAGACTTTATATGTACAAAAAGTAAAAAATAATAATAAAATTAAACAATTCGCGAATCTCACATCATCGACTATTTTCATTCGGTGTTCAAGATCTTGCTGTAAAGCGCCCAGCTCACGACTCTGCTCCGTTTCTTTGTTCTTCAGCATATTAATCAACTCCTCGCGTACCTGTGTCACTTGCTACCTTATAATCAACATCAAGGTATCAGAATAAAATTAAATGTGAACTAATGCGGATGGTTCTGTTAGTTTATAAACCCAAGACACGTTGCAAAGACAACATTTGTTTTAACGCCAACCGATGCCGTTAGTAGAAACGGCGGAAAACAATGTATCGAATACAAGCGCCAATTTACATTTAACTTTATTCATATGATAGCAACCTAGCAACTCTTCTGTGGCTTATGGAAAAAGAATTTCTCGATAATCGGAAATAAATAAGTACTTTAAAATATTGTTTCATTTTATCCTGAATATGGCAGCACAAAAAATTGTAACAAAAACAGGCATTTGTGTACGTGTTGATTATCACGACTAATTTTTTTTTTTAACATAGTTTAATTAATACCTAAACATACCTACTATAAGTAAACATACTTAAAAGGCTCTCTAAGATGATGTTTTAATCGGTAAGTTAATAAAAAAATGCTTAAATAATTTTCATGAAATAAGTTTCCTAAAAAATAGTGGTTCAGAAGCAAACATTTTAACTAGCTAGCAAATAAATACGTATGGCTGAACTTTAAACAAGTTACTACTTTATTAGAACAATATTATTTTTGCCAAATTCCACAAACACATAAAATATTGCGACAGTGGCATACAAATTTTCAGAAAATCTTTTACAACCCATCTCATAATGTCACGTTTTTATTAAACAACTTTTAAAAATCATGCATCAATTATTTGATCTACAAATTATAGATAGCTACATTCAAAGCATTTACAAAAAGGACCTAGTAACCTTTATGACTCTTGCCTGGGCACGTGATGTCTTATCTTGCTGCTCAAGTTGTTGATCCTTTTGTATCAACTGCTCAGACAATTCTTCATTTCGGTGTACTGCTTCAAGAAGAGCTATCTTCAAATTCATTATCTATAAAAATAATAACAACCTTACTCGGTCCCAGAGCATCTCTGTTAAACGTACCAATATATATTTTATATGATTTTTTATTATTTTGTTTATTATTCTATAGAAATTTACATAACCAAAAAAAACTGGGGGCCTTACTTCCTGTTGTAATTCTTCATAGCCATTTCTATCTGCCTGATTATCCGCTGCAGTACGATTCTGAGTTTGCATATCTCGAATAAATTGTTCGTACTGAATCACTTTTTGTTCACTGGAATAGATCTTTACATTAGGCTAGAATTTGTTAAATAAAATACCGTTATTAGGTACAATCAAAAGAGAGAATGCGTACTTTAATTTAATGTTTTTCGTCAGTTCCCTTATTTGTACTTGCATTTTCCCTAGTATTTCTTCCTTACTTAGAAGTTCAGCTGCTAGTTTTTGCTGCATTCCTACCTTATTCTCCGTTCCCTGAAATAAGTAATTTTGAATCACAATGTCTTAACAATCGCACAAAAGTTTGTGTACATAAAGAATTCACCTTGGAATGGAAGTAAAAAAGCTATCTGGTACAAAAGACTGAAAAAAAAATTAACTCTGAAGTGACTATTTATACCTTTTTACATGTATAAATATCAAGCAAAACGATAGTTACAGATATCTTTGTCAGCGTTTCCAAGAATCGAACCTTTTCTCGTTTACACGCCGTCATTTCCTCCTCAGTTATACGTAACGTATCTTTAGTAGATTGTAATTCTGCCCATAAGTCCATTTCTCTTTCAGTTGGTAAATCTGGAATAAAAAGTATTCTGAGGGCCAGTTTCATCAGTTCTCGTATAGTTTTATATAGTTTTGTGCAATACAACACTATTTGACAGATAAAAATATAAGATAAATCTGAAATATGTCTCCTTATACCTCTAAGACTTGTAAAACCGAAATCTGTAGTTTTTGACAGATAATTTCATAATAGTCTTTCAGAGGCTTTATTAGAAAATGGTAGAACTGGGCCTTGCAATTGAATTTTTACTTCTCTAATATTATAATAATTTCAGTACCAGAAATATGTCTACTCTCAAATTCGGATATTTTAGATGTAAGTTCTTCTATAGTATTTTGAGTTTCTCCAAGGGCAGCTTCAGTCGCCTCCTTCTGCTCATTTATTCTTTGAGTTAATTGGTATTGGTTTTCTAAAACAGCCTGGGACTCTTTTAGCTGATTATTTAATTCTTGCATCATTGACTTGTGCTGTGCAGCCATCGTCTCGATTTGCTGTTTCAGTTCTTGAACCCTATAAGTCAAATTTATTTTTACATCATCGGTAAACCATAAAGAATAAATTTGACGATTTGCATCAGTAATCAGCTCGAATCGTTGTTTTAGGAAAACAGCAAAGGAAACAAAAAACTTTTAGTTAATTAAAGTTTGACCAGGTAAATAAATTTAAAGGTGAGAAATAAACGACCAATAAGACATCGGAGATAATAATAATAATTCTTTACATGACCGCTTCTGCCAAGAATGGCACGATATGGAAGAAACTGCAAAGGATTGAATGCATTAATAGACAAAATACGTATGACGCCACTCAATGTACCTATCCTTGTTTTACAGTCATTTCTTTATATTCTATTAAGAGTGGCTATAATTCTATATACCAATACTGATATTCTTGCAGCATCTATTTTAAATCCGTATAAATTATCCGTATTCGTATATTTTGCACTTACTCAAACTGCAATGCATCACGCTGTTGTACTAATTGACTGCTGCTTATTTCTCCAGTTTTTAAAGATTCTTTTAATTTTCTAGCTCGCGATTCTAACAACGCTTCCCTTTGTCGACTCTGAAAAACACTTTTACATTACCTTTTTACATCCAGTTTTATTGCGTATTCCACAGAATGCAAGTAAGGTAAGCGCATATAGCCTCAATAGGTCTGTCAACCTCACCTGATCTTCTAAAGTCTTTACGGTGCTTGTTAGACTAGCAATACTTGCTTCAGCTTCGCGTAATTGACGGTCCATTTTTGTAATACGGATTCGAGCTTGACGTAATTGGGATTCAGTAGACCCTAATTTTTCTTTTGTTGCAACACGCGTTGCACGTTCCTCTTCTAACTCTTTGCGTACATCCTATTTGTTTAAAAAAATTACAATCTTATTACTTTATAGATGCTAATATATATATGCACTTTGGCTTTGCTCACCTAGCGCAATGGAAAACTTGAAATATTGCTTTATTTACAAGTACGAGTTCTACCATGGCATCAGTGCTGCAGAAACAGGTCGAAGGATTAACGACGTGTAAAGCTATGGTATCGCAAAAGAACAAGCCCTTGGATGGCCGTAGACCAAAGTGGATAGTGAAGAATTACAGGTACAGTAGAAACGGATCCATCGCAGACCAAACAAAAAAACACGACATTATATTCCTCCGATACAAAACACTAATTACTTATTTAAGCACCTAATATAAACATTTCAAAGATTTGCTCAAACAATTGCAAAAATTATTCAAAACATTTGACTAATAACTCATTACGAGAAAAAATTTGTAGATCAATAATGTGTTGAATTTTAAGTCCTATTTATAATAATATAACAAAACAACAACCTCGAACGCTCGGTTGCGATTCATCTCATGTCGCGATACTTGCAATGCTTTTATAGCGTTTGAATGTGTTTCTAAATCATTCCGTAGCCGTGCTATTTCTCGTACTAATGATTCTCCGACTGTCATTAAAGCACCTCGCTCGTGGAAAACCCGCCTATGTACAATAACACAGTATTAAAACCAGTATATAGGCATTATAGCATTGTGTGGATAACATTGTCCACCTAATTAAATAAACTACTATTAAAATAATCAAATCGCTTTTACAATAGGTATTTAAGTAAAGTAGTGTTAAAGATAAAAAAATACTTGGCGAGTTGACTGATAGCGTCTACAACTTCTTCAGAACGAGATTTCAGTGAGCGGAGGGATTCGCATAATTCAAGCCCCTGAGCATTGTAACGAGCGATGCGCTGTAAACTCTCGCCGCCTCCATTTTCCTGAAAATGTAAACATCACGTCAAGTATTACTATTCAAATCAAAATTTACTACTCGATGAACAACGTACGTCTTGTCCAATGAGTTCCTTGACCCAATCAATAATTTCTTGACGCGTAGTAAAAGCCTGAAGGCATAAGTCAGCGAAATGTGCAGGAACACTTAAAACTTTTGAATTGAGTTCCACTAGAGTACATTCGTCTGTGTAAAATTGAAAACATAATCAGTATTGATATCATTGCATTTCTGAAAAAGCATTACGAAAATAATGTTTTTACCGATTGGCAGAGTGTTGGTAATGATTTCGATGGTACCATCCGTAGGTGCAGATGCAGCTGCATCGCGGCATAGTTGCGATATCTCTTCGGATGTCCAATCAGCTACATTGAACACAACTAGTTCTTGTAGCTGCAACCCTTCACCATACTCAGATACGCCGTTTTCAAGTGCCATTTGCTCTCGCAAGGCTCGTAAATGATCAAACGCCTCCAAGACCACTTGCTAAAGATTGTTTATTCATAAATATTTCATTAAATTCAAAAACTTTAGCTGTGAACTCACTTGATAAGATAAAATTTACATTTCTTACTAGAACGGAAACTGAGAAATAAAAACCAATGAAACTAAATGTTTTAACCAACTTTCTAGCATCTTATTAACACTTTATTACCTACCAAAGGAAAAAAACAAACAAAGCAATCATGTAATAACTTCATTTTTTACCTGTTTTAAATCTAGTTCCATCTTTAAATTGCGAAATTGCTTTTGCTTAGCGATAAAGGTGGATCTGACATCCCCTTCCTCTTTAAGTGATCGTGAATGACTACAAACAGAAGATGGAGACAAAACCCTAGAGCTTGGTGGAACAACCATAGTAGACGGTGTCCTGGGACGTGAAATTGGCGCACATTGCGGAGTGGTAGGACGACTTGTAGGTGTGCTTTGTCGTTGTATAGGGTGCGCTGGAGTAGTGGGACGGCTAGGCATGCGTGGTGTTTGGGGACGACTCGATTGCATGCTTCGAGGAGTCTGCGGACGAGTACTTAACGACGGCGAGTTCGGTCGACTCCGAGATTCTGTGTACGAAAACATGTGTAACATCTTTTATTTCGCTTTTTTCTGATATATGGGATTGATTTAATTAAAAAGGAAATAAGTGAAACAGGCAGCAAGGTAAATGCATGGTATTATTGAAATATATTAATACCTGAAGCAAAAACTTTGTCCACATTTTTCGAATATTATGCGGCAAAGGATTATACGAAGGATTATGATATTTGGCAGACAAAGTTAAGATAGAAGAGGAAAAAATGGTCGAATTCGGAGTACTGTTTGACCACTAATTTAACCGGTAAAAGCGCTAGATATTAGACATACAATCATATATTACATCTACACACGTGTGACTAGTAACGTTTACACGTTACATTTTATCGAGCGTATTACATTTGAAACGATTACAACAGTATTCATCATCATCATTTTGATATTGTTTGCTATTTCACCAAATGGAGGCTAATCTTATATCTGTATTCTTATTTAAAATATGTTCGTTAACTCTTCAAACATGTTAAAAATCTACTTGGCAGATATTTGTAATGTTGATTCGCAAGTTTATGTGTAATGGTCGAACGTAAGCTAACTCTAAACTGGAATAAAATAGAACTTTGCCAGTAATAACTTTTAAAATATACATTTCTTATTATACATACGTTGAAATTTTTTAAAGGCAAGAAAAGACGGAGTAAAAAGAAATCTGTCAAGGATAATGTAGTTACAATATATATGCATTTAATTTAATTAGAAAATATTTACCACTATTAAGACAGCCTAGTTGTAAATCTCCTTCATTTAATTTTCCATGGTCATCGGTATTTTTAAATTCTGAAATGAAAAGTCTATAAGAAATCGATACGCAAGGTGATGAAAATGTAATAATATAAGACTAAAATTATTTACGTTACACCAACATAGCATTTTGAAAATTGTTTCACTAAAATAACAGGAGAGATAATTTGAGAAAAAAATTAACTCAATGACGCAACTACAAAATTAGCACCAATATTTCTCTTGTGCGCGTGCTCAAAGAACTATGTTGAAATTATGGTAAATGACTTAGCGCCTGAGCATGCGAGTAATCACACCTAAGTCACCAGTAATATTAATCTCTTTCTCTGGAACGTTGTTGACGTCTACTAATTGATCTTGATTTCCTGTAGATTCTTCTTCTATAGCAGCACCCACTGCTGAGGGTTTTTCGACGGTTAAAGATTGCAATTCTTCTATAGGAGCCTTCTGAAGAGTAAAAAATCACGTATAAAAATGTATAATTTAACATAAAAATTAAAAAAATAAACGTTAACAATTATAAGCTTACCTTCTCTACTACCACTTCATTTTGCGGGTAGTTATTTATCTAAAAACCAAAGATTAAAATTAGGATCAAAGAAAAACTTGTTTACTGTATAAGTCTGGATTTACGAAATGTTTTCCTTTAATAAAACTAATACAAATGGTACAAACTAAAATACGTTTTAAATATGTAAATACGTTACCTTCACTTCAGTTTTGGAATCAGACTTCAGAGTACGTTGTACGGAAGCCTTGCCCTGCAACTAATCAAATTGTTTCAATAAAAATGGCATTAAAATCAGTTGATTTTTAACACTAAGAAAGTAATTCTGCACTCTGCCAGGTGCGTTATCGTTACTGCTTACAGAAAATTTATCAAACGACCGGTGCTGCATGTAATAAACGTAAAACTCAATTTTATAAGCATCATTAAAAGAAACATGTTTGAATGAAGTACATACTTACCTTAGGAGAAACAGGAGTCCGGGTGGGCGACTGTCGTGACGGAAGCAGTGTGAGATTTCTATTGGTGGCATTACGGGCAGCGCGCGCAGTCGACGCGGCAGTCGCCCGTGGCACTAAACGTGGATTTGAGACTGTTCACAAAAAATATGTATATAATATATCATCACCAATCCTCTTTAGAGAGTAAAAGCCGGTTTGTGTTTTTCCTTTTCTTGGTAATGATGTTGTAGCGCATAATTTTCTCTCTTAGTTGCCTTTTACGACACCTACAGGATAAAATGGTGAAGTTCTGTATTTTAAATCTATCACCAAAAGAAGAGAAATTTCGTTTGAAATGGGCAATAAACTTGGCTTGTTTTTAATACTAAAATGTTAAAAATATTATATTACCTATAGAACTAAAAATATTAGAATATGAAAGTATATAATAATATTATATACTTAAGTAATAAAGTAAGTAAGTAGTTAAGTAATACGATACGATGTCCTCTAATTCGACCAACCATCCTTAATATTTTTAACGCTTTCTATTGTGTTTCTCTGAAAGTTATTAATCACATAAAACCAAGGATTTCAGCATTTAGTTATATTATAAACCCTGATAACCCGATGTACCTACTAGGTATTATACCTTCATGTACCGATAGGAAACATAGTAAACGTCACGGAGAAAATTACAGTTGACACATTGAGTAACAGCGGAACGGAACTTAGGGACTAACGGTGGGACCAACTTTTCTCCAAGCTTTTACATATTTGATAGTTTAGCTGGATACATTAATGATCTAAGGTTTGCAGATTGAAAGTCTTGAGTTATTTAGCGCTTCTAACTAAGTACAACAAGATAAGGTTTTTACATTTAACTTACAAGGTTTATCCTTTTGCCCCTTTGCTGCAGTGGTCATAATAACAATCGGAAAATGATAAATATTAAAGAAAATGTAAAAAAAACGTTGGGAATTTTGATATTATGTCAATATGGCTGTTTTCGTGACGGTGGACTCAAGTTCTAAATTTAAAACTTTGCACTATGCCATTTATATTTTTTAAATCAGTTGTGACAAATGTTGGTAAACCTTTTCACTTTCCTTCTAACCTCCGTACTTGAAGTTCGACTTCTATGGTCGATAAAAATAAATAAAATATATTTTTTTGGAGATTTAAAACACAAGGCCATCTAATCCCAAACTAAGCAGAGCTTGTATTATGGATACTAGACAACTAATGCAAATACATATTTTGCCTTTTTTTTGTAAATACATACATATTATTTATTCTAATATTTATTATTTAATAATATGATAAATATATTTATTATGATATTAATATTTATATATATTTGAATTTCTACAGTCAATTTGTCCATGTAAAGAATGCCTGGAAGAAATTGCTTTTTAGCGATAAGGCCGCCATTTGTACATGGTCGTTTATATGTTATGCTCCTGAATGTAAACTGTGTTAACTGGTGTACAATAAAGTTTATTCTATTCTACTCTATTATACATAGAAAACACCCAAACTCCGAAACAAATATTTGTAGATCATACAAACAGTTGGTCCGACCCGGGAATCATGCACAGTAGTTGCACACGCTACCACTGCGAGGCAGTCAAAATTATACCAACATATTTTTTAAATTACCAATGTAATTACCAAAATATTTTTTTTGGTCTTAAATAAATTCATAAATATATTTAAGACCAAGTAAAATACATTTATTCACAATTACAACGTTACATAGATAGTAGAGTCAAGCAGGATTCAGCACACGGAACACAACATCATACGTGCTGTCGTGTTTCGTTGGTGATTCCGAGACCGGAGGCTCAATAATGCAGAAGCGTCGCAATAGGCCACCATAGTGTGGGTCACCATGTTGCATTGCCTGCATTCGTAATAAATGTGGTGACCACTACTCTTCAATTCTGCTCATGCCTTTTATAACTTCATATACGGATATGTGTCTCTCGAGTATCCACAAGATAAGATAAGGGGCGCTCATAGCCCAGTTGCACTCTGTGATTAGAAACAATCATCGAGGGTAAGCAACGATGGCGCGGTCAGTACCTGGATGGGTGACCGCTGGTGGCATGTTGCCATGAGCGTCTCCGTGCTTCGGAGGTCACGTTAAGCAGTCGATCCCGGTTGTTATCATAAGATAACAGTCGTGAAGCTTAGGTGGAGGCCTTCGGACGGCTTAAAAACATCCAACGGCAAGATTTACGTAGCCACAGCGTATTCTTACCAGTCCCCAACCCGCACTTGGCCAGCGTGGGGACGTATGGCCTTAACCCTCTCCTGAGAGAAGACCCGAGCCCAGCAGTGGGACATTATGGGTTGTTGTTGTTGTTCGTTACCTTTAAACGATGACAACTTATCCACTCGAGAGGCACAAGTTCCCGCCTGTTAAGTACCCCCTTCCCCATGTTCTAGGATTAGAGAGAGGATTCGAAACTATAATAATTTAATCCAGGCGGTGAAAAACCATATATATATATATATAATAGTAGGTACTTTGCGAGGTTCTTATTCCCCTTCCTGTCAAGTCAGTCCATATGAGACGACGTATTCAAAGTTCAGTGAATTTTTTAAGCAATTTTATAAATTACCTATTTCATAACTAGTTCAGCTTTTTGAAAACAGATCTAAGGGCGTTCTAATTTAAAACTAAAGAAAACATTAGTTTAGTAGATGGACTTATGAATTTAAAGTTCGTTAGTGACATTCATTTCAGCCTCCTTTCGAAGGAGTAGGTTATGTCCTACTGTAGATTATTAAGAGCTTTTGATGTGATTTTGATGTGATTGATTGCTTTATAAAATATTATTAGGGCAAATCAATAAATATCTAACCAATGGGTAGGCGGGTAAACAATAAGGTATCGACAGAGAAAAATATTGAATGGCAATGATGAATCAACAAAGAAATACAATTAAACAGATAAGTAAAGAAGTAACCCTTTGAAAGACATTTGACACTGGCTGGTAGGCAGCTAAAGGTTACATTTGACAAATATTCTTTAAAAACTATAAGCGCGGTACACTGTCATGAAAGCCTTTTAGATTGCAAATGATATACCTAAATTTCTTGTAGATTAGCAATATTGGTGTATAAGACAACGCGTTCTAAATAGTGTGTATAATTTCAAAATTTAAGTATGTCATTGGTGCCAGGTGACTCAAGGATACATGGTAACTACTTCTTTATCAACTATGTTAACGTATACCATACTATCTGGTGCTTTGTTCCTTAGCTAGGTAGGTAGCTAAGGAACAAAGTAGTTTAGTGCGGTTACGTATTTGAAACAGATGGATTAATCAATAGTCGGTTGGACAGTTATCAAAAGTTATTTAAACCAAAAGGAATTTAAGTCATTTGTGAAACTTCTTCTTTAGATAGCAGCCATTTGAGAGCAACAACTAAAAGTCGTATACCTTCTAAAGTTCCAACGAGACAAAAGCAACCAACTTTAAGATCCAAACTTCACGGTGAAACGCAGGTATTTAAACTTATTTTCCCTTTTTCCCACCAATATTTTATATTATATTATATTTAATTTATTATATTATCTTTTTCATCATTAGCATTTGGTATATTAATGAAAGTTTATCTTTTAAGGGTACGTAGGTATTTTAAGAGCACAGCTATTTACGAATTAATGTGCGCTGGACG
The DNA here is from genome assembly GCA_003709505.1 of Hyphantria cunea. Lineage (NCBI taxonomy): Eukaryota > Metazoa > Arthropoda > Insecta > Lepidoptera > Erebidae > Hyphantria > Hyphantria cunea. The sequence goes on from PKRV01003346.1 coordinate 104,261, forward strand.
CCAGATCACAGGCTAACGACATATCTCTAGTTTATACACGTTTAATTGCTCGTTTTAGAATATTTTACATTTTCTGCTTGTTTGTTTTATAATGGGCACAAGCAATTTAGATGTTCGATACTTTGTCCCTAAATGATGAATGAAAGAAGTTTTCTTCATTTACTTTTTAAGTTTACAAAGTGATTTTTGTCCAGGTAACGCTAAGACCGAAATCAGCTAACCGTGCTAAAGACGATGTACCTTTAAGACAAAGTAACACAAGGACAACGCAAGACCGAGCTCTGCTCAGAGTAAGTATTTAAGATAACACGCTGACCTATCTCCGTAGCATGCACAATGATGACAAAGACAAACGGTTGCAAAGTTAGGCGTTGCCCGGTGCATCGTCCGTTTCTTAGTGCCAAGTGTCACTGAGGAGCATCGCTGACTGATGCACGCAGGCCGCAGAACACCAAGCAACGAGATGCTAGAAGCTATTTTCCTGTGGAATCACCACATACTCCTGGCTCCTGAATCCCCAAGGAACTTTAGATTCAAAGGGATTTTCCACACTTTCAACAACAAAAAAGACGTTTAATAAATGAGGCTACCCTGACTTTGTATAAAGAAGCCCTTATTTTTTAATAAGAAGATTGTTACTTATGTTTTTAATTTACAGAGAAAAATTGGAAATTATAACAAGGATCAAACAGATAAGGTGAGATTTTTTTGGTCATTGCTGGTTGTATAAAAGGTAAAACTACTAATATTTATCAAATTAGTAGTTATTTATTTTCAAAATTACGTAAATTACGTGTTACTTACGCTAAAGATGAAGTGCAAGAACAATAAAAACTCCTGGTACTGATTTATTTTATAATAAATTATTTGTTATATTCGATTTTACTAAAACCCAATAAATATCATGTTTAGTTTGTCTCGTTACAAAACTTACTTGTCAGTTATATGAATAAATTCGAATGAGTCCATATTTTATGATTTTATAGTCATTACGAATTTAAAAAAAATTGAGATTTCGAAAAAGTGCTATTATATTTTACGACCCAAATATGTATTCTGGCCTATTTAATCTTAATCCATACGATTAAAAGAGAGGCTTATGGTTATTTAAGTGTCATCTGAGATAATCTTGTAGGTATGCAACTATAAGATTAGTCAAAAACATGGGCACTATGTTACTATCAACACTTCTATTCATCCCGTGGATGTCGTACATAGACAAGAGCACTAAACAAAGAGAACAAATCTTGATACAAACCCAAATCCTCTTTTAAGCTTCCGAATCTCCTTTCTAAAGAGAGGCCTTTGTCTAACAGTGGGCTGCGCAAAGGCTGTTGTTGACTGGTGATGAATTATTCTTTATGTCAGTCTTGTATTCAACGATCTAGTGAGTTATTCGCTAACCAAAGCTTGAGCTTTGGGAGAAATCTATGCTTACAAAAATAACATGTAAACGATTCTGGCTTACCCTGAAATTAGACATGATATAATGAAAATATTTTAAATGGTTATCTTTTCCTAAATACTTCTTTATAAGAACCTTTCTTTACCAGGACTCTGTTCAAATATGTGAAGATTTAGAGTTAGTAACCAGTAGAGTTTTCCCGAATTTATACTCAACAAATAACAAAGGTATGTATTTGTGTTAAAACAATTGAATTTTACCAAAAGTTGAACGCCTGGGGCGGTAACTGCTTGAAAATATTGAATTTTTAATTATAAAAATATTTTTTTATTTATATTTATGGTCATAAAAGGGTAAAAGAGTTTCATTTAGAATTTCCAACTTCGCTCCAAATGAAATGAAAATAAAATTATTTCTTATGAACATTTCAAATATCATGAAAATAATGAAATAGAAAAAAAATAATCTTTTACTTTGTGCTATAAAATTTAGCAAATTATATTTATTTTCTTGTTTTTGTTTTCATAAATATAATATAATATGAATAATAAAAAAAACTTATGAAAAGTCTAGTATAAACAAAAGAATTATCTCTTACCCATTTGAACTCATTCACTGTTACAAAAACCCGACTAAAAACCCCAGGCGCTTCGCGACCATTAGCAATATTAATATATCATTATTATTAGAAGGAATACCGGAAGACAATAAACAAATCAAAGTAATCTGGCAAAAGTATACAACAGACTTTGAATTGATGAAGAAGGAGTTAGACAGCCGTCAGGTACGTAATTATGTAGTTGATTTGGGATTATCAGCAACAAATAACAATTAAAAGAACGTACAGCCTAAATTTTCCAATGGACTCTGTACTTTTTTTGTTATCCCCAAAGTAGATATAAATAGACTCTAAAAAATCTTAAATTAGAGGGTAATTGATAAAAGTAAATCATTAAACATATTTACCAACAGAGAGAAATAGTGGAATTATACGCTACCATGAGAAATACTCATCAGAAATTGTCTGAAATGGGGCAAGCTGTAAGTTTACCATCTTCAGATGAACTCACTATCATGAATGTAGCTAAATTATCTCCGGATCAATTGCTTGAGCTGTGTACTGTAAATTCAGTGCGGGGAGCAAATCACAAATCGTCTAGAGGTGAGTTTTTGATTTCACATTGACTCACCAATAATTGTTTGAGCAAGTAGCAAGACAAGGAATTTTTTTACAAATAAAAGAAACCCATGGGGCAAATAATAAATCATCGATATGTGATCATTGTATTAGCAAAATAGTTTTACTTTACTAAATGGAACATGATCTATATGTACTACAAGTGTACATATAGATTATGTTCCATTTGGTTTCACCTCCATTTGAATTCCATCTCAACGTTAAGAACTCCAATTAATACTGAGTCTCATTTTTGAAATCTGCTTGGTTTTCCTATTAAGAGAGCTCAGAAAGTAGAAGGAAAAGAACATGTCAGCTGTGTGTTAAATATTATTAATAGGTATGGGGGAACGGGTATTAATGTCCCTCCAACACAAAGGGAGGATCCTCCGACCAGGCCAGGTTATCATGCCTAGCGGGCCACTACCCAACGGTTGATGTTGAGATGTTGTATATATGCTAATCAGCGTGAGAACTTCTATTGCGCGATTCAGGATTGGTAGTTTCTTCGTTCCTTTGTTACTCCATAGTTCGACGTATCTTCGGTACATGGCACTGTCATATGATTTTCGTTGCCACTGTATGTGGAAGTCGCCACAATAGTTTCCGACTTTTATTTTACCATTCTAACATAAATAAATAAAATTTTAGAGCATCAAGAATTGGCTAAAACTCCTCTCACAATATATATAGGTAAACTGTATGATTTACCAACTAAAATTATTGCTACTTGTGAACAAACTATAACGAAAAGAGGAGAAATCATTGATTGGGTCACAAATCTCACAAGAGAAAAGGTGAGCAGAAATATTGTAAATAACAATTTGCAGAAGTCAGGTATATGTAGGCACGCAACCGAGTTAACCTAACACAATATATAATAAGAATATATATAGAGTAAAACAAGACAAGGAAACCATGAAATCTCGAGTTATACGATTTTCAATATTCACCACAAGACGTTATTAAAGGTTACTAGAAATGAATTCGTTACTTTGGTTATCCAAGAAAAAGGAGCCCAATTCAAGTAACTAATTAGTTAGTTTACCATTTTTTGTAAATAATGAAACAATTTAAGATTTCATGATTTTCCTCTCACTCATTTGAATTATCAAGTTTGTTCTAGAGATATCATCCTTATAATTGACCCTAACGATCGATGCAAATAAAAGTACAGGGTGTAAATTTTTCAGGTTTTAGTCGTTTTGTTTCTCGGGTGTGGCAAGCGGATTTTTGGTAATCTTTGGATGTAGTTTTCTTTTTTTTTTTCAAAAATAAAGGAATGTTTTCTTTGAGTAAAGTTTCAATCTACAATATTAAGTGTACTTTCCCTTCAGGTGGCATTACAAAATTCCAGCCCGTATGTAACTGGACACAAGCCACCAATATATTAAAAACTAACTCGGTAATGTATTATTTTAAGGGTATTTCCAGACAAAGCCTTGATAATAGAATGCAGGAATACAAAGCGGAAAATGAAATGTTAGCTAGCTCTTTAGAACAAGCTAAAGGAAGTTTTCAAAAAAACCTTGAAGAAATTATAGTGTTTATACGGTACGTACGATAGCATTCTATTCTTTTTAATAATAAACTCCCTGGCTAAGTACTAATGTTATTAATTACAGGAAAACTCTAAATGAGGCAAAAGATTGTCAATTCCGAACCGAAGAACAATTATGTATGATGGCCGAGTTGAATTCCGAAAATGCTGATTTGCGAAAACAGCTTCACAATACCGATAACTTTAAAATTCAGAAAACCAAAATAGAGGTACTACATAGAAACCTCAAATTTACATATCATAGTTCCAGATTGATCTAGAATTTTTAAAACAAGCATAGCCTTAAAAGCGAGTTTGCTATCAGATAGCTTTGTCCTCATTACGTATTTAATATATGTACAAATACTAAAATAGATGAGCCCTGCAGTGTTACACGCGGTATAACTTCACCCGTAGGTAATGCCACAGAGCTTATCTAGTAAGTATAATATATATTCACTACGAATATATAAAGATACACCAATCATTTTCTATTTTTTTGAGTAATCCATTCTGGAATCCTCAGAAATAGTCACAAAAAATTTCAATAAAATGAGCTCAGCCGTTTGGTAGGAGTTTAGACACAAACGCACGTACAGAAGATTTATAGATATATATTTTATAAAGACGTATTAATTATAATTAGACTTTAAGGACTGACTAGCTTACAACATATACAAATCTGAGATGGTTGGTATACATGTAAAGGACCCTTTCTTTTAAGGAACTTGAAAAACAGCTAAAGGAAGAAATACATACAAAAACAGTCATGAGGGATCATTTAGAAAGGGCAGCTGGACAAATAAAAATACGTGATGAACGAGCTGCACAGCTTGAAACTGCTCTGGAACAAGCCAAGTCACATTCAGCAGATTTAGAACAAACAGTTCAACAACTGCAAAAGCAGGTTAAAGTTTAACAAAATTTATAAATGTTTGTATGAATAAATGTATCATTATGTTACCTCTTAGCTGTCACTTACAGGGCCAGAAAATACAAGCAAATTTTGATAAAGAGCTCAGTAACTTGAATCAGTCGGTAAAGCAGAATATGCACCATTTAGAAGAAATAGCAGATGCGCGGGCAAAATTACAGGCTGAGTGAGTTTTTGTTTCGTTTTTTATTTTTATTATATTTTTTATTTGAACTTTTTTTATCAATATAGAAGTAAGTATTTTCTTTTTGGTATATGAGTAGCTAAGCAAATATCATAAAAGTAAAAGCACCGGAAAATAATATTAGTTACCGTTTAACAGGAAGAAGGATTTAGAAAAGCGCCTGGAAGATCTATCACACTATTATAACGAATCATTAAAATCTGTGAAACACGATATGAATGTTAATATCGCAAAACTGATAGAAACTGAAAAGAAATTTGATGTGCAAGTAGAGGAGAAAGAAAAAGCTTTAGAAAAGTTAGAGGCTGCGTGTGCGCAGAAGGTGGAGTGTGAAATGCGCAACAAAAACCTAGAAATCGTACTTCGAGAAAAAGAGACACAATTAGGTTTGTGTTTTAGGTGCACTCGCAAATTTTAGGTGTAATATAAACAATATATATAAATATATATATAGAATCATAATATTATCAATGTAACCTAATTCTAAAAAATATTTGACATCAGATTATATATATAGTTCTTGTACAATTTAGACTCCTAGCTAAACGTACACTAAATAAGACTATCACATTGATACATAGTTCTGTAACAAAGTTCATATTTAAAAGATATAGTATGTACAATTTCACAATTATCTGACGCTACCATAATTGAGATTTGGTCAGCTCATTTCATCGTGGTAGTGTTAGATACTCTTGTATAACAATACAACGCCTTTCCTCATTTAATATAATATACTCTCAAGCGAATAACTGACAGTAAACTATAACCATTAACATTTTTAGGTAAAGCCTTGAAATATGAAAAGGAATTGCAATCTACCAAGGAAGAATTGAATATGACAATTGGGGATTTGAAAGATTGTAAAAGTCGATTACTTGAACAAAGCAAGACTATAAAACAACTTGAGGTAATAAAAATCATTGGAGTAGTTCTGGTCGTACACCATTCGGTATGATTTAATTATGCATAATTTTTAATCTTTAAATTGAAAATTGTTATCATTAGCCTTGCCATAAATATTGTTACAAAGATAAACAGCATTTTTTAATTGTATGTAATATTTCTTACTATTACAGTGTGTGAGTTTAATACATTAATATAAAATCATTAAAAATATATAAAGCTTATTCAAAGTGGTCTTCATTGGCTACAATAGGTACAGTCCTTTAAACGTTGAGACAGTATATATAGGAAAATGGTTCACTGCCAATCGTATGGACTATTTCAGGGACTCTAAATTATTATGGTGCTTAGAGTAAGCCTTAAAAACTTACTACTTTAAAACTGACCATAAACCATAATCCAGTGGATCAAGATCAAGACTAGATGAGTCTTGCTGAAAGAACTTTTCGTGGTTATTGAACATGGCGTTGTTAAGGGGCTTAACTACCTTCTCAAGAATGATATCTTGATACACTTGTGCCGATGTTTTGATACCTTTTTAACACTCCATCAAACCATCACTGAAATTAGATAATGCCCACGTTATACTCTGATGACTAATTGAGAAGCTTTTTAGAGCTTTCAGCATAAATACGGTCATTTTGTTTGTTAAAATATTGGTCAATTGTAAAAAATTCTTATTCTTAAACAATTTTTTTCTGTAAGCTCCCTTTGCGTACCGCTTAAGTAGTTACCACCTCTTGATCCTTCTCTTTGATGGCCTCTTTCGTGCGAACACGACGTGGACGGAAAGATCCTTTTCTATCACACACAGAAGAGGTTTCGTTGCACATATCAATAACCCAGTACACAAACATTAAAATTTTACTACTGCCAAGCGTAAGGAGGATTTTAAAAATTGCATTTGGCTCCATAACTACTTCATGTAATGCAATCACAGAGATTCGGTTCTCTTTATCACCCCATTTCATTTTAATATCAAAAAATATTTAACAATATATTGGCTCGGAAATAAGAAAATACAATGAACAATCGTAAAAAATGATAGATTCCAAATTCAAAAGTAATATTTTGTTTATTTTTAATTGCCACATTATTTTTGGCCAGACTAAGTATTTGTTTCGACAGCTCTTATCACATTACTCAGGGAAACCGGTCTTTCCGCTGCTAAAATGTTATGAAATTATACTATAATAAAGCTTAAATAAAAAAAATGTATTTTGTGTTAGTTTTGTGTATATAATTTTTTTTATAAATATTCATAATTAGCCATTATATTAAAGTTGGCGCTATTACTAAAAAGAGATAAACATTTATTTAATAAGAAGTCATACATGTAATAGTTATTTCATATGATTTGATTTTATAATGTTAATCAATAAATACAGAACGTAACTTATTCATTATATTTTAAAGGGTAATTTGGAAGATTGGCACCGTTTAATAGAAGAATTAAAGACAAATCTTGAGACTAAAGATAAGAACATATCAGATCTGGAAATGAAGCAGACACAACTGGAAGAACAATTGCAAGATAGGTAGAAAAATATTTTAAATATTAGTAGTTATATGATAGTTGCTCACGATTATTTAATTTTATTACTACTAAAAATATTTCTGTGACTGAGAAATGTTGGACTTTTTAGGGAAAACAAAATAAGTTCTTATGAAATACAACTATCGTCTCTGAAGAGTCATATAACCCAGTTGCAAGATGATTTCGGTGAATTTGATAATTTAGAAGAACTACATGATATGGTAATTATAACCTGAAATATCTTGTAAAACAACTTATGACCATGCAAATCACTATTATATTGCCTTTATTGGCAAACAATACAACTTACTTGGAATAGACTTTTGTAAGCGTAATTTTTAGTTTTTCAAACTATTTATTTTGACTTACCTCTAATAATCAGCCAACATAAGTGATTACGTAGTCTAACCACACTCAATAGCATCTGCACATAAACAGACTCCTAAAATTAAAAGCTCAATCTAATAGACTGTACTGAGTAAACGTGGTTTTTCTTGAAATAAATTTCTAATCGAAGGACTTCTATTTGTTCAGATCAAATTTATTTTTTTAACCCGGAAGGTATGCGGTGCGGTTTATTTGCACAGCCTATAAAGTAGCAAATCGAAAAGCTAAGACAGGCTACCTGAAATTACTTTCCTTAAGTCACTGCCCAATTTTGGCGAGAAGTCAGGCATCATATAAGATTATCTTCTAAGAGTCAAGTCTTATAGGGAGCTCGTTCCAGTATATTTTCTCAATAAAAGTTGAAATTATTGCGGTTATCTTTCTTTACGTTATTGCTTTTGAATCTTGGTCGGGAACAGTTTAGTTAAGTTTCTTTTTGTTTGACCGTATAGATAAACAAGCAAAGAGCTAATCTGTTAGAAACTACTAGACAAAACGGAGAGCTTGCTCAAGCGTTGCAGAAGAAAGACGAAGAATTGGACAGACACCTTGAACGTCTGGCAGAACAAGAACATATAATGAAGCAGAAAGATGGTTGTATACAATTGTTGTCAGACAAAGAAGAAGAACAGACCAAAATAATTAAATTGTTGCGAAATAATTTGGAGATGAGAACACAAGCTGATGTGGATGTAAGCACTAGTTATTAATTTCTTTCGTAAATTGTCATTGCAAAGGGCGTTTTTGTCATCATACCCGTTGCCCACTTATCCACGAAAATCAAATTTTATGTATGTCTCCAAATAACAAAATCTGGAAATATTTACAAAATTTGATACATTCTTCCCTGAGACAGTAAGTTTTAGTAAAGAACGGTTTTGAACTAATAGTTGACCAATTTTTTTTAATCTCTCCAGTATTGTTTATTGCGTTAGTATGCTGCATTGATTGGAAGTAAATTAAAGCACCATAAATATTTAATATTATCTCGGAAATCTGATACACAAGACTGAAAAAAAACAAATATACTTTTTTCTTGTAATATATATATAAATTCCCAACATAGGCTAAAACAACCACTTTTGTTTTTATGTATGGTCCCGCCAAAATGTCTTTACTCTGCCTGATGGAAAGCATATGCAGAATCCCAGAGTGGTGGTGACCATACTCATTGCGAATACATAAAATGCAAGAACGCAGCATGATGACCTACACCATGGGGCCTAGTGATAATTCTGCATCATTGGGCCGCCGTACATACCGGCAACTGAACCATTTTGTCGTCAAGTATTATGGTGGTGAAATATTTAGTCAAGGTTTGTTAATAATTCAGGTCTAGTAGGCAATTTTATGCTATTTCTCTAATTTAGATTTTATGTTAACAGTTAACCCAACAGATATCAGAGAAAAATTCGGAAATAGAAGCTCTCATCGCAAACGTTGAAACCAGAAAGCAGCAAATATCTCAGTTAGAGACAATTATATTGACATTAGAAGAACAAACCAGTAAATCTATTGCGGAAAGAAGGAAAAAGGATCAAGAAAGAATAAACTTTTTAGAAAAACAAATCGCTGACTACGAAGCGCTCCATTATAATAATAAACACGATTTACCTGACAAAAACTTGGACAGTATAATCGAAATTCTTGAAAAAGAACTAGGAACGTCAGTTGAACCTCGGGTCACGACGAAATCACATGAATATGTGTCTATATCCAAAAAAAAGTTTACAGGTGATCAAAGACAAGAATATCAGCATTATGAATGTCATAAAGGGAAAAATCAAACGATGTATCGAACTGTACAAGAATTAATTCCAACTAAAATAGTTTTAGATAATATTGTTAATAAGACTTATACAAATAACCCTGATCTGTTCAAAGTTGATAATCTTGACCGAAAAAAAGCTTTTTTAAATATGGAAACACACAAATGGGTGACTAGCCCCCAACCTGACACGTATTCTAATACAGCACCAGTGAAGGAAAGTCTTTATAGTCCTCTTAGAGGTGGACTCTTCAATGCCACTCATCCATTCTTAGCTAGAAACTTACCAGTATTTAATATTGAACAATTTAGAGAAGAAAAAAGGAACAAAATGTTTAAATTAGCCAGTCATAAACTGTAAGTGATGTAAACTTGTATAGTTATAATGTAGTATGGCACTATTAATTACAAGAAAAATATAGTTTGTATTGTGAAACAAATTTTGCTGTGTAGTTACATAATATGTCAACATTGTTCATTTGTATTTAGGTGCTATTATACCAAAAGCTGAGAAGTAAAGTGAGTAAGCCTGAAATGTGAGACTTTAAATTTTACAGATTTTATAAAAGGGTTAAGACAGAAAAAGTAAACATGTACAATATGTTCAGTCTTTTATTTGTCTTTCTCTAGGGGCTTAAGGTTCTCTACCGGTATAATAATTTATAAAGTATAAATATATGAATAATAATATAATTCATTGCTTTATAGTCATATATAGACGGAAAAATATCCTATTCTGATTAACGTCTTCGTTTTTAAAAAAATATTTTAAAATATGTACAAGGATTGACAACCCCCTTAGAACAAACAAGTACTAAACAGAGATATTTTACATGCAAGTCTCGAGGCATATGAATTCATCAATACATAGTGGCAAAAGAAATTATCCGGTTAGCACATGTTCCAAAACGTGTATACTTTTGAAAAAATTACCAATAAATTATATCTATTTAGTATTTGGACTTTTCCGGGTTATCGTATGCCCTTGTTTCATAAAAGAATTAAAATTTAGTCAATCATAAAACTCACAGTAATAAAGAAACTGTAACAATATTAGGCAACGGTAGAGTTATTTTGATTAGTTTCCGATGCTATTCTTTCAAACATGGCCCGCCGCCTTTCAAGCAACGTTCGCACTTGCCCCTGGCGCTCCAGTTGCAACCTTTGCGTGAGTAAGGCAGCTTCCAGTCGCATCACGCGCACTCGCTCTGCTCGCAGTGCCGTCCATGTATCAGCAGCGTTCACGCATACAGACGATATAGATCTCGATACCTGACATCATACATAACATATATTTTAATATATTTTAAAAGACTCGCTCGCTATTCTACTGAAACAATGTTCTCCATTGACAAGATTACTAACAAAAACATTTGCAATTACAATGTTGCAGTGATTTGTTGTAATTTTTAACTATGTAATCAATATCAAGAGGGACTACAAAAAATAGTTCAATTTCAGTCTCTGTCCCTTAGGTTCTCCAATTACAGGACACACTTGCGTTATCCATTGTCATTACCTCCATTTATATTTCTCCTTCGTGCTATATAAAAAATTTCATTTTAAATCAGCTAAGTAAAATCCCTTCGAATGGTTATGTCGACTGTCGAACAAAACTGAGAAAGGGTGGGTTGATGACGGTGATGTATAGTAATGTCAATTCATTACTAAATTTACATACCACGTACATATGCATGTTTACATACCACGTACATATGCATGTTTTTACCTCAGATTTGTATGTTTCATCCATGACTGGCGGTGTAGTACGTCCATCGATAAGTGCCCGGAGATCTCTCCGCATACGAATCATATTGGCAAATAATTCTGTTGACCGCTCATACCGCTCCAACATGAGAGCTCGCGAAGCCGTAGCTGACACCAATTCTGACCGCTCCCGATTCAGTGTCGATATTTGCATATTCAACTCTAGTAACTATCAAATACAAAATGACTAAACGATTTTATTAGCAGATGTAATTTATAACCTCACAGAATGTAGAGTGCAATGGTCTGCACCACGACAAAGATAAATATACCTAAAAGTAAGAAATACAGAACAATATAAGGTTATAATAAATAAATAATAATAATAAATATTCCGGACATCTAACACACAACGCCATCTAGTCCCAAACTAAGCATAGCTTGTACTATGGGTACTAGACAACTGATATAAATACATATATACATTTTTTTTGTAAATACATACATATCATACATAGAAAACATCCAAAATCCGAAACAAATATTTGCAGATCATACAAACATTTGATCCGACCCGGGAATCGAACCCGAGACCTCAATAACAGCAGTCGCATACGCTACCGCTGCGCCACCGAGGCAGTTATGGTTCCAGCTAAGTCCTGCGTGCGAAGGTATAGCGTACAATCAACAAATCCAAGTCATGCTCGACCGTTAATATGGTGTCAGTAGTATTTCGTGATTGATTGATCAATTTCCAAAAATTACTAGGAACCAAGATAATCGAGACGCAATCGCACCGTTAGATAAATAGTTAGGAATTTTGTATTGCACACCATATTCTCAAAGATATAATGTAGAAAATAACATTGGTATAATGGGCCTTGTCGCAGACTGCAATCTTCCAGGCAACCGTTAGTAGATAGTAAGAAGAGCAGTCATACGTTTTAGTTATTTTCCAAGTCTATTAGGTACTTACTAACATAAAATCAAGCTTATTTCCTAGAGAGGTAGGCACAGACAATTGATCTCCACATACTACAATCCTGACAAATCCCTTTAATAAGTAATTGATTGTTATTACCTCAGTCTCAAGATCTTCATACTTAACTTCTTTGGCAAAACAGTCATAATTCCTTAATCGCCGCACTTCGAGACGTAAAGCGGCCAGTTGATTTTCATATTGCGTCATACTTTCTTCCCTGTCAAATAACAGCATTAAGTAAAGCCATTTTTCACAGTTGTTTAATCATATAAGTTTGGGTCAACACAATGTGTAAAATTGCAGCTTTTGGACTATCTTACGCTATTTGAAACCGTACCGAGGAACATAAGAAATCGTAAGTCTCGAGCTGGAAATGAGCCTGAAATTGCAGTAAATTTAAAAGGCGGGGCTTCCGTACCAGTTTGTGGAGGTAGTGTCGTTATAGTTGGAGCGGATATTGAAACAAAGACATTAATTAACAAGCTAGTACTATCAATGACTACTACTGTTACGAATAATTGTAAATTTACTTAATTATGTACGATTAAACTTTCTTCTTCCAAACTCTTTGTAGTTTTAAATTCATAAAAACAAGTGCAACCTGTGTAAAAATCACTATGATTTTATTTCAATATTCTGTTGTTTTTAACCAGAGAAAATGCATACAATTTTCATAACAGCCACGAAAATAAGAATCGACCGAATGTGCTTACTGCCTATCTAACTACCTATCATACAGATTAATGGCATAAACAAAATGATTTAGGTTCTAAGAATAACATAATAGATCTGGAAAGATCCAAATGTGGGAAACTCACATTGATTTTTGATTTTCTTCGTGTTCATCGACAGCACGTTTCAGTTTAACTATCTGTTGTTCTTTATCCAATAACTCTATAGCTATTTTCTCCTGCAAATTTTCAGAACCTTCGCCTTGGCCTTCTCCTTGCTGTAACATATATCATACTATGTATATTATCAGAACAAATTTCTATACAATCCATGTGTATGAATATATATCACATTTTATATAATACACGCTTAAATATATGCACCACCGGACACCGACAGAACGACGACACTGGACGCGGGCTCTATCGTAATATCAGCGCTGTAGTCGTTCTGGCTACAGCAATACGCCGAGATAGGTGCCTTTTCTGGCATTGCACAGGATACTACAATTGTTTGTGTTCCGTTACTTAAATCTGTATAAAATCATGTGCTGTCCTGTATATGTAAGATTAAACGATTTTTCTTTTGTTTTCTTTCAATAAGTACTTTTTTAGGTTTTTATTTTTATGACGGAAAATTAGATATTTTTGATTTTAAGATGCAGATTAAATTGACTGAAGTGGATAATTATCTCGATATGATGAATATAGTTATTCGCAATATAATTTTTTTAAAAACTACGTTTCAATATTGTTTTAAAAAACACTTTAGATTTACCATTAATTGAAATACTAAGAATATTATTCTACTCCCTATGCTTAAAGATCCCTTTTTGATAATTTAATATATGGACGAATTAACCAGCAATGTGTTATTTACCGCAATTCGAGCCAACGAATTTAAGAAACTGTCCTTATCAAGTCGAGATTGATGTAATTCTTCTTCTACCCGAGATAGCGCCGCGCGAGTTACTTGCAGCTCTTTCCATAACTCTGTTTCTTTTTCTGACGGTTCGTTTTCTGTGAAATATAATTGTTTAAGACAACGATCAAAGCTCGACTTCAGTGCACATCATCTAAGCATTATTTACTAAGCTCATAATGCTAACCTCTCGCTGGCAAAAAGTCCAGACACCGCTTACGATCCATATCGGTTAATACAGCTGCGTGTTCATGAAGCTCTTGTAAAGCTGCCTCGGTTTCCTTAAGTTTCGCTTCCAACTCAACTACACGTGCGTCTGCCTCATTTCTGCATCTTTCCTGGATTCAAGTGTTGCGTATTAAATTTAAGATGTTAGCAGAAATTACACTTAACGTCTTATAAAGTACTTGCTTGTGATCATAGTTTAAAACATTAAATGTATCTTGTCCAAAAACCAAAAATAACTATCAACCGTATTATCTAAATAGGTTCATGTACGCTATCTCTTTCTCTACCTCTCTCTGTCTTTATCTCTCTCTCTAAATCTCTCACTCTCTGTATTCAATAAATACAGTATAGATTAACTTGGAATATAATAATGAACGAAATACCTGTTCCGTCGCCTTCGCTTGGAGAGCTTCGAATCGTGCTTGTAGTTTTGCCTCTCGAGCCTTGACATCTTGTTCGGCTATTGCCGCCTGTTCTCTTAGCTCCTTAACCCTGTAATGAATACTAAACATGTACGTGTGACATGCAGTTCAGCACGTATTGTATGGATGTAAAGTATCTCATCCCAATTTTTATGTATTTTTATTTACTGACTCACAATATTGTATTATTACTTTTGTTTACTGACTAAACTCTAGAAGCTCCAGTTTCCATATTTGTCTCATTCTAGTAAATGTCATAAGAGGGTCCAATGAAAAATGGAAATAAAACTGCTCGAACATGTAGAAGGGCCAAAATTCGTTGCCTCTGCTCTTGATAACAGTTTCAGTAATAATAAAGAAAACAAACCTAAAGCAAGGGAAGTTATTCGGAAGTTCGTTTAATATATTTTCTTTGTTACTGTAATCGGAGGTGAAACTGTACCATTTCACGAACTTCTGCTTCTCTGATGAATAGACATGGTCACAACATAAATATACAGGATACTCTAGCCAAAAACTGCAAATACCTCATTTCAAGGGCGTCCCGTTGCTTGGATAGGGTCTCTATAGTAATTTCTCCAGTTTTAGATACTTCCATTAACTTCCTCGATCGTGCATCATAGCTAGACTCTCGAGTGCGGTACTGAAAATCAAATAGGTTTCTAATTATGAATTATTTCCGAATAGGTAACTATGATCCTTACTTAATAATGCTCCTGTATTATTACTATCTATTTGCATCATTTCTATAAATAAGACTTCCTATTAAATATTGTCTCTCTTAAATACCTTAGCATAAGTAATAGCTATACTTTTTCATAATATTCCAATCAAAAACTTGGATTTGTAATTTCTACATATCATGATAGTGTATCATTGAAAATAGTTTGAACTGTTTTGTTATTACAATAAATTCTAATTGATTTGTTTTCGAAATTTGATTCTAGCAATTTTCAAAGATGTACATGCTCTCTGCCTTTATCGTGCTTGGAACTATTCTCATAGCTCCAAAGACGAGCATGTTTTGATATCGAATGTATCTAAAACGTTGTCTTGCCAGTTCCCAAACCGCATTCGGCCAGCGTGAGGCCGTATGGCCTTAACCCTCTCCTGTAAAGAGACCCCAGCCCAGCAGTGGGATGTTGTGGGTTGTTGATGATGATGATAATATTACTGAATTGAACGTTGAATACTTACTGGTATCCTGTCTAATTTTGTATCTATACTAATATTATAAAGCTGAAGAGTTTGTTTGCTTGATCGAACGCGTAAATCTAAGAGACCAATGAATCAAATTGAACATTTTGGTACTGGAGAGCCCATTTATCGAGGAAGGCTATATAACATCACGCTACGACCAATGAGAGTGAAGTGTGATTGATATATATATATTAAGAGAAATAATTTGAATGTAATAGTTTTCGCAGTCTATGTATGTTTTGATGTTCCACCGTAGCACCTAATCCGATTCTAATGAATGGGATGTCTTTAGATTCGGTAACATAGGCTATTTTTTCGACTTCGATTCGACTACGTAAAATGTTTTTTTTTTTAGATTATTAATCATTTTCTTATTGCCATTAAGGTAAAGTATTATTTGCTGTAACATTTATATTTTTTAAAGTATGACTTAATATCTGTGACAGTTGTCACAAGTGTGATCTTAGAACTAACGAGGTTCATTTTAGGCGCTATTCAATGCGGCGTGGATGACCTACGCGGATGTCCTCGTGGCGGTACAATGTATTAAGCCTGTACAGTGCTATGCGCCACTCCTCCGCGCCGCGGACGTCCGCGCCGATTGCCTATTGCTCGTAAGTCTCGTAATGTCGTTGTTCAAGGAGAGCCACGCTTCGGCATGAATGGGCCAACTCGACCGGAGTGATACCACGGCCTCACAGAAAACCGGTGTGAAACAGCAGTTACACTGTGTCTCATCGAGTGAGTGAGGATACCGGAGGCCCATACCCCAATCCAACGCCCCCTATCCCCCTCACCATC
>PKRV01003346.1:121246-135506 GCA_003709505.1 Hyphantria cunea
CTCGTAATGTCTTTGTTAAGGGAGAGCCACGCTTCGGCATGAATGGGCCGGCTCGACCGGAGTGATACCACGGCCTCACAGAAAACCGGTGTGAAACAGCACTTACACTGTGTCTCATCGAGTGAGTGAGGATACCGGAGTCCCGTACCCCAATCCCTCCCCCTATCCCCGTCCCCATCTCCCAAAGGCCGGCAACGCACTAGTGACACCTCTGGTGTTACGGGTGTCCATGGGCGACGGTAATCGTTTACCATCAGGCGATACGTCTGTTCGTTTGCCCTTTATAACATAAAAAAAATTAGAAAATATGTATGATACAAAATAAAATCTGTTGTAAATAGTGTCGTAGCCACCTGTCACAGAAATCAAGCTATATCTTAAGAAATGTAGTAAACTTTTACACACTAGGAATCGATTAACGTTAAGACTATTTTCACACTGACAACTAAATGTTGCATTATCAATATTAGGTTTAAAACCATTGTGTTTTAAATAAAACTACCTATCTACCTACGTTTTAATATATAACAGACCCTAGTAGTGTACTTTTTTAAGCCCCGACGCAAAAAGAGGCGTGTTAGTATTATGACGTCGATGTCTGTGTGTGTGTGTGTATCTGTCTGTGGCATGTTAGCTCTCAAATGGGTGGACCGATTTCGATGCGTTTTTCCTTTCCGTTTGAAAGCTAGTTTCCTTGCGGTGGTTCTTAGCTATGTTTGGTAAATATCGGTCCAGCAGTGTAAGAGTATCAGTTTTTTTCCGAAATGATGTACAGTATTTTTGGCGAATGATTCGATTAAGTGCTTGAAAAGCGGGATTTTAAAATTTTTAATTTTAGCTTTGTCTGTTATCGTTCCCGTTATCTTTTTAATGTATTCTAACTGTTATGGATCATAGCGTGATGTACCTAATATAGTCTATATCGTAAGTAAATTACAAAGAAAATTATTGTTCAATAAATATCCCTTATAGACATTGTCTACTACCCGGATGATCTTGGAATTAGCAATGCAAATACGAAATTTTGGGGACACAGGAATCAGAATGATGTAGTGTTGCCACTAGACCGTCCTGATGGCTGACCTTAGGTTTCCTTTTGTCAGAAAAACCAGGACCACGCAATTTCGGGTATAGTTAGCAAATCCTAAACATCGCCGTTAAAGACTCTCTTCAGCTTTATAATACTAGTGGTAAAATATAGGCGTATAACTTAAAAGTGATTACAAGGTGTTCGAGCTCTTTGTGTCTTTTCCTAGCGCCTTCCAGCTCAGTGCGCGAGTCTTTTAGTTGTCGTTCAAGAGTTGCGATGCGCGCACGAGCCACTCGTAGCATGGTCTCGGCCGATGCTACCACTTCTTTCAGCGCATCATTTGCAGCACGTTCCTTTGTCAGCTCCTCACATACCGACTACGGAGCAAAGTTTTACTAACTTAGGCAAATTTCCCACCTACAAGGCTTAAAGTTTTTTTCTGTAAACGGGAATTTCACCTATGTTTAAATTGAACTTATTATCGTGCACCTTTACTTTCCTATGGTTTACTATTGTAGTATGGGTTATAGTTTGATGTTACATAACCTTCCACCCTCCTTACTAAGCGGAGTATTCGTTTAGATGTTTATATCGAGTTCATGTAGAATAATAAAAACTAGTCAACTTCATAATAATAGAATAAAAAATAATTACAAAAACTTAACTAGTTGGATAAATTTTCGATAAAATAAATTAAGTATAAAATGAAGTAGCAAGTTTTTGCAGTACATCTTTTTATACTTTAAGTATCATCTCTAAATAAATCTCATCATCTCTTCTATCTTTTAAAAAGATAGATACTATTGTCATCGAGGTAAACGAATAAAAGTAAAAGCTCCTATGAAGGTGATATATGAAAACATTTACAAACACAATTAAGTGCAAAAAAAAATAAGGTTATGTTTGTCTCTTGTGCAGTGTTTTTTTATAAAAAAAACTCGAGCGCGTCATAATAAGACAAGGTAAGTTAAGTACCTTCGGAAAAGTTCATATTTCCATAATCTGGCACTTTGAGCGTGACGTAAGGAAATGGGCGAGTCGACAAAGTTGAAACAAAAGAAACCTCGAAATACTAGGCCCTTCCCTACTACTTCGAGGTTTCTTTTTTGAGTCCTGTCAGGATTACAAAAAAACATATAATCTGTCAAATTCATGGCGCAATTTAGCTAAAACTAGCAATAAACGATGGAGCGAACAGATGATGGGAACTGTTTCTTTTTTTTCATAGGATAGGGGGAAAACGAGCGGACGGATCGCCTGATGGTAAGCAAATACCGCCGCCCATGGACACCCGCAACACCAGTGGTGTCACAAGTGTCTTGCCGGCTTTTTAAGAAGGAGTACGTAGAAAGTTTCTAGAAAAATGCACAGTTGCGCAGGGTCAATCGCTGGTACTGTGGTGCCCCTGCCAAAACATATAAACAGTATTCCATATGAAGCCCAATCTATGCCCTATAAAGCAGAAGGCGGAGGGCCGGATTGAAATACTATATCGATCTGTTGAGTACGCCAAGCTTCTACGAGGCCAATTTGGCCTTACTCACTCTGCATCTCCCTTTCTTTCTGTATCTATCACTCTATCGCACCGTCTTCACTCTAACGTCTGCTATTGAGTGAGTTGAATTGGAAACTAACTACGAACATGCATCCAGTGAGGGTGAAGATTAACATTCTTTTATCTACTTTTATATCAATAAAATATTTAATTTTCTGCATATATACGTTATTGTTTTTATTACATCATTAATAAAAAGAAATGAAAAACCCTTAAAAATTATTAGATTAATAATACATATAATTATCAGATTATCATTTAGAACGACTAAGACATCAAGTTGATCCCTCTGTATAAAAATCTGACGCGCTCGAGTATCTCAAGGTCACATTTTTTTACATTTTCAGAAATCAGTCGTGTCTTTTGGTTCACTTTACATTCACTTTGTATATCTGACACGCTCGAATAACTTTTTTCTTTTCTGTTTTTTCACTCCTTTTTACGGTCCACTAGTTAATCGTCAGATTTGTATCTATCGGTTATCAAAAAGACAAAACGCGTATACACTATGAATGTCTGACGCGCTCGAGTATTTCAATGTGACTGTTTTTTTTTTACATTTTTTTAATTTCTTACACGCTCTTACTCCCTTGCCCTTACTAAAATGAAAAATGTAACAGACTTTTTTCGTTTTAGAACCTAATTTTTACAATCCAAAGTTTTTTAATTAGTAACTGAAAATTTAGCACTCGCCTACTATTAAATCCCTCGACGATTCGACAACCGACCAAAGAACCTACCTAGAAGCGTGTACATAATTCTACTAATACCCATCCTCCTACTTTGTTACAGAGTTCTTTCTGAGAAGTAAAATCAGTAAATAGTAGAAAAAAAAGTAAAAATATTTATAGAAAGACTTGAACCTTATTTTATAATTAAAGAAACTGTTCGAAAACGTGACTATTGAAAGTATACGTAATTCTCTCCTTATTTGTACAAAAACTGCAACAACGCCGTGGCAATGATTGATTTATATTATTTTGAATATGAGGCGCTCATAGCCCAGTTGCACTCGGTGATTAGAAACAATCAGCGACGGCAAGCAACGACGGCGCGGTTAGTACCTGGATGGGTGACCGCTGGTGGCATGTTACCATGAGCGTCTCCGTGATTCGGAGGTCACGTTAAGCAGTCGGTCCCGGTTGTTATCATACGATAACAGTCGTAAAGCTTAGTTGGAGGTCTTCGGGCGGCTTAAAAAACATCCAACGCCAAGATTTACGTAGCCACAACGTATTCTTGCCAGTCCCCAACCCGCACTTGGCCAGCGTGGGGAAGTATGGCCTTAACCCTCTCCTGAGAGGAGACCTGAGCCCAGTAGTGGGACATTATGGGTTGTTGATTGATTGATTGAACGTATGTTTGTACTTAAATACGAATAAAACATGATAATAGACATACCTCCTGGACGGGAACTGATCTAACTACTGTCGTAAGAAGCTAATATCATAAATGTTTAAAGTATTGAAGAGTTGACAAGAAATAAACAAACGACCTGTGGGTCGGGAACTGGTGTTGCGGAACTTTTTTCTGGACTTTTGTTATTCTTTACAAGTTCGTCCAATTTACTTTGCAATATAAGGTTTTCCTTTTGCGCACGTTCCAACTTTCTTATTATTGCGTCTCGGTCCATCCAAGGAATTCTAAACAACAAAATTCAACACTTCAGTGAAATAAGGATGATGAGAACAAAATGACGAACGATAACCGATGTATGATAAAGACCTTCTTTTTATCACACAAATCTATTATTTTAATCACAGTTTAAAGTACTTAAAATCATTAAAAATAGCTCGCCTTTCATCCACTGTGAATTAATACACTTAAGTTCTCACAAATTTCTCATTTTATAATGTAATTTATTGCTCAAAGAAAGCAATCGTTTCTAAAATACATATAGAAACCAAATTTATTTTTCTAAGAATAGCCAAGGTTCGTTCAAGCCATTCGTTGAAAAATAAAACAAAAAATCTAACAACACAAGTGTATAATACGCAAGCAAACTCTAATAATCTATCAGAAAGTCACAACTTACTTTGCCAGTTCAAAAGCAGTAAGGACTTTTGCTTTAATATTTTCCGTTAACTCATTCACCATTTTATGTAACTTCTCGGTCTCTGTGTCAAATGCCATGTTTTTGGTTTTCCAGTCCAAATTCTGAAATTAAAATATATTTAAATGTATAATTTCCAAGAGTTTATTTTATGAGGAGAAATAAACATTTACAGTCCTGTTCTGTTGTCGAAATTATAATAAAATAACAAAAACTTTGCTTTTAAGGTATACTGAATATGAACAAGAACAAGTAATATTTAAAATAACATGTGAATATAAAAGCAACTTGGTGCCAAAATGTTTTTTTTAAACATAATCAACTATGAAACGATTAGCTAGAGACTAAAATGTTTGTATTTACGCCTGACGAGACATAAGAAGCAAATTGAGATTGGACAAATCCAATGTTTTCTTACAGGTGTAATCTATTAGATACTGAGCATCGCATTAAAGTTACAATAAACTATACTCAATATAAAAACAAAACAATATAAAACTTTACTAAATCCCACTAATATTATAAACGCGAAAGATTATATGGATGGATGTTTGTTACTCTTTCACGTAAAAATACTCAACGGATTTGAATGAAACTTTAAAATAATATAGCTTATACATCAGGATGACATATAGGCGGACGGAGCCGCGGGCATAAACTAGTATTATATATAGTATAGTTCTAGTAACTCTCCGTCACTAATTTCCAACTTGATACTGCCAATTTTTCGCAAAGTTAGGGTGTACGTAATCCAAAATCTTTCACCGACCAATTCAAATATAATGGCCTTTTTTGAATTTACTGAAAAGCAAAACTCTTTAGACTAAGTATTGATACCTTAGTGTAGTTTTTTTTAAGCTAACGACATACTGATAATACAAACGCACTATGAAGTTTCAGGTCTAAAAAAACTAAACGCCATAATTAATCTTAATTAATTTCAATGTTAATCTCAAACAGTTACTTTCAACAAATTACCGTACAGCTTAAAGTACTAACGGTGCAATAATTAGGTCTATCTAAGCGATGCTTGCATCTCAGCATGTCGAGCAATTCAAGTCGGCGCGCCGAAATCTCCGCACACACAGTCAGAACCTCGTCGGGAATAGGATTAAGACGTGATGAAAATTGCTGCAGTACATGCGAACCTGCAACAAATAATTTGTGTGTTCCCATTAAGAAATGGTGTTAATATTGTTAATCATCACTCAACTAAAATTTACTAAAATTTGTTGTTGGATATATACTTTAAAATCATCGTCTTACAGTCCATTTTTCGATATCTCACCTTTAAGCTGTCACTGTGTTTAGTTCATTACCAAATAAACGTAAATCAGAGCCAGAAGCTTGTTTATTACTTGAAAAAGTAAAATTTACTTTGGCATAATCAAAATTAGTTAATTTACTCAACTCAGGCATAATTTTTCTTTTGCTGTTCTTGTGTTGAATGTTTAAAACGTGTAACGGTGACGTAAAACTTGACAGGTCGCACTAAACCTAGATGTCGTCTAAATACATGTCGACTAAATTACTTACGTAATTGTTTCTTATGAATTTGACACTTAGAGTTTAGTTCATTATTTTTTACTAATAAACAAACGTGTACTTCTGATCAATTTTTAGTTGGTACTGAACTAAATATAGTGAAAGCTAAAATGTGAGATATCCAAAAATGGACTGTAAGCAGATAAGATTAAAGTAGTATTCCAACAACAAATTTTAGTGAATTTTGATTTAGTGATGACAAAAACAGAATTACCACCAATGTCTATGGTTCACGAATAAAAAAAAACTAAAAATGATACTTCTGTAAACTTATAACTTTTATTTTTTCAATAATGGCTACTCAGATTGAGATCAAAGGTGTGGACAGTGCCGCCAGGGCTCAACACAAATACATCGTCACCGTCGTATGGAAAAATGATCTCGCCCGTCAACTCACCTTGACTCTCTATAGTCCAGAAAACGCAATCTTTCTTACCAATAAGACTATTTATCTCCAGGTTTCTAAGAGCATCAATATCATCTCGTACTAGTAGGAGAATGTCGTGAGCTGGCCATCCCTTCATGGACACTACCTGTAAATTACCCACCGATTCTTCGGGGCTTACAGACAAACGATTCTCCAATTCCTTCAGATTGGCGTAATTTTCCATAACTGTGCTCTAGAACACACAATAAATAATTGTTTTACACCACACAGAAAGCACCAGCTTTCAAATTAAAAAAAGAATCATCAAAATCGGTTCACCCAGTCGAAAGTACTGAGTAACAAACATTAAAACAAACAGTCGAAATGAAAACCTCCTCCTTTTTTGAAGTCGGTTAAAAATGAAAGTATGAGATAGTTAAAAAAGACGTACTTCCTATTAAAGAAGTTTTTAGCATTGATGATTGCTAAAATTGTTATATTTCGTAGTCAAGTAACCGAAGAATTACGCTTAAAGTAATATATTATACCTAAATAGTGGTAATACAGAATAAAAGCGCAACATACGAGCAAAAAGCGATAGATGAAAAAAGAACAATTGCTTCGTCTCACTATGGTTAGAATGCTGATATGCTCATTTAAAGTTCTCATCGGAAGGATTCAATATATATGTCATAGTGAGATTGTCAATACCTTTAGATTGTAATCTGTCACGCGAGATTGTAAATTGCCGAAAGATTGTAAACTGTAACATACTGCTTATACTTTAAAGTATTATTTTTAGTTAGATTATAATCAATCGAAGTAAAACCGTGATATTTATGATATCACGCGCGCATTGGTTGAACAGAACTATCCCGCGCCACCATATCTACTTGTTAATTAGTTTGTTGCCGTATGTAAAGTATTTTTGTGATTGTAAATTGATTTCATATTGAAACTGCCTCATAGCTTTAGAATTAGTTACATTAAATTGTTATGGCATTTAAATGAATTTGTGATTAATCAAAGAAATTCTAACCTAACCTTTCCTAAGTCTACGGCCTTAGAACGGCCTACTGTAAGATCGACCAATCAGAGACAGTTGGCAATTTTACGCATAATAGATTGTGATTGAACGGTTTTAGTTCGGTAGGTACGTTATAATCTAACGAAATAGCACATTATATTGTAAGCAGTATGTAACAGTTGACAATCTCACTACAGTTTACAATCTCGCTAGGTAGATTATAATCTAACGGTGTTTACAATCTTACGGTGACATTTATATTCATATAAATAAAACTACAGCACGTCTATCATACCTATTCACCTCTTAGACTCTCGTAAGCGTTTTGATTTCGAATTCTAAATCTAAATAATACATAGTATGTAATAAGCAAGTGAGTGTAAGTATTATCTATGCCATTAAGCTTGAACAACTGTAAAATGTAATTTGAATATTAAAAAATACTATTTATCCACTCTTGAAATTAAGGAATTAAAAATATTTACTTGTTGTGCAATCAAACTCTTGCGCATCTTCAAGAACTCGCGTTTCTTTATCGCTAAAATACGCGACATTTTAGTCAGCATACATTGTGGAACAACCATATTTTTTTCTGGAAGAAAGAATACTACTAAACCTTCAACTCGTTATGGTAGGGTTATCACTCGTTACAGTTTAACTTGAGAAGTTTCAAAATAGTGAGTAGCGAGAAATACCACTAGCAGTAAAAATACAAAAGTGGAATTCTTTGTTGATTACGCTTTAACTGCGGTTCTGACCATTATTTTTGCATACATATTATAACAAGTATGAAGAGATACAAAGAATACCTTTCATTCCAAAAAGCCTCTAAGAGTTTAAATTGTTAAATAAAAGCAGTACAATAAGAAACACGTTAAAAAATTAATAAAACGAAGCAAACACTCAAAAGGATGCCGACTGATCCTAGTGTCTTTACACTGTGGATGGTTTCCATTGCCATGTTTGTGACAAATATACTTAATAAATTTTATGTGTAGATTTGCGAGAATAGTATGAGAATAGTATTTAACTTGTATTTTACTGTAGGTGAAATACAATTATACATTTCACGCAATCATGTCTTTCTTTTTAAAATTATTGCATATTAAATAAACCCTATTCTACTTGAGTAAATAATCTCTTTGGCTATGCGTTACACATATAAATACCTTCATCTTGACCCATTAATCGTGAGGGTGAAACCGCTTCGTTCCCATTACTGTGATCAAAAGATGGCTTCTGCACTTGCATGACCTTAAAACAATCTTAACGTTAATATAAAGATGTAACTACTATGGCTCAAAAATACACAGGTGTGATATGATAGTTCGTTTAACAGAATAGCAAATTTTAATGTTACAAAGTACCTATTTGTGTCTCAAAAGATACGGTACTCATGAACATCTTACAATCATACTAAAGTTAATTTATACTAAAGAACGAATATAAGCTTTATAGTACAGAAAGCTTACGAATACCAATTAGCTAATTACAGACTCTATTAGTAGCATAAATAAGTTCAAAAAATTGGGATCATTTGTGTCTAATCCTTATACACTGCAGTGAGTGAATAAATACTAAATAGTAAGACTAAAACAGTGAGTTGCTGAGGAATATCAAGGAAAACTGATCCCAAACAGCTATCATATTACAATCAAATTTGTTAAATCTTGTCAAATCGAAACGGTAGTTTAAACATTTTCATAACAACAGCTTACTTACTGTTCCTGTCAAACTTTTAGATCTTCCCTCAGCTCTCGCTGGCGGTGTCTGAAATAAAATACGTTTCAAGAATTGAAAATATGGAAGAACTAACTGATCGCCTAAATATTACATATTCGTGTCACTCATATAATGCTAAGGTAGCTTATAAGATCTACTTTCGTATTTAATAAAGTATTATTTAGTAAATAATAATATTCCATCCCTTTAATTAATATTAATAAGAACCAACGGTCGCTGAAAAAATATATGCATACAACAATTCGTGGTATAAAAAGAAAGAAAATGAGGAATTAATCATTTGAGATAAAGACTGCTAACATGTTATAGGTTGTTTTTCATTCAATTTATGGACACTGGTGAAGTGACTGGCATAGTTTCTTCAAGTTTTTTTTTCGGTTTGTGGCGTTGGCTCCAAGAACTAAACCACCCGCTGCGGCTAAAGGTGTGTACCTATATTGTTAGTATCAAGTTACTTGCACTGAGGGTAACATTCCATTTCCAAGACAATTATTCAGTAATTGACACCCATTATCTCGTACTCTTAGTTTAAAATTTTTGCAATATCCATCCAAAAAAGTTTTTTTTTAGGATTCCGTAGATCACGTCTCGAAACTCTTATAGTTTCGTCATGTCCGTCTGTCCATCGTTAGGTAACCTTAAAAACGATTTGTGCTGGAAAGTTGGAACTTTGCACAGATATATGCATTCATCGACAATATACTAAAATTAAATAGACGTTAAGAGCGGATGTTTTCTTTTCTCGTGGCCACTACATAGTGTACTGGAGATACTTTAATTCTTAAGGAATGACATAGTCTGATTTTTACCGCGATAACCGACATGCACCCGGGCCTAAAGAAGGACAGCGGAATAAAAAAAGCGGATAGGATACTTTTAATACTTTTAATGGCATGAAGCTCTTTCAGTTCATGAATATTTTACTTATCTTAAACAAATAAGGATGATTGTGACTTCTCTATACACTACCTGGACCTGTTCGAGCTAAGTAAATATTGATTCGGTAATTCTTCCTTCCTATCTATAATAATAATATGATCGAAAAAACTCACCTTAAATCGTCCTGTAACGGGACTTAGCGACTGGGGTCTCTTATAAGGCATAGTACGTCCCAGTTTCTTTTTGGTCTCTGGGAACGATATATACTTTATTAGAAGATATCTAAAACTACCGAGAGTTTTAAGTTTTTTGATAATTCAAAAAGTACTCAACGCGCCTTAAGAAGTTTTACCTCCAAAAATCTATGTTTCATTTCACCTTACCAAACCCATATAACTTGTTGAAACGCGTGGTGGTCGAATGTTTAACATGTTCAATGATATAGTCTGTAGAGCAACCCAATATAAATTAAACTTTTGTTGTATAGGTTTGTGTCACGATAACTTAATGTATGTTCCTGCATAACAGGATGCGTAAACGAATTGATGTAACTCTATCTATCCACGTAACTTTTAAAGCAGGGTGCAAACGTGAACACCTTTGTGTCCTGTGTTAGATATAAGCTATCGATGAATACTTGATTTCTATTAAACTAGATATATAGAGAAATAGACGTAAACATATTTTGTGTCCAATTGCTTCCAGTTAACACATACTCATGACGATCAAAAAGTGTTCGGTGTCGCTAACTGGAAACTAAAAGTCGAGCTAATACTGAGCTGCGTAAACGGAGAGTTGCATTCAGTGTCCGTCTCTTGTGTGTTACACAAGCCATCCACGACGTACATTGTGAGACTGACAGAAAACAAGCGACGAAATGTGGCCACAAGTAGCGACCGGTGACTGTGTCCGCCACCGGACACAGCTACGGTTACCAGTGACCAATTGCGCAGCCCCTTAGTTTTAATGGGTACATATCTACCGAAACTTTTTACATTACTATAGATGGTGCAAACCGCAATTATTATGTCCGGCATTGATTAAAAACTGAATATTCAGTTGTGCATTAGTAACAGGTCTTTATATTCTGTGTATGCAAAAGAGTGGATATTTTATTATTTATAATAAAACCATGGTGACTTCCTGTCAAACAGATGTTTACGTTTTACAGAGGTTAGTAAAGAAAATATAAATTCAAAAGCTGTTTTACAAAGAGTTAACATTTTAGATTAGTGCTATGGATTCATTCAAAGAATATGGTTGTACTTATCATTGTTTAGCTTAAAAAAACCAGTAGTCTAGCCTTGTCACTATATACTATATAAATACATTATTTATCATTGGCCTCGGAATACACAGTGCAATAAATTCTTTAATCAGTATCAAACAGATATAATCCTTTGAAGGCTATGTTATGAGCAAGTAAATAGTTTAAATATTGATTTCAAGTACTTTGTATATTAGAAGCGACATACAAGACATATTGTATTCTGTTTGCAAAATAGGTCTAAGTTACTATTTACTGTATTGCTTGATATCTTGATGTATTTGCCATTTTTAGCCGTGACATGTTTATGGGCCTCATTATACGAAAAAAGATAATTACGCCATTCCTATTACGCCTTCGATTCTATTCCCACAGCCGGGAAAGCTACGGTACCATCTAAATTATAAATCGAACAAATGCAGATCCTGCAAATTCTATGTGTACTAGACAACTGATATAAATACTTTTATACTTTTTGTAAATACATACATATCACCCCTAGAAAACACTTCAAAACAAATATTTGCAGATCACACAAGCATGTCATCCTAAACAGAAATTCAACCCGTGTCTCCAAACGCAGCAGTCGCATACGCTACCACTGCGCAACAAAAGCAGTTAAAATTGTCTTGAAAAATTATTTTATACTGTTTAACTTTGCTTCCATACATGTTTCTAGAACGACTGTTTAAGATTAATAAATTATAAATATTTCTTTTAGTTTTGTAATATTACAAATTCTAATGATCAGATGTTGGTGTTCAGAAGGTTTCAGTGTAGTTGCAAATCGATAAAATATTTGCTTGGCTTGCATGAGAACATGAAAACTGTCTCCACTTTTTCATATTATGGCGGGTATCATTAAGGATGAAATATATACTCTAATGTAACAATAAAGAAAGATGAACATTCTAATACCTCTATGTACTGTGGACAAATCACTTGGTTGCAACATCCTTACTGCTTTCTGATTAGATTTAAGTACTATTGTAATGAAATGATCAACGGAGACAACTTGTGAATTTTGACAGCTCTTAAAAGCAAAGAGAAACAAGCAGAGATGATAAACAAATGTCAGAAAGTTTTTTCTTGTAAAAAAAGTAATTCATTTACACATTTTTGGACAAAACACAGGGATTTCCTAAGGCAATTCGAATATGTAAATTATCATAAAAATGTTAGGCTGTTTGTGCACTCTTCAATAAGTTCTTCGCCAAACGAGTTCAAATTTTAAAACGAAGTAAAACACGCTGCAGGTAAGGCTTTGATGATATTTTTTAACGAAAATTTGACTTAGCAAACCCTAGGCACAAAGGCCAAAACCGTAGGCCCATAATTATCTCTAGAAAGAAACTGAATGGATGAAGATACTTTCATTCTCGAGGAAGGCCATAGGCCACTTCTCTTTTCCGCATGGACCCACATAAAACCAATTGTAATTTAAAATTATTTATAATTACTATTGGTTTTATTTAAGGAGTTCATTACCCTCTGCTATCTGTCAGTGGGCTGACAATGGAAGCATGAAAAATTCTGTCTCTGTGGAGACCACGTTTTCACCGTGGGAGAGCCGCGCTTCGGCATGAATGGGCCGGCTCGACCGGAGTGATACCACGGCCTCACAGAAAACCGGTGTGAAACAGCGCTTATGCTGTGTTTCATCGAGTGAGTGAGGATACCGGAGGCCCATACCCCAATCCAACGCCCCCTATCCCCCTCACCATCCCCCTTCTCCCCAGGCCGCCATAGTGTGGGTCACCATGCTGCATTGTTCTTTTTCGCATTGAGGATGGTGACCACCACTATTGGATTCTGCTCATGCTTTCCATCAGGTAGGGCAGAGTCATTTTGGCAGCATAAAATAAAAAAAAAAAAAAGACCAGGCCCTAAGTTATCTAGATTGGGGAAAGGGGAATTACGTTACAATATAAAACTACTACCTAGTTGGGTATTGTTATAAACTATATCATTGTTTACATTTAAAATATTGGCATATCATCTAGTAAACACTTATCAAACAGAACGATTAACTTTATCTTTGCCCTAATTTGAGAGAAAACACTAAACAAACAATTGAACACAATTGTTTGAAATTAATGTAATCATAAATAAACTATGTACGTCATGTTGTGTCTAAGTACTTAAAAACAAGTCGCGAGATAGAATCGTTATTCCGTGTAGTTGTCGATCGAAAAAAACCTTCACTTTTTTGTTAAATAAAAAAATAGAAAATAACTTAGAAAGTAAATTTTTGGAGCGACTTTCATAGAGTTTGCAACAATGGAAATTATAAAAGATACACGTTTTGACGATATTTTGGTTTCTATAATCTTGTACTAGGGCGTAGTCTTTCGCATACATATCACACCTACACATACATACTATTTATAGTATAGTGTCTTGTGTAATTTTCATTGTTCTAAGCATCGTATCGCTCAGGATGATTTGCCTTCTAAGTTATTTCTAGATAAAGTTGAATTAAAAAGCTATTATAGGCGCCACAGTAGTTTACAGACCAACCCAAATCTAAACCTAAATTGATTTAAATCTGAAAATAATTCGGCCTTTAACTGTTACGGATATTATAACAAATAACCACATCAACGATCGGTGTACGGATCATTACCCACCTTCGGCGAAACCGACGGAAGGGTTAAATGTTTTGGCAATCTATGTATATTTGTCTATGCTTATGTCTATAAAGATTCGAAACAATATCCCAGGTCACATAGGCTATACATTTTTTATCAAATTTTTCACGTACTTATTTTTATTGTTAAATCTATATCTATAT
>PKRV01003346.1:136207-320713 GCA_003709505.1 Hyphantria cunea
ATATATATATATAAAATAAGAAAGTCGTGTTATTTGCAGTATTTACAACTCAAGTACGTCTGAACCGATTTGGCTGAAAATTGGTGGGGAGGTTGGAGCTTAGAACCAGGAGACGGACATAGGATACTTTTTACATAGGATTTAGTTAAACGTTAACCGCTGCTGTTTTTGTACCGCGGGGCTCAGCTAGTTTTGTATGAAACTAGGATAAACTTACTGGAAAATTCTTCTGTTATTATTCCAGACAACATATTTATCCCACCTCATTGAAGTAATATTACTATGTAACTTAATGCCCCGCCTAATATATTTACCTAATAATTAATAAAATATCGCTATCACTTAATTAAAAGTATTACATACCTCTGATTGGCCTGATGTTTCGGCCAGGTTGCACTGGCCATGGTCATAGGCTGACTGGCTCAGAGGCGCACGCGATGTCAAATCTGCTAAGTGAAGAACAAAAGATTAAGTTAAGCGAAATAAGTGATCGCGTTAATTCCCATGAAAATAATTATTATATCATGAAACGCGAAAGTTTAAAATTTAGTATATTTACCTAACCCAAAAGTTAGGCTACGTGCTTATCTAGGCATATAGGCTAGATTTCATTCAAATATCATAATGAAATACTTATTTAACTATGAAGAAAATCGGTGGTAAATGCTTAGGTACCCGTAATGAGCATGGCAGCAATATATTTTATCTATCTCCTTACAACGGCAATGCACCCATAATTGAACACTTGAGCGCCATGATGTTTACTTTATCAAAATGATAAATAAATATACTGATAGCTACTACGATGTGTTAACAAGCTATTGCTTCTTGTTAAGTTTAAGTACTTAATAATCTGGATACCTACACACATTTTACAGTATACTACTTCAGTATAATATGGGGACATTTGAGAGGTTTTCATCTATCATAACTTCTAAGTGCTAACACAGTGTTATTAGAATTATGGCCCGTTTCGTTGACTTTTAATGATTCGTATTCAAATATTGTAGTTGTGTGGCATACAATTTAAGATATTTGTCTGTTTGTTATTTCTGATGTTCTTATTGTTCTATAATACGGTTGGTTTAAGCGGTCGTCACATCGCTTTCTACTGCGCCAAGTATTGTGGGTTCAAATCCCACATGGGATAACACTTTGTATGATCCACAAATGTGTTGTGAGTCTTTGTGTTCTTTGTGTCCGTTTCATGTATAGTTTTAAAGTACCGCGCGACACAGGACGTATATATCTAATGCGGGAGTTGTCTTTTGAAAATATTATTATAAATAATTTATAAATAATAATATTATGAACTTCTTAGCCCTTTTGTTCTTAAAAAAAGATCATATTCCAGTTGTAAAAATACTCACCAATACTGCCTTTTTTAGGGTTTTAAATTTAAAAGATCTCTTTAATGACCCTACGTTTGTCTATCTCTTGTAATTGCAATCATACTTATTCTGTCTTGCAATGCATATGCCAACATACACAGCATTTACAAGAACAAAAAATATTTTTAAAGTTCTGGTCTGTCTGTTTGTTTGTTCCGACTAATCTCTTCAATGACTGAAACAAATTCGATGTAACTTTCACTGGCAGATAGCTGATGATGTAAGGAACAACATAGGTCCTTTTTTAGATAGTAGCAGGTAACACCGTGGGACGTAGATAGTCTAATAACAACAGGTGATTTTAACATATAAGCTAACCTACATATTTACTCCATTTTTGGTATAACGATGTTTCGACCGAATGAGACCACTGGCTATGATTAACTGTGTCACTTTTTCCACATATCTAAATGTCCAAATAATACCAAAACATTTGATGACACTTACTAAATATGTTATATCTGTTACAAATACCTGCTATACCTAGTCAAACATATTACTGGTATGGACATTTTTTTCAAACTGGTATGGTTGGTATTCTTTGAGGAAGGCTTTCGTTTTGCAGTGGACTTGAAAGTTGCTGGGATGTAACCGTTTCAACAATTTTAATAGATCACGTAAAACAAACAAATCTGAATCTCTGAAACGGTTCCAAATTTTCATGAAATGTTTAGTATTAATGAGATTTTGACGTGGATAGATCGATCTACCTAAGATAATTTTTTAGGAAATTAACCTAAAAAAAATTATTAGAATTAGTTGGTTTCTTTTTCACGCAAAAACTGGTGAACGGATTTAGATGATGTAAGCGAAATCTCTTAAATGTATACTAATACTGATATGTGTAGTATAGTGATAGGACGACAGGTCTCACTAAGACTCTCACTTACAAATAAGTTTCTTGCCTGTCAGATAATTTAACGTTCTTTTCATATAAATCGTATTAAGCTAACTGTCAGATAGCTTGACTCAGTTTAGATATATGGGACTTATCTGCAACCGGTGAAACAGAGCCTTATTATGCATTAGGTATCCGATACTAATTCTTTGTTATTTAGTGTTTTGAATATTAATTCACCTTAATAAGATATCAACCCACGCCCATAAAAATTATGGTTCAATAAAGACGGATTAAGTAAACATTGTGTAAAAACAACAACAATTGTTGCGTAATAATCTGTTCTTGAGAAATGATTACCAAAGATTTGGGTAATATTGCTCCAATTCTAATGGGTCAGTGTTGAGTTGATGCTACTCTGATATCCTAATCCGTTTGTAAATATTACTTAATTCCTGATTACTCTGCAATCAGTTCTAATTACACTAGTCTATTTTTATGGAAAGTAATATTGGGTATCCTCATATAGTGCGTATGATCTTAAACAAGTGGATGGGAAATAAAATAATTAAATTTAGCATAAGGAACAGAAAAAAAAATGTGTGCAAAATCTTCTCATTATTTCTGTTTACAATTGCAAAATGAAGCAAATTAAACTCCTCCTTTAGAGATCTTTTTATGAAATGTGAATCAAACGAACTGACGTATCGCCTGATGGTAAACGATTACCGCCGCCCATGAGGCCACCAGAGGCATCACGATTGGTATCACTCCGATCGAGCCGGTTTCTTCGTGCCAAAGCGTGGCTCTCCCTAATTCTTCCTTAGTTGGTATTCTCCTTATTCACAATCAAATTATTTAAATGATTATGATACCTTCTATCTTTCGATGTTTCCCTCGAATAATTTCCCAGTTTTAATGGCATACCTACTTTTCCTGGATATCTGCTCTGTTCTGCTTTTCCCCCTTTGCCCCCCTACCCCTCACAAAATAGTTGGAACTGCTTAACACAAGTTTTCTGTAAGGTGATCGAGCAAGTTAATAACTTTAATCACACTGAAGCATCACCCTCTCACGTTGGTTTCGAAACCGCGCAACGGTCTAACTAGAAAATCTTACCAACCGCTTTTTATTTGTGCGGGAATCCCCTCGCATATAACTTTTGTCGGAATCAAACCGACCAAAAATCGCACTACGCCTCGGGTACCAATAGCTGGAGAACCAGGTGCACCATAAAAGAAAGTCTCTGAAGCTCGAGAATATTACCAGGTAGTATCAAATATCTCCTCCAGAGAACAATATATATTCAAATCGAACTTGATTTGGTTTTTATACAACAAACAAAAACACATTATGAATATTCATTTAATGTAAGCAAGTGGTTTTATTACGATTACTTTTCATGATGGCAGTTAAATTGATATATTTTTTCATTAAACGATACCGGTGGCGGTTAATAGAAAGGTAAGCGTCTCGGCAAACGTAGTGTAGCGAAAAAAAAACTAAACTCGGAAACAAAAGACGATTAAAATCTTTTTTTCAAATTACATAACGCTGAGATAAGTGGCCAGTACCCAAGGAAAATAAGGTAAACGTAATAATTATCATCAGTCTTTAATAGCTTCTCTAGAAATATTTTTTTCTATTTTTTCTCGTACTGGGCCATTTCAGTCACACTATCTGCCTCAATATTAATATTAGCAAGCTGAAGTGGCAGTGGGCAGGTCACATTTGCCGAAGAACCGATAACCGTTGGAGTAAACGAGTTCTTGAGTGGAGACCGCGTCTCGGCAAACGTAGTGTAGGACGTCCACAGGCCAGGTGGAGCTATGATTTGCGCAAGACGGCTGGCAGGAGCTGGATGCGAGAAGCCATAGATCGAACTAAGTGGCGTGAAATTGAAGAGGCCTATGTCCAGCAGTGGACTGTGATAGGCTGATGATGATGATGATTATGAAGCAACCATATACTTTATGCCTTAAGTATTTCACTACCCACATTGATACTTTGATCAAAATTGAGGTCGCACGAT
This sequence comes from Hyphantria cunea, assembly GCA_003709505.1. Taxonomy (NCBI): domain Eukaryota; kingdom Metazoa; phylum Arthropoda; class Insecta; order Lepidoptera; family Erebidae; genus Hyphantria; species Hyphantria cunea. Next base: position 140,469 of record PKRV01003346.1, read on the forward strand.
CGATTTTTCTCTCATTGAGCCGACGACATCAATTTTCATGAGGAGCAACTTAATCAACGTGAGAGACATCAGTCTATGTGTATATGATATTAATTATCTATCTGACGCAAATAGGAGCATATCTCCTTATAACGTACGAATCTCAAGTGAATTGAGATTCACTTGAGATGTAGTATAGTCAAAGCTTCTCTGGTTTACCTTTACGTCACTTTAACTCAAGAATCGTATCATATTTATTAACGTCGATACTTGAGTACGGAAAGACTGATGTTAAAAATACCAACTAATTCTAATACATTTTCTGACCCATGGTTTACTATTACAAGTAAAGCCTATGAAATGTATTGTCTGAAGTTTACGATAAATTAGAGGCTATTTTTTAAAATTAAATTTTTGAATTAGCTGGAGGTTTGGATGTCTTAACCTTTGTTTAGCAGCTTAGCTTTTTGGATTTAGGTTTTTTGAAGTTAATTATTATGAAAGACATCTAATCCAGAATAACATAATTTTTAATGTAATGCGTTATTTGCTGTTTTGTTATCCTTTTTATAAATGACCTCAAAACTCGAAAAATAAGGAAACAGCCTTTGGCTGTACCTAAGTATTTTTTAAGGTTTTTCAAAGTGTTTAGCTTATTGCTATCCACTGCTAAGTCCTCTCCCAAAGAACGTTAATCTGTATTAATTAATATAATGTGCCGAAGTTGTTTCACACTACGCATATTAAATTATTGAATAATAAAATTAATAATATTAAATAAAATAAACATATGTATTTGTATTAAATGCATCAATTGGTTAATTTCTTAATTTAAAGCATAATTAATCTAATCTCAATTCTTTGAATTCATCATAATAATGTTAATTATATTTTTGCGTCCGTGAACTAATGAAATTGATGTATTATTTTCGACTGATAGCTAGTAAAAAAGTAAACCCAGTAACAATAACTAAAATTGTTTTATAAGTTAAAAGTAAAAAATATATAGAGCGAATGTGTATGGAAGTGTCGAAAGACGTCGTCCGGGCGAATATTTAACGACCACATGTTCTAACCAAATGTAAGAGGCGCTCATATCCCAGTTGCACTCGGCGATTAGAAACAATCATCGAGGGTAAGCAATGACAGCGCGGTCAGTACCTGAATGGGTGACCGGTGGTGGCATATTACCATGAGCGTCTCCGTGATTCGGAGGTCACATCATACGATAACAGTCGTGAAGTTTAATTGGAGGCCTTCGGGCGGCTTAAAAACATCCAAAAATCCAAGATATATAGCCACAACGTATTCTTGCCCATCCCCAACCCGTACCTGGCCAGCGTGGGGACGTGTGGCCTTAACCCTCTTCTGAGAGGAGACCCGAGCCCAGTAGTGGGACATTATGGGTTGTTGATGATAAATGATGATTGATAAATGTTCTAAAGAAAGCTGTCTAAAAAGCACCAGAAACCGACATGTATGATGCAGCGATTGACGAATGTACGCTAAACAAAAGATGCGTATTAGGAGTGTGTGTAGTAATCATAAATCAATTGTGTCTGCCTACACCTCTGGCATATGTGCGTGATTTTAAATTTCTATTTAAAAAGAAGAATAAATGTATTTTTCATAGCTAGTATTTTTTGCAAGTGAGAGTCTAGCTATCGAGTAGAAGTGTGAAGAGAGAGAAAGAGTATCTATTTTGAACTGCCGCCAACCACGGGAATATAAACATGACTATTGGCCGACCGTGACCCCTTAAAGTATAATAAACGTTTCGCACTCGATGACTTCATGGACGTGCTCATTCTTAAAATATCTTTATATTATTTCTGGAGAGTAATAAATAAAAAAAGATAATATTTTTTTTTTGGTATGGTAATATTGTTTTTTTCTGCCTAAAAATTCACTAAGCCGACCACCTCAGTTATACTATTTATACTGCATTAGTATTTACACTGAGCGGTTATCAAACCCCTTCGGCTCAGTCAACTAGCGCCACGTTGCGTGGCACCAAAGAGGTCGTTGTCTAAATAGTTTCTTACAATTTTCGACTTTTTTCACGGTAACCGCTTGCTATCAAGTTAACAATGTACACACAGACTTACCAAGTTGCATGTACCTATAAAAAGTTGCGTTATAAAATAAAAATTTCTTAATTTCTTATAAACCTAAAAAGTGTGTAAATATTTTTACATGCAAAAAATCCAAGAAAGAAAAACAAAACACCAAATGCATATACAACAATATATCATATAATTTGTTTTTCTCATTAATCTTCAATTATTTTTTACATAAAATTTCATAAATTCACTGTGCACGTCATACATAAAGGTACTCTACATATTTTTCGGTTCTTGAATCCCAATTCTGAATAAATAAGATATCAAACTAATCATTAAGTTTTAAATTTTCTATCATATAACATCAGTTCACAGCCGAAATAAATTTGCTAATATTGTGTAGACGTCCGTTTAGGTGGCTTTGCTACTTATTTAGCTTTGGTTGGCTTATCGAGAGTTTCGTCGATAAGGCGGTGTACTCGCCGGCCTGTCGCCAGTGCGGTGAGCGACTCCGGCGCAACAACGCACTGCCGATCTACCGCTGAAAACCGAGATTCGTAATGTGTTTGGAAACTACAAGCAATAATATAATCTGATATGTGCCTAAACCAATTTCACCAGCGAGTGTTTTCTAAACTTTTGTGGTCTTACAAAATTTATATTTAATATAACTTGTGGTAATTACAGAAACAGTGTTTCGATACGTAAGTAAAACATTTTTTAAATATTGTGCATTAAAATATTAAAAATAATTGTATTTTATGAAAGGTTCAATACCTTAGTGATTATTGACACACTTTTTTATTCTCTACATTTGGACAGTTTCCTAGTACCACAGTCTCTCTCGTATTTGCAGAAAAACACAAAAATGTTTAAAGAAACAAACAAACCAACTTCGTAATACGTTATATTTCAAAAATACATGTACCATAAAATTCAACATAAATCATCATTGACAATAATTTTATAACTCAAAATAATAATTTAAAATAAAATGCAGTATCGATCTAAAAGAAAACTATTCTAACACCTCAGGATGAAAAAAAAATGGAAAAAAATATATTTGATAACACGTCCGGCTAAATGATTGTTTGTTTATTTAATGCCATGCTGCATACTTATCAAACTAGGAAAGAAAACAAAGTGATTATTTCTAATTAAAGCCATCTTTTAGCCAAACAAAGAAACTTATTTACAAAATTTATATTTAAACACACAGATGGCGTATTAGTTTTTGAATAAAAGTCTATGTTAAACACTACGTCGAAACGTTGTGTAGTTTTTAATATATTGTAAAATCGTATCCATTTGTATAAATAACTCCGAGTTAGTATCGATATAATTGACTATCGATATAATGACTGCCTCGGTGGCGCAGTGGTAGCGTACGCGACTGCTGTCCGTTTCGAGTCGAGTTCGAATCCTGGGTCGGACCAAATATTTGTATGATCTGCAAATATTTGTTTCGGAGTTTAGGTGTTTTCTATGTATAATATGTATGTATTTACAAAAAAAAAGTATTTATGTAATAATATCAGTTATCTAGTACCCATAATACAAGCTCTGCTTAGTTTGGGACTAGATGGCGTTGTGTGTTAGTTAGATGTCCGAAATATTTATTATTATTTATTTATTTATCTATTATTTATAATTATGTGTAACAATTGATTTCATTCGTTCTATAAGGCCTATTTGTTAAATGTAAATATGCCGCTACGAATTAACTGTTTTCATAATACTTGGCATTGTTATATTTTACATAATATGTAAACTGTGTAAATATGTGCACATTTGTACTTGACTTCTACAATTCGTGCAAATTGTGTTCGTTTTTCATTAATTATACGTAACTCAGGTTCATCCTTACAATGTTGTATATTATATTTGTTATCATTATCGTAGCTGTCGCGAACCTTGACTATAAATATCACATTTGTCCGTTCATTATCTATATCTACAAAACTTGAAGTGAATTCTTTGTGTGGAATGAAGAATTCACTTCAAATTATTCACTTCAAGCATTTTTTGCGCTCAGAGTTGTGTTAGTTCAGAGTAATTAAACTACTTTATCTAGAGATCCTTCAAAATGTGGTTAAACCATTTTTCATGGAAATGTTTGCGAAGCCGAATTTGTTAAGTATTTTCTCATCAATTTTAAAATTATTCCATATTTTCTGATATCCGGGACTGAGTATCCACGTCTGATAATACATTGTGTAACAAAATCGACTTTTCACAAAAAAATTTGTTGCCAATTGCTAATATTTTGTACCTTGTTAACATGCGGGCATTTTGGCAAAATTATCCTCTAATCTATTCGGTTGATGACGGAAGCAATGTTAACTAATCGTAACATCAATATCACACTTGTTTATTCATTTTTTAATCTTCCTTGAGTATCGTGGAGGCATGCGAAGGCGTAACTAGGGATTTTTGGAGTTCATACGGTTAAAGGATCATCCACATTTTATTATCTTGAAAGCCCCCCAAGAAACTAAAACCTGAATACGGCCATGATTTAACCATATCCGTCACTTTGAGACGGTTCACTCACGTCAACAACGTCCAGCATTGCATGATTATTTTTTACTATAGAAGTAATAATAGTAGTACTACTAGAATAACTATCACACAACTGTGCAATTTACTACGATACCTAAAAGTAATTTTATAGTGACGCGTTATACATTTTAGTTGTTTGAATTTTCTTTATATTTCTTTGTACATATTCCTTTAAATCGTGCTTCTAAAAAAAGCAATCTCAATAGATTTAGCTGGATCGTTAAAAGATTGACATAAACATATTTATTAATGAAATATATACATGTCAAAAATCAATAAGTCATCAAAATAATTTTGTGACATTGGAAACAGTTCAGGAAGCATCTCAATAAAAGATATAAAAATATTTAGGTAAACCTTACACGTGCCAAAATCGTTACGATAAAGAAATAAGGCCAGTGTGTAGGAGTTGTTTTTTTCAACGATCACTATTTGTTTTCATTTCATTGCCCGTTCTATATACATGACCTACAGGCAACAGGCCTGGAACAAACGAACTGAAATTTACACAGCTTATTTACAGCTGTACATATTTGCGTTAGATTTGCGTGAGGCGTTGTGTGTTAGATGTCCGAAATATTTATTTATTTATTTATATTTCACACACACATATTAAAAAAAGTTTATAGTTACATTGATATGCTTATTCGCGTAACCACTGTTTCGCAATTAGTTTGAATTTAACTGAGACGTTATGCACTCATATAACTTAAAACATAACTAAATTATAAAAAAAAAAAAAAAAAAATATTTCCGACATCTAACACACAACGCCATCTAGTCCCAAACTAAGCAGAGCTTGTATTATGGGTACTAGACAACTAATATAATACTTATATCCTTTTTTTTTTAATACGTCCATATCATACATAGAAAACACCCAAACTCCGAAACAAATATATGCAGATCATACAAACATTTAATCTGACCCGGGAATCGAACCCGAGACCTCAGTAACAGCAGTCGCAAACGCTAGCGCTTGGCCACCGAGGCAGTCAAAATGAACATGTTCAGAGTCTAGATCCGTGATAAACAACTCTTTTTTTTATATTTAAGCTGCCAAAATGACTCTGCCTTGCCTGATGGAAAGCATGAGCAGAATCCAAGAGTGGTGGTCACCATCCTCAATGAGAAAAAGAACAATGCGGCATGGTGACCCACACTATGGCGGCCTGGGGGGAAGGGGGATGGTGAGGGGGATAGGGGGCGTTGGATTGGGGTATGGGCCTCTGGTATTCTCACTCACTCGATGAAACACAGCGTAAGCGCTGTTTCACACCGGTTTTCTGTGAGGCCGTGGTATCACTCCGGTCGAGCCGGCCCATTCATACCGAAGCGTGGCTCTCCCACGGTCAGTTTCTGTCAATACATGCATAGTTACCATTCCTCTATTCCATTTGTCTTAAATACTTAGCTTCCCAAGGCAAGGTGAAAGTACATTATTACTAAAACTGAGCATTTAATATTTTTGATATAGAATAAATAGATAGATATTTAGCTAAATTTATTTTACACTGTAACAAACTTATAGTGTTTTATTTATAACATTGTCTATAATCATGGCGAAATGAACTTTAAATACTCGGTGTTTCGGTACATATTAAATTGCGTGTGTTGAGTATGCTTGAAGTATAAAAAACTTTTTTTTGACGATTTACTGCCTGTGCTAGATAGCATTTTTTTACTTCTAGGTTGAGTCGTTGTTTATTTCAAGAATTCTTTAACGAGTACCAACAACTACTACAATATTAATTTTACTAGGTACTGTTCATCTATCTATATATATAAAAGAGGACTCACAGCTAAAACCATTGAACCTAGAATCTTGAAATTTTGCTTGCAGGCTCTTTATTTAACGTAAGTGTAGTAAGAAAGGAATTTTGGAAAAGCCACCCCTAAAGGGATAAAATAGGGGATGGAAATATTTACTTCTGCGCGAGTGATGCCGCGGGCAAACCTAGTAAAATATAATATGACTGCTTCGCTGGCCCAGTAGTAGCGTACACGACTGCTGTGCATGAGGTATTGGGTCCGATTCCCGGGCCGGAACAAGAGTTTGTTTGATCTGCAAATCTTTATTACAGAGTTTGGGTGATTTTATGTATAAAATGACTTAAAAAAAAAGGAAGAAAGTATTTTATTCAGTTGTCTAGTACCCATAATACAAGCGCTACATAGTTTAGGACTAGATGTACATGTAGTGTTAGATGTTCGAAATTATTTCTAATGTATATTCTGTGATTCGAGAAAATACGTTTTACTGTTAATGAGTATTAAACAAATCTACATACACTGATTTATTTTACAATTATTATTAGTTCAATGTTTACATTCTTAGTTTATGCAACTGGTAATATTAAATTCACTATTATGTTAAATCTGTTTGAAATAATAATAAATAACAAATTTACACAAAAACGCTCAAAATAGTGTTATTTTTTTTTAAAACATCTTTATCTTTATAATGACATAATCTTTTTCTAATTTGGCTAAAAGACCTAACGGGCTACAAGCGCAGCGTCACAAAAATCCCTCACAAATAAATATTTTTTAAGCTTAGTAAACTTCCATAGCAATCCGTCTATCGTAAATATTAAAACTTAAATAATGTCTATATGGAAGTAATATTACAATTAGGTTGATTGTGAGCCAAGGAGCTACGTTTAGCGTACGATTCAGTTGCCGGACACGGGTCATTATTGACTGAATAGCATCTTCCGTCTGTTGCAATAAAGATGAATGTAGGATCAAAACTTTACACGTTTTAAAGAAATATAAATTAAAGCTTTATATTGTTTGCGACGTCTTTCTTTCTGTGATTTAACTTTTTCTAGTTAATCGCTTATATAGTTAGTGCGTGAGAGCCTCAAAACCAAACGAACATTTGCATTATTTTATAATCTTAATATACGTAGTAGACACTTGAAAATAACGCGAACGGAGGACTATGAAATTTGGCACAGTTAAGATATAAATTTATTATATGGAGGAAGAGTGCATAAAGGTAAAAGAAGCAAAAAAAAACACTCTTACACCTACGCATGTTGAGATACGAAACAGTACGGTACATGATTGTATTTCAAAGAATACCTACGTACAACACAGTTAACATAGTAAAATAATAAGCAAAAAATACGTAAGTTCAGTGACCGCATTCTATTTTATCATGACTTGGATATACTCAGTTAAGCTATAGCTTAAAATATCAAATTACTCTAGAAAATGTAATACCTTATCAGTATAATATCTATACAAATAAATAAAATTGAAGTATCTGTATAAAAGTATATGCGGTACATACACTAAAAAATCAATTTTTGTTAATGTCTGTCTGTTTGTTCCGGCTAATCTCTGAAATAGCTGGACTTATTTTGACAGGGCAGATAGAAGTAAATTAGGCATTTTTATTTAGACTAGCTTTGCCTCGTGGCGTTAACCACGGTTGTTGTTGTAAAGGTACAACAAATACCGCGTCGTAAATATAACTCAAGAACCCGTTATGTCACGTGTGTATGGAAGATAGCCAGAAGTCGCGAGTTCGATACCTGCTTAATGCAAATATTTGTACTAGTAGGTATCTTGCAGCTATTCGTGTTTGTCGAGCTACTAATATCTTTATTATCACTTAAATTAACACGTAGGCTCACGTCGGCGTGACGCCAACAAACCTCCAACAGTGTGGTGACAGTGACTGTGACTGCAACACGCACCTACGTCGTGAATATGCTTAATACAATATGTATAGGCAACCACATACTTTAAAGTACAAATGTCCATTTGAACTAATATCAAAATTTTCAAGAACTAAAATGATCTCCGACTTATCAAAATATTTAATCTATGGATCTGAAGAACATTTTATAATGTAAGAAGTTTATTTTTAATGGAGGCCTTCAATATCACGACCTAATTTCCTGAAGACACAACCTTGACTAGAGATATATATAAAATATTCTCTACAGTATGCAATTTTTTCAAATAGCTCATAAATCTAATAACACATTCGAACGCTTTCTTTAAACGAAAGTCATCTTACGGTCCCGTTAAAGTTTTTGTTGGTACTCCATGGTAAAGAAACTTCTACAAGTATACGTTATCAAGTAGAATGGACGTAATAGCTACTCATTTTTACAAGTGAAGACAGACCTAGTTAACGTTTATTGAAAGTTGTTTACATGGACATAACGGTAACTATCATAATCATCAGGTGTAGTGATCTACACAAGAAATTCGAAACACGGCTAGAAAACACACGGTCTGAAGTTTTAAACCCAATTGACATATCATTCTGTATCGTCTAAGCATATCATTAAATGCCGTTACGCACTAATGATATTTACAATTGTACATAATTCTCAAACAAATTGATACGATATCAATCCGACAAAAGTCGAGAAATGATAAAACAAATTGTCCATTCTGCTATTTCTTCTCGTGTAATTTTTCAAACGGCAACATGTTTCATTAATAACTTATACGAACCTCTTTATGGGGTCTATAAAATTGTCATAAAATCAGTTGCGTTGTTTGCAAGATCTGAGAGTACAGGAACGGTAAAGATTGGATGATTCATACATCTACACTCCTCAACAAAAACCCGATATTTACTAACACTAACATTGGGCTGTTTGATACGAGAAAAAGTTACCACTAACATAAAAACTGTAATTATCTAGATATGAGAAACATCGTACAATCCAAACTATTTGAGTAACAAAAAAGATGCCCTAGATTGAATGCAACTGACCTACACCGGTTTTATGTCACGCCCACTTACTTTCAACCGGTAAGCTCTATCAAGTTCACGACTAACTAGATTTGTTTCGTTTGTTAAAATATAGCTTTCTTTGGATAGTATAAGACAACAAAGGCTGGTTATAAATAACAGCTTCTTGAGATTATATCAAACTAATAACCTGTCATCGAGACTGGTTGATTGTTAAGAATTGATCGGACAGTTAAAGTTTATGAGGCTTCAGGAGGTGTAAAGAAAAAACCAACACTTATTTATCCCCAAAACAAATCCAATGTGAGTGATAAAAAGATTATCTGAAAACAACAAAACAAAAAATATTTCTAGGGTGCTTCAGTATAATCTAAAAGTTACATAAAAATCCCCTCAGAAGAGAAAAGCGCCCTTGTACTAACCAGATTCTTTTGGTTCGCTACAAAGGCGTGTTTTGAGGATTTTCGATGATCCTTATGTCACAAGCAGCATTAAACTGATATGCCTTAGCAAAGATTTTGTACTTATGCACTCGATATAGGCTTAGCTATGCGTTGAAGATCTGTTGATCCAATACTGTCAAACATCTGACCTTTTCCCGTTTAATGAAATTCTGTCGGGGATTTAATCTGGGTTTTATGTATGTGTTAGCAGTGTATGTAACTGTGTATCTTATGTAATAGCATTGCTCATACAAAGGCTACAAAGCCTTGTTTTGTTTACGATTCGATACGAATATTGTTACAGTTGATATCAATAGTTTCTTACATAAAAGGTAAATTAAGTTTTATCAAATATGTATATTAACGAGTATATTAACAAGGCATTTTATTTGTTTATTTAAATACCATCGACCGTTAACAAACACTTCTTTTCAAAGAGTTATTGTTACAAATAAAGATAATCATATATATTATGTCGTCCATATATGTTACAATTACATGAATAAATGTGAGATAATGTTCATGATAAAACATAAACAGTATCGATATAGGATTAAACACTAATTGCGAGTATATAAGGACTTATCCTTTTTGCGTTTCCTCTTCGTTGGCGCGATTCACAAGCGACACGACACAAGATACAAGCCTCGCTCTAGATATGTCACACAGTATCCCGTTTCGGATCTACACTTATGGATCAAACAGAATAAACCATTTCTATTCACATGTGAACAAAATTGTATAGCAGAGGCATGACCCTAAAGCATGGGAAAAATGCCTAAGACCATAAACAGCTTCTCTCAAGGAAAAGTATACTAAGAGGTTGTGTAATGCGGTGTAAATATCTAATTTGAAAACGCATAGGTTGCTATTGTGACACGTGTAAAGGTTATTTGCATTGTGACATTGTTAGTCAGTATTAGAGTTAACTGCTCTCGTTTGACAAATATACATTATGATTCTGTACACTGTACCTACATAGCTTCAAACTCAATTTATTTAACCAGCCAGTAGTGATGGGAAAGGCTCTACGTATTTCAGGCAAGTAAATATAAGAAACAGCAATTTAAATAGTTATATAAAATTCCCGCACCCGTACTTATATTCTGGAAAATATCCTAGATAAGTGATATTAATAGAAAATTATTTAACTTTTATTCTTTAGTTTAAAATCTATACTTAATATTTACAAAATACTCGACATGGAATTATTTACAACAGGAAAACTAGCCTTTTTGAATTGTAAAATATTTATTTATTTTGAAACAAGTTCTTTCTAGCACTTAGAGAAATTCTATGTGCTTGTTTAACGTTTTTTTTTTATATTTTACGTTTTAAATTTATCTCATCTTTTTGACTTGTACTAATTCTCCCGCAGATTCAAGAAGTTAAAAGAAATGGCTATGAAAGAGTGGCTACAATGGTTACCACCGCCTCGGTCGCTCCTGGCGTTGTTGCTGGCGGTGGCTGGTTTCAGCGGACGTCTCTTTGCTTCACACTTCACCCACTCTCCAACGTTACTCGTTGACACTTGTCACTCACTCTGTCGACTTGTCGGTCTAATAACCACTTTATTATCTTACAAGGTTTGTAATCCATCGTCGTTTACGTTACTTTACCAGCTTAGGCAAAAAACAATTTTTGATTGATGGCGAAGGTGGATGCAGACTGTTTATTTGGTTTTAAAGATGTGTAAACATCCTTAGTTAACAAACACTATAAAAAAGACAACTCCCGTGTTAGGAATATACATCCTGTGTCGCGGGGGACTTTACCAACATGCAAATCGATAAAATATTTTTTTTTGTGTTTTGAAAATCGGTCAACTTTTTATTCGATTACTTAACTATTTAGAGGAAATAAAATTTTTTGAAGTAGCAGTCTTTGTCTATCTCTATATAATTACAATAAGTAGAGAATTACTACCTACCTGATATACACAATACATATCTTTAATAAAAACATTGCTAGTCTAAAGCTTACACGCTTTTATTTATTTAGCTTTTGACAGTACCTGTAATAAATTTAAGGATATGTTTAGCAAAACAAAAGCAAATACAATAATTTGATGTTCTTTAGTACGAGAGAGCTGATGAAGGCGCCGGTCGAGAAGGCCGTCTACGCAACACGTTCGGTTGGGCGAGAATCGAAGTCGTAGGCCGACTGTCAGTCCACGTGCTCTTCGCATCGTTTGCCCTAGCCTTGGTGGTCAACGCTCTACAACTAGGCGTGCACTCCTCGCACGGACAGCCCCCGAGATACCCTAAAGTCATCATAGGCAGCGCCGTCATCGGACTTCTTCTACACGCCATAAACTATATGCTTCTAGCGGGTAAGTTGTTTTTATTCTCTAAATGTTCTACAATTATGTTGATAATATTGTAATCTAGTTTAATTAATGCAAATTTATTGAATAAAAACCGTATTTTTATTAACGCTTAAATAGAAACGTTATTTCATATTAATCATCATGGAGCTTGGAATATGTAATCAATTTATTTAAGTGTAAATTTGAATTAAAAGGTAAACTTTGATGCAACACATGCTGTAGGTATATTGGTATCTTCATGTTTTAATTGGTCAATGTGTACTAAAGGCTAAACTAAAGGCTTGAATGTATAATTTAGTTAATACAAACATGCCTATGTTTGTGTCTAGACAATACGTTGCTTTGTTACCTAACAATTGTTGCCATTATATTGCACACACGTAAATTAGACAACGGGCCCTCATAACACTAATATTGTTATAGAATTCATGTATTATCTCATTCGTGATGCGAAACAGACAATACAAATGACTTGCATTGTATTAAACTGAGACATGTCAAGACAATGCAATAATACATATATTTTGATTGAACGCTATCGGCAGTTACCAAAATTAAAAACAATATTAACATTATGAACATGATAAGGCAAATACCTAAATATTTCATATTCAGGCTGTTGAACCTGTATGTTTATGAAATACGTGAAATGAATATATATTATTTTCAAATGCAATAAATATATGAAATAATGGAGAGAAATGTGGGAGAGCCACGCTTCGGCGTGCATGGGCCGGCTCGACCGGAGTGATACCACGCCCTCACAGAAAACTGGTGTGAAACAGTGTTTGCGCTGTGTGTCACCGAATGAGTGAGGATACCGGAGGCCCATAATCCAACCCTTCCCCTCATCCCCCTCCTCATCTCCCAAGGCCGGCAACGCACTTGTGACACCTCTGGTGTTAGGGTTTCCATGGTCGGCGGAAATCGCTTACCATCAGGCGATACGTCTGCTCGTTTGCCCTCTATTCCATAAATAAAAAGATTCTAATCTTTTTTCACCATTTTGGTTCACTTTTGCAAGGCTACGCACAAAATAGTAAATCATTTTTACATTTTACTTTTTGTTTTCGTCACCATAGGTAACACCTCGAGGTGCAGCTAGTTCTATAAAACATTAGGTACAATGATATGTAATATATCAGAACAAAGTTTTGTTATTGTTAGATTAGGTTCAACGTTTTCAAATAACCTGTGAAATTCAAACGTTATTGGAGCACTTCGAATGCACAACCATATCATAACATCTTCATACATTTACTTAGATGATTTTTGCTTTAAATATCGAAAATAGCTCAGTACAATATATCCGCATTAAAAGTAAAATATACATACTTGTGTGAAAGTGCAGTGAAAATAGTATATACTGTATAAATATGTCTATAGACATATTTATCAAGATACTAAACTAAAAACTCAACTGAATCCAGAAGCCAAAATATTTTAATTTTTATTTTTTTTGCTGTAAAATAGATTGTAATTAAATTTAATGAAGGAAGAACACATAGGTTCTGGAATATTTGATGTCTTATATAATCTACAAAAAAAACCTTTTTAGTACCGAAAGTTATGTAGTTGTGTGACAATTAGAACGATAATGTTATTAGGATCGTGTACGACAGTATTGCCATTTCGCAAACGTAATTTCCGGGCGTTTCTCAGACAGTGAATAACAAGATTTTATTATTTTAAATAAGATAATGTAGGAAGATAGTTTTTTGGTTTTTTGAAAAAACGGTCCTCATTTCATCTCATCCACGTTTTTCATGTTTTTTATCATTAATTTCATCGCATCGAAGTTTTAAGACTTTAAATACTTGACATTGAAAGAAATAGTTAATCCAGCTGGTTGCCATATCATGAAAAGAAGAAGAAAAATAAAATAAATAAATAAAATATATAGAAAGACAATAAATAGTATTTTTAGAAGCATTTATTACAAACAGTAAGTAATAGGAAAAATGGATGTTGTTTTAAATGGATATAGTTTTGAGAGTGGGAATCACAAAATAAGTTTCCAGTCCCAAATTAAGCTAAAAGGAAATAAATTGGTTTTAGCAGAATACGTTAGGTATGTTGTAGAACTGAGAGCTCTGTGTGTACAAATAACGCACTTAATGCTGAAAATGTGAAGCCACATTTTTTTTTCATTAAAAAATTAAAGGCGGCGCTAAAACTTTAAATTTTATGACAGTCAATTTTGGTAATAAAAATTCGAAATTACTAAATGACACACCAGTAAAATTTAGGAGTTCGCAGTAACTTTTTATTAATGAAATACCAGCAAATTCTTAGCTTTTTGTTTCAGTAAACTGGTCTTGAAATTATTTTTATCAGTGCAACAGTTGTTATCATTTTTTCTTGAATTATTTGCTGTTACAATTCTTGTAGTTGTTGCTACATCTACTTGAATTTCAGCGTCGTAGTGAGGATAAAACTATGGAAAATAAAGGTTCAAATCAAATCAAATCAACAACCCATAATGTCCCACTGCTGGGCTCGGGTCTCCTCTCAGGAGAGGGTTAAGGCCATACGTCCCCACGCTGGCCAAGTGCGGATTGGGGACTGAAAAAAAAATAAAGGTTGTTTTACTTAAATTGATTCATGTAACAATATTTATATGAGATCCTTGGTTTACCAGACGAGGAGCTACTTCCAATATTCGTATCCGAGACTTCTGTTTTTGTGGTATTCGCAGCTTTTGTGCTTCTATGTTTTATCTATTATAATTTTTTTTTGTTTTTTTTTTGCAGTTTACGATACAACTGAAATAATAACCCATTTTAAATAATAAATAATAAAAATAGCATATAGTTTATTGACCAATATAAAATGTTAACAAACTGACAAATTTTAAGAGACCAGTCTAAGCGTATTCACAATGTATACTTACACCATTCTACACTTCTAATACACATAGTGATATAACCGTTTACATATCAAAGATTGAAAGAATTTACTTACCAAACAAAAATATTAAAATACATGGTTTATCCAGTCTCTCAATTTGTTGGTACTGAATATTTACAGCGAACACTGTAACCACTATGCTAGCATACACCATCAACATAGATACACATTTTCATAGCAACACTGACAAGTTTCAATACGCCCCTAGTGTTGTACTTTTCTGCCACGGCAAGCGTTGTGATCATTTCCGATACCATGCACATGAAGCCTTGAGAATTCATAATATCTCAATCATCAAAATGCAGTTTAATAATGAGTTGGTCGAGATTAGTCTAATTGCTAATTCGTTCACATGACTAATTAAACGACTTGTGTGCGTTACATCGATTACCCGTAGTTTAATTGCTTCATGATTCAATGGAACTTCTAACGACTTGGAACGACTCATTTCTATTTGTTTAATCGATTTCTTCTCACAATGCTCAACTATTTTTAAACGTGCGATTATAGATAGACACATCCACACACATTTAACACATAATTTATCCTGTATTTTTGACAAAGGCTGTTTTGTTAAGTACTTTCGTACCGTAAGGTGACACAGTGTGTATTGATGATTATTATTTTGTTGTTTGTATTGAAAAAACAACAATAACCGATTTAAAAAAAACTTTGTGTGAAGTAAAGAATTTTAAATCGGTGAATAATGTGAATTTTGTATTTGTATTTTGTGTTAAGGAGGCGCTCATAGCCCAATTGCACTCGGTGATAAGAAACAATCACCGAGGGTAAGCAACAACGGCGCGGTCAGTACCTGGATGGGTGACCGCTGGAAGCATGTTACCATGAGCGTTTCCGTGATTCGAAGGTCACGTTAAGCAGTCGGTCCCGGTTGTTATCATACGATAACAGTCGTGAAGCTTAGTTGGAGGGCTTCGGGCGGCTTAAAAAGATCCAACAGCAAGATACGTAGCCACAACGTTTGTACCGTGGGAGAGCCACGCTTCGGCATGAATGGGCCGGCTCGACCGGAGTGATACCACGGCCTCACAGAAAACCGGTGTGAAACAGCGCTTACGCTGTTTCATCGAGTGAGTGAGGATACCGGAGGCCCATACCCTAATCCAACGCCCCCTATCCCCCTCACCATCCCCTTTCCCCCCAGGCCGCCATAGTGTGGGTCACCATGCTGCATTGTTCTTTTCCGCATCGAGGATGGTGACCACCACTCTTGGATTCTGCTCATGCTTTCCATCAGGCAAGGCAGAGTCATTTTGGCAGCTTAAATATAAAAAAAAAAAAAAAAACGTATTCTTGCCAGTCTCCAATCCACACTTGACCTGCGTGGGAACGTATGGCCTTAACCCTCTGAGAGGAGACTCGAGCCCAGCAGTGGGACATCATGGGTTGTTGATGATTTCGTGTTAAGATTAATCTCGATTTTATATTAGAAAAAAGAGATATTATTTTGATACCTTAGTAATAATAGTTTTGGTAGATCATTAAAGAACTGAATTTCAGGCGATGGCAATTTTCGAGCTCCTATCACTCGCGTTCCTAAACTACTCGAATAATAGATACATATTCCTCAACCTCATCATCTTCCTAGCCTTTATTATTCCAAAGATTATTTGGAGTCGACCACTAGTTCAAACGCTTTTACCTGAACATCAGTTTTTCCACGGAGCGACTGGTTTCGAACCTCTGCAATCCTGAGGGAGAACTGAATGAGAGGGTTGAACTAGTTTTCAGTATTTTGAGGGCACTGACTTCTCTATAATGATTACCATAGGTGTTCAACACAACCGGGACCGATGGCTTAATGTGCTCTCCGAGGCATGGGTGGGAAACGTATCTTCCATACTTCATGCTGCTATTAATAATTTCTTGTATGAAAACCCCAATAGCAGTCCGACACGGAAATCGAACCCGAGAATTTTGATCGGCAGTTGCTTACGCTAACCACTAGACCAACGAGGCAGTCACTATTACTCAACCTATCTGGAGAAATAAATAAAATTGAACTTTATGTTTGTAATTTAAAACTTCCAGCTTTTCGAAAGTATTTACAGTACTCACATTTTTTTCTGTCTTCATGTCTGTCTGTTTGTCTGTTTCGGCTACCCTCTGGAAAGGCTAGACTGATTTTGACGGTATTTACCGGTAGATATTTGATAACATGAGTAGTAACTTAAGCTACTTTTATTTTGGACTAACATCGCCTCGCGGTGTTACCCACGGCTGTTGTTTTACCTTTACAACAATAACCGCGGGTAATACCGCGGGATTCAATATATAGGTACATGTATATAAACACCTAATTATTTGGTGGCGGTACGTAGGTACTACAAATGAATGTAGTACCTAATACCTATTTAATGAAAACATGTAGACGTGTCCGTCCGTGATATTAGTATTTTTGCATTACTTCAAGAGCACCTAACTACTGTCGGCGACGTTATCCGATAGCGAGTATATCGATAGATAATCGTAAGTGAGAGGTACTCATATAAATGTAATCGAGATATAAGATATCAGTAGCTATCACATTCAGGCGCTTTTGTAAACACGTGCTGAATGGAAGAAGTTAGCCTTGATCAAACACTACAATTTTTAAACGTCTAATTAATACTAAAGCCTTAAAGAGGTTATAATAGTTTCCATGTTTCTTGTTAAAAGAAAAAGCAGGTTCAATCAAATATGTATACCTTAAGACGTCGACAAACGTTAGTCTGAACGTCTGCATTAGATGTTTCACATCAAAATACACTGCCTACAGTCACTGTCAGTTGTATGCATAACGCTTTCAGAGTAGCTCAAACGGTCATTACAAAGTTACAGTGCATTATTCCTCAGATGTTTTCCTAGCGGATTAAGACCACGGCGGCCAGTCTCAATGGAGACCAACTAACTACGCAGGAGATATTATAGTGCACAAGTGTGTGCGCAAACACAGGTGCACTCTATGTTCCCTCACTCTTATAATCCGATAGCACGATTAACAAACACGACCGAGGACAGTTTTACGTGCTCTCCGAGGCACAGTGGTTCAGACCCCAACTTCCAACTTCGAAATGTTATTAAGTATTTCTATGATCAGAAAAACTGAATAACACTTTTGGCCCGACCCGGGATTCGAACCCTTGACCTCTTAATTGGCTATTTATTGCATACATCAACCGCTAGACCAATGAGACAGTTAGCTCCTCCTCAGAAAAACACTACCCAAGTAGTTACACTGATAATCAGCGTTATTCCGATGTTTTTCAAACTAATATCTACTTTTATTTGCAGGTCGTGAACTCAGTTACAGCCGTCGTTTAAGTGTCACAGAAGGAGGCGGAGTGGTGTTGAAAACAGGATCTGGTGAACCAGTTCTTGCACATGCACCCACTGATATTGCCAGTAAGTAAATATTTGAAAACAATAACAACTTAGAGCGTTATTTAAAAAATAATCTAGCGTCCTAGAGTGCATTCTTTATAGCGCAGGGACTTCCCTTCGAAACTAAATTGACATATCGTAATCGAAAAGACTCATATAGCAAGAACAACTAGGTGTTTTAATAATAAAAATAGAAGCTTTTAGTGGATTCGACTACGACGGCGGACGTACAAAAGCTATTATTATTCTTACTACTAAATATTTAGAAGCAGACCCTTATAACAAATGAGAATCTAATTTTCTAATCCTATTACGTGATGGCGTGATACGATACATTTTCAGAATTATTGAAACATATTGTTATTTATTGGTTTCTGTTTTTATCGTCGTAGAAGCACACAGAGACACATAAATACGGGGGTTTCACATAAGCATCACAACTTATCTTAAAGAATGGAGAAAGAGGCATTGCGCAAGATTTCTCACGAGTCTATCAAGTTATGTCTAAAATGTATCCAAACAAACCATAATTTTATGTTAAACTAAACAAATAAAATACGTAATCTAGTTTACAAACAACGTCATATGTAATTTACTTTACAAACAGAGTAATACTATGCAAATATATGTACATATTTGCAATTGCTTACTAATTTATTAATTACACGTTTTGATTTTCACACGTATCTCGCTTACAATATGATACATTGATACAAATAAATTTAAATAATATTTACAAACTAATAGTTAACCACCACCTACACAAAGAACAAACATCTTGTAATATATAAAATTCTCGTGTAGCGGTTTGTTACCAAACTCTTACGAAACGGCTAGACCGATTTTTATAAAATTTTGTGTTCATGTCGGCTAGGTCTGAGAATCGGCTAACATATAATTTACATACTCCTAAATGATAAGAGTGACCCACTCCTAAATATATTTTAGACAAAATTTTTATTTAAGGCAGAACAACGTTTGCGGGGTCAGTCAGTTTAATTAATAAAATAATGCGTCACATCAACTCTTACCATTGTCATTAAAGCTTACAATATATGTTTCACATGACACACTTTTTTATGTTCGTGAATCTAAAGATGAATATGTCGCAGTTTAGATTGCATCTTCATTGTGATTCATTCTATCAATTCAGCCCTCCAAGCCGAATCGATATTCTTCAAAGATAAACTTTATTAGAAAACTAACAAACGTATGGGAATGACGTCATCTCAACGCTAAGTCATGTGGTCAAAACAAAATATTAGCCAATATTATACAATAGATTAGGGGCGCTAGTGGTTGTGGAAAGAGATTCCTCGTGAAACACTTTATCTTGGCCTAGCCTGCATTCTATTCTTTCCGGATCTTTTTCTACAATCGCTAACCGCTCATTTCTCTTCTAGCATTTTAATTTGATCATGTGACTAAACTTTGACATGGGAATGACTCCCATACATTGATAAGTTTCCTAATAGCGTTAACCTTTGTAGAATGTTAAATTGTCTTAGCTAACAGTTCTCTTCCTAAAACTCATAAGATAAACACATGAAGATATTAAAAAATCCTTAAATATAATAATATCACGTCTTTCTAACTTCATAAAACATCAACAACCCATAAATGTCCCACTGTTGGGCTCGGGTCTCCTCTCAGGAGAGGGTAAACGCCATACATCCCCACGCTGCCCAAGTGCGGGTTGGGGACTGGCAAGAATACGTTATGGCTACGTAATCTTGCCGTTGGATGTTTTTAAGCCGCCCGAAGGCCTCCAACTAAGCTTCACGACTGTTATCGTATGATAACAACCGGGACCGACTGCTTAACGTGACCTCCGAATCACGGAGACGCTCATAGTAACATGCCACCAGCGGTCACCCATCTAGGTATTGACCGCGCCGTCTTTGCTTACCCTTGGTGATTGTTTCTAATCACCGAGTGCAACTGGGCTATGAGCGCCTCTTCGTTTGTCGTCTTTCTAACTTAACTTACAACTTTCTTTACATTACTAAAAACAATCGTAGATAGATAATTCATAATTAATATTATACCTATATGTATACTGTCACGTGTACACCTGCCTACTAGTAACTACTATTTATGGTTTTCAAATCTAGACGTATAAATTTACTCCTAGGTATAACAAACCCATCAAGATAGCATATAAATTAAACGATGTAAATATGAACACGCGCTGTTTATTAAAAGTGATTCTAATGATTACGTTAGAGGCATAGCATGATATTTTATTCTGTACCTCTATGGTTCTGTGAACCATCTTAAACGTCACGGTGGGTTCCAGTCTCTACATTAGAGCGAATAAAGGAGCATAATGAATAGAATCAATTTGGAATGACCTTGACAAACTTAATATCAAAAGAAGCATTATCCGAATCCGTTGAGCCCATAGAGCAACGCGGTAGGGAGTAATTATAAACAACTGTTCTCCTCTGTCAAAGTATTTATAAGCCCAAATGGGCCTATGCGTCACATTGTTAAAACAGAATATTTTCATGTGTGTGAAATTGTTAATGTTTTGTTATATTATACGTATAGGAAATGTGTGAGTTTATAGTGGCAGGCGATTGTTTTGTATGTGAGTTCAAAATGTGTATGTGAGGATTTCCCCACGACAAAAATTGACAGAGTATTTTTTATGGGAAAAAGACGCTATGGCTTTCCCGTCTGGTCCACCGGCCTGTGTTGCTCTATGGTTGACCCTAATGTAAACTTTTTGGTTGATAAAGTTATTTTAGGCAAGTAAGTAATATTATGAATGCATCCATTTCTATTTCATAAATTGAAATTCGCATATTTTATGTTATTATCACAGGTAGTTTATTCGTTATGGGCGCCGGTCTCACAGCTGAATGGGAGCCCGTAGCTGCTCGTATTGCTGATCCTGCGCTCTCAGCCAGCGCTGCGATCGTTCTCGTCATATTCAACTTCCCTTTCTGTAAGTACAGAATCAACATAAATAAGCTATTGATATTTTACCGTTCGAGAGCCACGCTTCGGCATGCATTGGCCGGCTCGACCGGAGTGATACCACGGCCTCACAGGAAACCGGTGTGAAACAGCGCCTGCGCTGTGTTTTAACGAGTGAGTGAGGATACCGGAGGCCCATAATCCCAACCTTCCCCTCATCCCTCTCCCCTTCCCCCAAGGCCGGCAATGCACTTGTGACGCCTCCGGTGTTACGGGTGTCCATAGGCGGCGGTAATCACATGTATTTGTTACTTTCGAATTTATGATATTAGTGTAAGTATATGTATACAGTATATTATATAAATAGTCATTATTTTTAAAAGTGTGACAGTGACAACTTGTCTATGAGAGCAATGTCCTTGTTCGTATTAATTCACTTATATTTCTAATAAAACACACAGCCGAACTAATGTCAATTTGTGTGAATTTGGACAGAGTCGGTACAAAATTTCTGCAAGAATGTTACAGAAGACGAACGTTCAGCGTGAAACAGGAAATGCTCTATTTTTGTTGATATTCTTTATTAGTAACACAATAGCAAGCATGCAACATATTCTGTTGTTTCAAACCGTAAAGCGAAAGTGATTAAAAATCATATTATTAAGTACCATTAAAAGTTGTGTTTGAGAACTTAAATTATTTATTATACTTCTTTATCATATAAGGCAAAGAGAAGAAAACCAACAATATTATGCCCAATATAATTAATTTTTATGTTTAAGATTTAAAGATCGCAAAAATTAGAAGAACTTTGCTTAAAATTCCTAACAAGGATTCTATTAGTTTATTTAGTTTTTCATTTAATTTACTTTTCAAACAAATATTGTCATATCTTATCGTCGGCCACAAAACCTCAAATACTCCATATCAATAATTTTACAATATTCATAACTTTATTGGTTTGTTCCGATAACTTACTCTACGAATAACGACTGCAATAAAAATACCTAATAAAATACAAATACTGATATTGCCAATAGGTTTTAGCAATATAAAGGAATAGCAATAAATTCTGTAAAGCAATACAGACTTCAAAGTCAGTAATCCGTTGTTCACTTAATGAAGTGGAAAACAGCTGGTCTGAATTCAATGCAAAGTTTACGTAAATGTGCCGTAACTTGAAGATCATCGACCTCGACATCGACCATATTTTTTCATCAAGTCATACCTACTTTCCTTTAATCAATGAACGACGTTAATAATATTATGTCTTAGTGTATCTTATTGAGGCAGATCATCATCATCATCATCATCATCAGCCTATCGCAGTCCACTGCTGGACATAGGCCTCTCCAATTTTACGCCACTTAGTTCGATCTATGGCTTCTCGCATCCAGCTCCTGCCAGCCGTCCCGCGCAAATCATCTCTCCACCTTGCCTGTGGACGTCCTACACTACGTTTACCGAGACGCGGTTTCCACTCAAGAACTCGTTTACTCCAACGGTTATCGGTTCTTCGGCAAATGTGACCAGCCCACTGCCACTTCAGCTTGCTAATATTAATATTGAGGCAGATAGTGTGACTGAAATGGCCCAGTACGAGAAAAAATAGAAAAAAATATTTCTAGAGAAGCTATCAAAGACTGATGATAATTATTACGTTTACCTTATTTTCCTTGGGTACTGGCCACTTATGTCAGCGTTATGTAATTTGAAAAAAATATTTTAATCGTCTTTTGTTTCCGAGTTTAGTTTTTTTTTTTCGCTACGTGACAGTTGCGTATTACGTAAAAAAATATTAAATTTTTGTTGTATTTCACAATTTCCACATAATGATCATATCTGTGATGTTAATTTTACTTTACTTTCGACTTCTGTTCGACTTGACGACTTTCATTTACAGGAGTCGTTAGTTACTTTTCATTTCCACAAATCTCAAAGTTATGACTTTCAAAAATTCGGTTTTAATTTTTTTCCACTTTATAGGAACTGTAAAAATATATCGAACATACAATATTTACATATCAATATCATTTTCAAAAAGTAGATACCTTTTTTAAATTGCCAACTTATCTCGTACGACTAAGCTTATTATATTATAAAATATATTGGTGGTATTGGTAAAAGTAATCGCAAATACCATTTCTGATAATGTATTATCCTATACAGTGCGGTCAGCTGGGTTAGTGCTTCTCCAAACAGTTCCTGAAGGCTTAGGTGCCTGTGATCTACGTAGTGCAGCTCTACGCGTCGCGGGAGTGCTGGCAATACACGAACTCCACGTCTGGCAAATGCACAGAGATCGTGTTGTCGCTACCGCACACATTGTTTACCAATCCCACGAGGTACAGTAGCAATAATTTCTAGTAGATACTGTTCAAATCTTAAAAGTTCCTTTGTAACATGAAAATTCAGTTTCCGTGAGGATTCAAATAACTTTTTGGTTTAAATGCCATTTAACTGGGAAAAAAAAGAGTTTGCAACATACTCTATACAAACCAGAAACACACTGTACTAAGCAGAGTACTAAATAATAGGAAATATATCAACATCCATACCGTTTAAGGCCTCAACGAATCCTCAAAATGAATATTTAAATTTAAATACAGCTCACAGCAACAATATTTCACTTTTGTGTTTCCAGGATTACCTGAAGAGTTCCGGACTAGTCACTGATATATTTAAACGTCACGGTATTAGTCTGGTCACATTGCAGCCTGAATTCATGCTTACTTCTGCGTCAGGTAATATTCATTTATAAATAAAATTTTGTTTTGTTTTTCTAAGTTTTTTAGTAGTGGCTCTTAACAAAATATCTAAGTACCTAATCCATAACTATACTACTGTTTAATGAAATCCCATATTCGTGTAAAAATTGGTATTTAGGTTGCGAACACACGGATTGTAACACCCGAAGCCTGCATTTATAGAACTAACTATCGCAGTCTTATACATAATGTGACATTCTGAAAAAGGCTTGCCAAAAGCTCCAGAAATGTCTCATGACTATAGATCCGGATTTTGATATATAAATTTACACACAAGTAGTGCGCGTCTAAGCAGAATATTCATACTCATATCATAAATGCGAAAAAAACTCTGTTTGCCTGTTTATCTGTCCTTGTTTCATGGCCAAACCGCTGCACCTATTTCAATAAAATTTGAGAAGGGCATAAAGGCTACTTACTCTTTGCTGCGATTAAACGCGCACAAAAGCTAGTATTAAATATATCTTTGTCGATTCGTCTCGGACATAGTAGGTTAATGTCTAGCAACTTTGTATTAGTTAATAAACTTGGGATATCATACCATAGAATCACGGCATAGTATTTGAATTTTATGTTTTTATCATTGATTTTCTTATTACAACAACCCATAATGTCCCACTGCTGGGCTCGGGTCCCCTCTCAGGAGAGGGTTAAGGCCATACGTCCCCACGCTGGCCAAGTGCGGGTTGGGGACTGGCAAGAATACGTTGTGGCTACGTAAATCTTGCCGTTGGATGTTTTTAGACCGCCCGAAGGCCTCCAACTAAGCTTCACGACTGTTATCGTATGATAACAACCGGGACCGACTGCTTAACGTGACCTCCGAATCACGGAGACGCTCATGGTAACATGCCACCAGCGGTCACCCATCCAGGTACTGACCGCGCCATCGTTGCTTGCCCTCGATGATTGTTTCTAATCACCGAGTGCAACTGGGCTATGAGCGCCTATTACGAGTTTGAAAATGGTTCCAAAACTTCTCTTGAAGGTTTAGCTTAAAGGAACCGCAGTCTTAAATATATTCAGTAATTAGCAGTATCCTCCAGTTTCTTTTTTATTTCTTTGTCATGAAAAACTGTACTCTAGAAATTCATAAAAGTTATTGTTCGAAATTTGGAGCTTTTGTATTGTAAGCGCGCTTTGCTCAATCAATTGTAATATTAATGAAATAATGTTCCATTTCCAGGTACAGATGAGGATAAGAAAGAATTCATAGACTTCGCAAATTTGGGGTGTTCTTGTCCATGTGCCAAGGAGTGCATTGCGCCGCGATGTTGTGAGCCTCCGAAAATACCTACCATAACTCGTATATAGCCGTATTATATAATATAACAATGGGTTATATAATGGTCGGAACACTTCTCGGTCTTTATTGTTTCCCTAAGTAACAGCTTCGACGTTATATTTTAAAACAGCCACCTACTCTTGCCCATAATAATAATTCTGCCTTGTAGATAGTCCTAGTACTAAGAAATAGATGTAATGTTATTAATACAGTAACATATCCAGAGTAGGTAACCAACCAAATTCTTACAGAAGTCGGAGCGTATCTGTTGCCGTGACAAATATACTGTGTCGCTTCTTTGAACGTTCTATTCAAATTTCTGAATAGAACAATTGTAAAACCATGAAATAAGTTAATTTGCCGGCCTTGTACGCTTACATTGATAGTAAAAACAAATTGTCTTTTAATATATTCCCGTTGTGCCAAAAGGTGAAATGATTAAGGTGTAATATTAAGAATAGAACCAAAGAAGTTCGTTTGAGTGTTGCGGTGCGCGACGAAATTTCTAATCGTAGTAAATAACAAAGAACCTACAAGTGAAAGTGAAAATAATAAAAACATGGTTCGCGAACAATCGTCACTCGGGTGCACTCGCTAACTGTGTTGTCGCTGACACCGAAATGAACATAATTCAACTTGATGACATAGATTATTGTTGAAAAATAAATAGATATTGTTGTAGTTCTTATAGTCACAAAATAACGTTTTTTGCTAGCAGTGAAATGTACTTGCCATTGACTCTATTGTTGATAGAGAAAACAACTCGTTCTGCATTAGCAGCAGCAGAGCTATTAAATTAATTTTAGTACCGAATTTTTTTTATAAAGATGTATTTTATTTGTATTGAATGTAAAAAGTTACACATAACATTGTATAATGTTATATATTTTTATATATTTCTTTATTACTGTTGTCAGGAACTTATAATTTGTTTAAATTGTTTTAAGTTCAAATATATATTTTATATTTTTCGGTACTTTTATACGGCAGAGGTAGCGTACAAAGAGACTGTGATGTTCCCTTACAGTATTAAGTCTTCTAGGAAAAGCTATATTATAACTAATAAGATAATTACTGTTATCACAATAAAAATGTGCAAATAATAGTTTGTAAGTGTTTTGTGTACAAAGTCTTGTTGATTATTAATTTGATGACAAAATAAACTAATTTTACTATTATATTGCATTGTTTTGACTAATTAACTTAAAATCTACAATTGTGTATGTACTATTTTCTTTTTAATTTATTTTAACAAATTACGCATGTTACAGTCTGCCAAACTTATTTTGGTGCTTTACATTTGGTGCCACTATTCACTAGAATCCGTACCAAAATCTATGTAGGCAAGAAGTTATCGTATATCAACTCATGTAATCGAGAATTTTTTTCATTGTTTATTTTCTCAAAATACATTTCTTAAAGGATTTTCAAGTGGTGTACCCTTTTGTGAAAGTAAGTAAGTAAGTAAAATAAGGAAAGTTGCGATTTTTATGTTCCAACAAGACGCGGCGCTTGTATCTAGAGTGGTCTTTCCATAAGTGCTCTCAAAAGTTTTGATTGTTCATAATTTCAAATATATAATTTGCGAGACGAACTATGATATTCAATACGACTACGACGAACATGGATATTCAATAAGTTTCGACATCTTGTCGCAGTAAGTGGCGGTTCATTGAAACTGAGTAATAAAAAACATGTTAAGAGAATATCTTATACTCTCACGACTGTTATTTTATAAAAGTTACATTCCCAAGATTATATTCTCAAAACATATATTGATCACCTGATGTCACTTTTCACAGCTTACATACCAGTGAAGTAAAACAAACTTCTCGTATAATAAGATGTTTATTGGTTATATCAAGAATATTAAGAGAACTTACTATCGTCTACGTAAAACATTTTGTTGTATACATATATGGCTAATAAAATATTTTATAGACGTTTATATAAAGGTTTAAGTGTTAGTTTTAACTAATTAACCTAACTACTGACGCAATATCAACTTGGTCACGTCATAACCGAGATAACACAAATCTACCATTTAGGAAGTCTAATACCACACAAACAGTGATAGAATAACTATTCGTAATGAATGCAGTGCCTCATGTGTCCTCTTGCCTAAATTATCTGGTGGATTCATTACGGTAGACAGCACTTGGTGCAGATACAAAGAGACTAAATAATTATTTTCTGGTCTACAAGTACAGTAAACTATGTGGGTGTATATTAGTATCTAGTATAGTCCATTCGTTTAGATAGTGTCGGTACACCCGCAGGTAGTGGTTATTGTAGTGAAATACGAATATATTGATTCATACAACAACGTAAACTGACAAAATATACTTGTAGATGTAAGCTGCAGCCGAGCCCTTTGATTTTGTTGCGGCTTGCCGCACGTACGACGCCAGTGCCGTTAAGGTGACCGTATCTAAGCGAATGGAATATATAGTGAATTTCACAGAACTGTGTGTAAGTGGAATAAAACAAATCTGCTCAACTTTTAAAAAAGGTTCTCGTTATATTTGTTTATGGCCTGCTGCCTTATGGCATATCTCTTTGGTATTTTAACCTTTTTAATAAGTTAAAGTAAGGGGCACAGGGTACAGGTATTAACCCGTAAACCCGTACCTCTACTTTCCTTGACTTTAATTTAATTTACCAAACATCCCTAAGAAGAGGGCTACGTTCAGCAGTGGACTGTTAAAGGTTCTCGATGAAGATAAAGGGAAACGAGAAGGATAAAGTGGCTAGGATATAGTATATTTAGGAAAGTCTCGTATGGAGATTTGATTAAGACTGCAGTAGCAGTGTAGTAGTAGCTATGATTAGAGAGAAAAGCATCAACAAGTGGTTTATAACTTTTACAACACTAATAAACCTTAATACATCATAATAAGTTAACACAAATACCTAATTAGGAGATGAAAATGTTCATATCTAATTTTACAGTCATGTTTCTTCTTATCTGCTCAACATTTCATAGAAATTCACTGCGTTATAGGAAATTAAACGAATACGAATTACAAAGTATTTTTTTAAAAGGAAATTATTTTTGTTATTTAATCTTCATAGTCATTGAGTTGCTGGACGACGTCTGTTGTATTTATTTTACGACATTGGGACGGCTTGCAGGGGCGGCTTTTGATCAATCGCCGACAGTCCATAAGCTCGCTGGCTGCAGCATTCTGTATATAAAAGGACGCTAGTTAACAGTGTGTATCATATATAAATATGACATTGACTACACGGTTGGTGGTTCAGTGGCCGCCACCCTGCTTCCTACTGCGCCAAGTGTTATGGGTTCAAATCCTACATGGGACAATACTTTGTGTGATCCATAAATTATTGTTCTCAGTCTGGGTGTACTTTGTGTCCGTTTCATGTGTGTTTGTAAAGAACCCCGTGACAAAGGAATGTCCTAATGCGGGAGTTGTCTTTAAAAAAAAAAAAACATGTGTACGCAAATTTTGATAATGAATCTGCTAAAACTAATCTATACAACCTCATCTTTCTTGTTGCATGATTGCATCCACAAAAAGTATAACACTGAAGTTATTTATCTTCGATATTACTTTTTTGTGGCTTTTTATTAAAATTACCTCGTAAAAAATCGATTAATGTACTAAATTGTCACTAAAGTCAAAACAAAGTAGTATTGTTTATGCGGACTGTCCTAAAACGTCACTGCTCGGGGGCCTTCGATCAACAGTAGACGGCGATAGGAATGAATACGATGCACTAAATTAAAATTAAATCTTACCAGAATAAGTCTATAGTTGAGCTTTATTGCGAACTCGCAGTCTCCCATACATGCGGTCCACCCTAGCCAAGGTCCCACCGCGCAATTTTCTTCCGCTAAACATATACACAAACCATTTATTTGGTAATACGTCATTAGTACATACCACTTAATTCGTGTATTTAGCTGTGTCGTCGCTACGTATATCTTTAAATATGAAAACTTCAAACCTTGCCATACGATCCTGGGTTCTGATCAATTATAATATCTAGAAATTGAATCTGTATTACAATGAAATATAATCATCTACAGAGCCTACACCGTCATAAGCTTTAATAAAATAACTCTACCCAAGTTTTGATTGATGGTGAAGAATCCAAATCAATAAGTGTTATTAAGCCCATGAATTTTCGTGTCCCCTATTTTATCGTTGGACTAGTGCAAAATAAGAGAAATGGAAAATATTATTAATGAAAAAGTAAGTACCAAAAAAACAAAACATGCAGCCCAGGCTTCAAAAATTTTGTTTTTGGCTTTCTCTAGATTTCTCGCTAAAACTACAATTGTCAAGTTTGGGTTTCTTATCTTATCTATAATGGGTCATCTTGACAGATTGATAGACAACCCATTAAAAAGATTTATATGGCATGATTATGATTAGGATAATAATGAGCAAACAGCAAAAATATCAAAACAAAATATCCAGTCATAGTTCACAAAATTTGTTTTTGGCTTACAAGCTTTCAAAAAATTTCGCGCCAAAAGTACAACTGTCAAGTTTGACTGCAATTTCCCATTAAAAAGATTTACACGTCGTGATCATGTTTAGGATAGTTTAAAGAGAGATCAAAAGCTTTGTTATTGTTTGCTAAAATTTTATTTTTACATTTTTACTAGCTTTTGACTGCGGCTCCACCTGTGTGAATGTCGGTTAACACGATAAAAAGGAACCTATGTTTATCTCCAAGGTCTAATCTATTACTATCTATCTATTAAGCTAACGTTACTAATTTAAGATCCCCTAGTTTTATTTAAGACGTAATTTACAAAGACTTGTACATAGTTATTAAACCAAATCACCTTAACTTCAAAATAGAGAAGCCATACTAATTTTGTTTGTTTTGGTAATCAATCGGATATCTACTGTAAACACTTTAATTAATAAATATAACTATTATGTATATTGCTTATACCGCGTATTACAATCTAAACAAGACATTGTTTTATAGTGTACGTGAGTTTTATGTGAATTGTGTTACTTAAGAGTGCTACTAATTAAACTATGCTTACCCTTTTATGCATCAGAAGCGAGATGTTATGCAAGCATGTAAAAAAATACGATGAATACTATCTAATATGGACATATTGCTTACACATTGCTGATACTAACCAAGTCAAATGACTACAAGACACCTCCTTATTACGTTTATAAATTGATAAGTTACAGTAATTTTGGGTAATATTAGATCAGAAAATCTGGTTTTACTTTGCGTTCGTTATTAATCAAATTATATTATGATTTTTTTATGGAATAGGGGGCAAAGGAGCATGTGTATCGCCTGATGATGAGCGATAACCGCTGCCCATGGACTACCGCAACACCAAAGGCGTTACAAGTGCGTTGCCAGGTCTTTTGAAAATGAAGAGGGGTTGGGGTATGTGGCTCAGGTATCCTCACACATTCGGTGAAACACAGCGCATACGCTGTGTTTCCGGTTTTACCGCTTTTCTGTTAGCAAACTCATGGCTATATATATATAACAGTATATAGTATATATATATAGAACGTAATTGAATAAAAGCAGTTAATACATAACTGTCATACTATAACTATGATATAAGCACAATCTAGTGAATAAACTATTTTACGACCTTAAATACCATTACTGGGACAGATGTGGTTCTATTCGTATTCGAATCACATTATGTCGGATCAATCAGTCATTGGAGTGAGACTCTTGATCCCTAATTACAACCATATTCAGCCATATCAGATTTTCTATTATTACTTTCGTATAGGTAGGTCATACATTATGAAACCTGTATCTTATTTCACCTTGCAGGCAAATGCTCTCATTAGAGTAAATAGTCGCATCAATTACTTTAGTAAAGTAATTATGTATTTATTATTAAAGATTATTCGGGTCACATCTGTGTGAGTTATCGTTTATTGTGGCAAAATAAAATAACGCTTTAAGAATAGAATTAAATATATTTATCACAAAAATCTACCTCGATATGCAAACGTAAATTATATTGGGCATATTTGTTATACATATATAGTTCTCATGTTACGTTATTATTCCGGATGAACTATGAAAATTGCGGACCGATTTTCACGCTCTTTTTTAAATATGTGTTTTGCTGGCGTGCTTAAGATGGGATAGTTAACATCACGGTGAAACCAATATGAGCCAAGCAATAACTTTAAATTATTGTAAATTCAAAATAGTAATAATTTTAAATTAATTGGGCTACTGTTTAAGAGATGCTTAAGTTCGACGCAACATCTAACTACTGAGCTCCAGTAAACATTTCAACATCTTATCATTGGACTCTGACATAATATTTCCGATAATATGGAAAGCAATGAATTGTTTCCTAGTTTACATTGTGTAATCTATGAAGTAAATGCCTGGTACTTTACGACATGCTTAGCGTATTGTGTGAACAAATGTAACAATAACTCACCATGCATTGATGGGATATCATTTTGTATAACTTCATTGTCTTGGTGAGATGGCGTAGGCTTTAGCTTTTTTTCACTAACCTCGATTAGTTTCGCTTGTGTTGACTGGTTCTGTTTCGATCTAGGCTCTGAGAAAAAATTTATAAATCTAATAAACGTATATATTACTTGTAAAGTAGAAGATAAATATTCTTAATTAAACACGAAAAATAACAGGCAAGCCATTTCCACACTATTATCAGTTTATGCTAAAATGATAAAAGATGGCTTAACTTTACTGGCAAGGTCCCGGCAACAATAAGTATACTAACAAGTATTTATATTAAATATTATAATTATACGCGTATTAAACAAAAGTAGAGCCAGATACAGCTGAAACTGTAGTTACTGTAAAGCTTATAAAAACGAAAAATGTTTGTGTACTTATATGTATAAATTGGATATTATTATCATGTAAAAGTGTGGGAAAATATTTATATTATAAATGTATTTCTTTATTGCCACAAAACGCACCGAGATAATAGATAATTATTTATTTTTATATCGTTATTATATAATATAATCATAAAATAAACGCAACAAAAGATGAGTTACAAGGCTGTAGACGTAACAATTGGCGGTCTTATCGCTCACGGCGATTTCTTCCAGACAATCTTAAAAAGGATATTTAACTATATATTACCATTGTTAGTGGTGGCATTGAGCAAGGTCCGGCAAGCCTGCAGGCAGTGGTCCCTGGTGCGAAAGTTGTTCCCGTTCCCGCCGCAGCCGCTGAAGCCGAAGGGCTCGCAAACGCCTCGTGCCCACTCATAGAACCAGCGCTCTTCATACCCACGGCAGTGGCCCACTGACATAGGTAGCTTGCACACTTCTGTATGGGTACACACAAACAACAGCATTTTTACTATAATCAACTCTTAAGTGTAACTATGTTATATAAATATGTCGATCTTTTTTAAATAGGAGGAATATCAGATTTTGTAATCTGATTCAGGTATTCTGGTATTCTTGTTTTACTAAACGCTTTAGGTTAGTTCAGCGGATCCGCTTAGCGGGATGTAAGTGAAATATTTCATGTCTTTTTTCCATTCTCATAGAAATAGTTTGGTAGTAAATTTGAGGTAATAGCTTCCTTTACCATTAGACACGGTGGTGTTTATGCAGCTAATATCCTCTCCGTCACATAAGGCCTCTTGCTGCGTCAGCGTGAACTGGCATCGATCCATGTGCTCTTGAACTGCACTCTCTACAGCCGGGTCATCATGCGTCATATTTTCCACTGGATACTCCTACAATAAGAATCTCATTACCTTTCAACTGCATAAGTATTTATAAAAATGTAATCCAAAAGATTATTTTATATTAAAGATGGAACACAAATTACTCTAGCCCCTGTTGCTACAAATCATAATATTTTTATACGCTGGACTAGCTGTTTTTGAACGCTTATTTGTGTTGTCATTTTATCCCGAATGGTTCGTAATAACATTAAGTACCTATATTATCATTAAGTGTGCTTTCAAACTCTAACGCAGCAGCAATTAGAATACAACTTACAATGGCTTGGAACTGTGCAAATCTTCGATTCCATTGCGCCAAAAGCCTTCGCGACATTTCATGTTGTACTTTATCGTCCCGCGTGATGTACAATCGAGTACGTAGACGATGCCCACGTCCACATTTCGCCGAACACGGTGACCAACTGCCCCATGACGTCACACGACAATCACCTCGTGTTATATCCTTTAACAGTAAATAGTCGATAGATTTCTCTCATGTACCGCAAATATGATAATTTTATAACAAGAAACTTACGACGAAAAACCAATCGAAGTTTGTTGCATTGTTGGTTCGGTTTCCAGTTGGTCTGTAAAAGAAGTAAAACTTCATCGGGTGCAAGGCCTGCAGTATATAAAATATATACGAAATGTAACTGGCTATGATAGAAAGAGAGAAAAAAAATGTGTACTCGCACCTCTTTTACGAAACGTAACTCTCTCTCTTTCTATCTTCACTAACTTATATTTCTTCTTCTTTTGATGAATGGCAATCAGCCGGATCAGCTATTTCTGCCAATGTCAAGTATTTCAAGTCTTCAATTCTAAGTCTTCGAGTCTTCAAGTCTTCGTCGTGATGGAATTAATGATAAAAAATATAAAAAATGTGGATGACATGAAATGGGGACCGTCTTTCGCAAAAACAAAAAACGATCTCCCACTAACTTATATCTCCCTCGTTCTCAACTTCCGTCAACACTCTTGTCACATATTCACCAGCTTACTTTCCAAGTCAAGCGAGCGTAAAGAAGTTTCACTTCAAAAGTCATTTGCATCCACGACCACCATAATAAAACAGAAAAATTGGCTAGCATCCAATCGCTCCAATTTTAATATTTTTAAAGTTACAAATTGGAGAAACCCACACATCAATGATTTTAACTTTCTAACTTACAAACAAAAATAAATCTCACTTCTCACAGGGTCCAATATCGCACGGCATGGCTTGGCTCAATATTGTCCTGGCACGGTATCCAACATGGCATCGTTTGTAAGCCTTATCTGCTACATAATGCCTTGTTCTAGAACGCACCCCGCAAC
The DNA here is from genome assembly GCA_003709505.1 of Hyphantria cunea. NCBI lineage: Eukaryota > Metazoa > Arthropoda > Insecta > Lepidoptera > Erebidae > Hyphantria > Hyphantria cunea. The sequence continues at coordinate 174,871 of PKRV01003346.1, forward strand.
CTTCACATGGCGACCATTCAGACCACGAGGACACAGCACATGGACCAGTCGATTCCGCTGGATCTGGTTCGTATTCTGATGGAGCTCTAGCATGACATACAAAAATAATCTAACTGTAAAAAAAACATAAACTATAAAAAGTGAACTGAACAGATTCTCCTGTACACACAATAGAAAATTATATTAGTAGACCAAAATAATGTTTATGTATGTCTAATATCTCCGTAAGAAACAAAGTACAAAAAGAGTACAAAATCACGCCCTATGGAATCCATATATTGAGTGTATCAATTTAAAAAAAAATACGAAATAAGTGCATAAAGTGGATAAATTAATAAATAAAAATAAACAACGTACCTGCAATGCATCCTCGGCCCATGACACCTCTTATAATCTGTGAGCGCTACCCTACAAGCTTCCGCGTAAGCTCTGGCGGGCCACACGTATTGCCTTTGCCGAGTTGCACGTCCTAGCCCACACGACACACTGCAAGGTCCCCAGGGACCCCACGACTCAGTTGTGCAAGCGCCACCGCCTCCTCCAAGAGTAGCTCCACCGTGCAATTTATGCATTCGGTCTGCGCCTTCACCGTCTAAGTTGTCAAAGAAAAAAAATGTGCATAAAAAAGCGAAGAGTTTTCAAATTAACTGCAAATTTTTTATAGTATTTAACTAAAACATTCTTGTCACAGTTATTCAAATGGGATTTGATAAAGTAGGAAATATTAGAGGATACCTAAATTTACACATAACCCGGGTGTTTGCATGGAAACAAATTAAATCCTCAGTGACCTTTGATAATTTACAAAAAGAATTTACTAGCTGCGTTGACTTTCGCCTGGGCCGAAAAAAGATACTTTTTCCTCAAAAAGACATATTCACTCTACTCTTAAATCGGCCTCAATTGTAGGTAATGATTTACAAGTAACAAATTACAAGACTTATTTACATGATCCATCAGTAATTTACAAGAGAGACGTTGAAAGCTTGATAAAAAGGACTTTAATTGTAAATTACCTGATGCATTACCAGCGGCATCACAACTTTTCTCATACAGCCGTAGTCGTGTCAACCTCAATCGTGCAAAAGGTCGCATTTCGCCTGCAGAATTGTAGAACGGGGAGCGAACATCTCGAGGCCAATCTGGCCGCAAAGCGCGCACCGGGGCCGAAGGCAATGTTGGTGTACGACGAGACTGACAGATTAAAGTCGATATTAGAATTCTGTTTAAGGAACAAAATTCATTATTACTAGAATTTATCCTCATTCCCGCTATTTCTGTTAAGCTAGTGTGCTTTTAAACCAATAAATTTAGAGAGACTAGATGTGAGTAATATACAGATAAAAATTACGTGACTTACCATGTAACTAATACCGTTATCCGTTCCAGCATCATAAGGATACAATGAAACGGTTGCAGATGAGCTCCAAGTACAATTTACATTACATAGTTCCAATGCAGAAACTCCAACGAACCAATCAGGGGATGGTGCTAATTTGGATGCTAAAGAAATCAGATGATGTTTCGCGTCAACTCGGAATACCGCAAAAGTGTTTGGTGTACCAATTCCGCCTATTTGCTGCCAGGATATACCTCGAGTTTTGATGATTGTCCTGATATGGTCACTCTGTGGATATTTTAAAATATACTTTATACGATCTTCTCCATAAACACTGTAGAGAGTACTTAGTATATATTTGTACCTCAGACTTTAGTTCTTTCTCTAGGGCAGTAGTAGTCCCATCATCGACAAGACGCCTTAGGCCAGTACTAGCAACTCGTCCTTCTTGCCACACGCGAAACTGTGCAGTGTGCGATGCACCAATAACATCACCGAAATGTGCCCGCGCGTTCTCTGGTGGAAATTCCCGTGGATGCGTATTTCGTGACCATAGACTCTCAAATGTTACCTAAGATAGTAATACAAAATGCGTAGTAATATTAAAAAATAAAATCTAATGACTTAAATATCCATTAGCTTTGAAACTACAGACACGTCACAATTGAGACGCTCCTGAAAAGGATTATAAGCTTAGTCATACTTACTTCGTACTTCGCTTCATCACATGCACAACAAGGTTCCACAATAGGTGAAAGTTTTGCAAAATTGGAAGATGCGGCCGGAGCTGCACACAACTCGCGCACTAACACGGACCAGCCTTCGCTAGTTCCACCGCCCGCGAGAGGTATTGGACCCGCTTTCGCACATATGCGAATGCATAGGTCCTTTATATCGACTGGTGCACTCCATATAACCTGGATGAGGAAAAATTACGTAGATAGTTAAAAATTGCACCTGACTTTTCCATTTCTATTGAGGGATTTGTTTCATTAATATTTTTTGTAAATAGTTTTAGGCTTTGTCTATTCTTATCGGAATAGCTCTCAAATTTAGAAACATCTGCTGAATGCTTTGCCGAAAGCCATCGAGTGTTTACGATGTGTAAGAAGCACCTGCAAACATAATTTTATACTTAAGTAGGTATTACTCAATCCAAGTGAGCCGTATTAAATTCAGTATTTAACCAAAAAAAAAACTATTTTTGTTTTGTTTATAATTTCACATATAATAGGTACCTGAACTTCAGTCTTAGGATGTGAAGTAGCATTATCCACTGCAGGGGAACATTGTTCATGAATTTTAGCCTGTGCATCATATGCTTGAAACGAACCAAGGGATGTATTTACAGCCTCGATGGGCTGATTGATTATAGTTTCTCCCTTGGCAGTATCGCTGCGTACTTCAACCCATATCGTGAAGCCTATGAAAGGTGTAGGCCCCTGCCCGCTATCTACACCTTGAAGCGTTACTGAAAACGATAAACATCATTAAAGATAGATATTGTTTTTAAAAATATTTTTTAATAGAAAAAACAAATATCCTATTATAAATCAAAAGGCAATTCGTACATTTGCACAAAATGATACGATAATGAATTGACTTAGAAACAGACAATATATTTTAAGAATTTAAGAAAAACAAAGTTTTAAACTTCAATTTTATCTCGCAAATGTTCCACGAAGAATGAATAAATAAATAAATGTGCCGGACATCTAACACTCTGCTCCGACACACCCCAACCCTCTAGTGGTTGCGGCTAGCGACGACACCCAGCACCATCTCACGCGTACGCAGGCCCAAGCATGCGCTTAGGGATCCGGACGACGACACCACAATCGCTCAACGTAGAGCGTAAGCGGCACGCGCAAACACGAATCGCCCACGGTTTCGTCCCCGCCGCCGGGGCCGTAACACGCGACGCGCTTTTCAACAAAATTACGGGGCTTAGTCGCCCTAGCCCACCAGTAACGCCCCAAGCCGAGGTCCGTACCCCACAGGGGGTGCCCTTGGGCGATGTTACTTAATTAATTACCGGTTGAGAGCCCTCAGCGCTCACCAATAGTCCGCGTAAAGTTGTAGAGGCCACCGAGGGCAAAAGCTATAGTCCTAACAAAAAAAAAAAAAGAAAGATATCTAACACACAACGCCATCTAGTCCCAAACTAAGCAGAGCTTGTATTATGGGTACTAGATAACTGATATAAATACACACATACTTTTTTTCAAATATTATTAGAGACCAAATTATATGCAACATACAAAGCTTGTTATATTCATGCAAATACGCATGAAAAATGCTTGAAATGTGTACGAAAAATGTCAGAATATGCAAAATAAATGATAAAGTTTAAGAACACAAAAAAGAAAAACAGTAAGTTTTCTTATCCCTTGATAAACGATAATAGGTATAGTAGTAACATTAGAGGACGTTAAAATTATTTAATACTTTTGTAAACGTAACCAATCAAGTATTGTTCCACATGTTCAGTGGTAAGATTTTATCCTACCACTGAACATGTGGAATAGGTTTGTAACACAACCAATGAGATAAGTGGGCAGAATTTTAACTCGGGTGCTATGTTGGCACTTATAATTTCTACCAAAAGTTTTGCCATCCCATTAATAAAACTATCAATTTAACACAAATGTTCAAGACCTGGATTATTTCTTACATGTTTTCAAAGTTTTTTAAGTTTATGCGGCAATGCCTTTACCAACATGGAGTTCATTTGGCGCACTTTATTCCTTGCGTTAAGGGTGGCCTAAATATGCAAATGCATTTAATCCGGTATCTGTTATACATAGAAAATACTAAACTCCAAAATGAATATTTGCAGAACATACAAACATTTGATCCGACCCGGGAATCGAACCCAAGACCGCAAGAACAGTAGTCGCATACGCTACCGTTGCGCCACGGCGGCAGTCGGATAAAGTGCAGCAAATACACTCTTATTTATGTCCAGTACTAATCAAAATGCAATAAGACTTCTTGGTTTCGTTTGGCTATTGATAGCAGAAAGAATGGAATATTTGTGTGGACTTAAGATATTGTACCAAACCTGTATAAAGTTCTCCTGAGAGAAAAAACTCGGGTTCACCGGCGAGGCCAAGCCGATAGTGTGCATCAATGGGCTGCGCGTGCGGTGGTGCTTTTTCACACTGCGGCTCACCTGACGATAGAGTCCACAATGCGACTGCCGCGAAAAGACTCGTCCTGTCCGATTATTCACTCATTAGCACCACTTGGTTAAACGACTTTAGGTAAACTAACTAATAATAGTATAATCAGAGCAATCTCTATTGATATTATTAAATTATTATAAAATATTTGTTACATTCAAAAAAATCGAATTATACCCAAGTTCCTGGTCAAATATAATTCACCAGGTGCTTTTGTGGGAGTTTAATTTTCAAGAATTTCACTTTTGCTAAGTACTCACTAAGTCTATTATAATACAATTATTATATTGTATTTCGTAGTAGATGCATTTGTTTTATTTTTCTAGGGTCCTAATTGTGTCTTTTTAGCACACTCTTAACCTGGAAAGTTTATTAAATTTCCATTTGAGCTTTTTATTATTAGATTTTCATGCTGCTATTTATACAAATTACATTATTAATACATTATTATTATCATCGTTATTAATATAAAATACAGTCACTTAAACAAACTGGTGAATGAATAAATAGGTTGCAGACACTTCCGTACTTAGAAGCAGGAGATAGAAGTTCAGAATTCAGTTCAGCCACAACAGGTACATAGTCCGCATACCTGGTACAGTTTCTTTAAAAGTCTAAGAAATATTATCTCGCTTTTATCAAATATTTTGGATTAAATAAATGTAATTTATTCATTTATTATTATTTATTTAGCTACTGTAAAATATTTAAATTTAAGACTGTACGAACCTATGCTTCTTCTTGTAATATTAAAATTCAGTCTTGACTGCATTTTAATGTTACAAGTAAAAAGTAAGTAAAAATTAGTCTAAGTTATTTACAAAATGTATAAATGTTACTTAGCTAATGCAGTAAAAGTAAATTGAAATATCACAAATAATAGTTATACGATTTAAAAAAAATACAAAAAATCAATAACGACAAATTGAAATGCATCTAACGCATCCACCATTTAATGAAAACCGATAGGTTAAATCTGGATCTTGTAATAACAAAGAGAGTTCAACGACCTCGTATAGTGTCAATCAACCTTAAAAATATTTATAGACAATAAAATTGTTGATTTAAATAGATACACAACGTTGTGCAAAATATATTATAAGTATACCTACACTGATTTCATATTCAATCGCGATTTGTATGCACACGACGGAGCGAGCGCGAGATCCGCCCGCCTTACATTCCCGCCCTACAAAGGCTAACTGAATCCGTGTCGGCTCTCACAACTGCCAATACGACCTTTCGCTTCCACCTAGCTTTTCTCTTTCGCTATGTGTGCTAGCGCTATAATTGGTGGTAATTGATTTTCAGCGCCCCTATTCTTGCTCACGAAATCGTTACATCGCGTTGGGTATTTGTAGGGCTAGATTTAGTGATCAGAAATCAAAAAATGTTTTAAAAGAAGTTTTTGTAATGTAAACACGATAAAATAACGTTATAACTCGGATGAGCTTGTTTTATTACATAATTGATTGTGTAACTTATAGTTTTTTTCATTTATAACCTTTGTATCTACTTTTTGAAAATAAATTTATTATTGTTATTATTATTAAATTTATTATTATTTGTATTTTGGTACATAGGTAAAGAAATCCAAAATAGAATAGAAGATTATAGAAATCTAAAATGTATCATATTATTAGAATGGCCTAATTTAAAGATTTAACTAATCGAAATAAATTTAGTTACATTTACTGATTGTAAAATGTTATTGTTTACCCGACTACGATGATACCAAAAGGAAGGGTAATATTTAACTGTCTATAATTAATTTGTTCCACCATAAGGCCTAGAGTACAAAACCGATTTTAATGAACTAGGTGTCAATACACTGACTAAACTGACAATACTACATTTGACTACACGGTTGGCCTAGTGGTTTCGGAGAAGGACAAGAGGAAGAAAGTAGGANAGTGATCGCCACACTGCTTCCTACTGCGCCAAGTGTTGTGGGTTCAAATCCTTATTGGGACAACACTTTGTGTGATCCAGAAATTGTTGTTCTACGTCTGGGTGTACTTTGTGTCCGTTTCATGTATGTTTGTAAAGATCCCCGTGACACAGGAATGTATATTCCTGTGTCACGGGGATCTTTTTTTATTAAAAAATAAAAAAAAGTGAATCGTAATAATGGCCCCTGGTGACATAAGTTATATTAATTTTATCAAAAGTTTTTAACGAGTGCTTAAAAACTTTTTTTATCATACGGTTATACTTTTTTAGACTTTTTACTTTTATTAATAAGTAGATTCGAAGATCTTGATTAGAAAAGCAAAAATGATACCACATTGGAAACATATCTATATAAAAATATGTATAGTTTGTGATTTGCGACGATACATGACTGTCATTCATGAATTTAGTTTAAGGCACTAATATTAAAGAGAGTTGGATGCAAGGATGAGATTAATTAGTGGATTCAACGTTGGGGATGAATAGGTATTTATATAAATACCAAAATTATTTGCTTTTCATTCATTACTTTGTCAAAAAAGCAGGTTTCGTTGTACACCTGTAGCACACAAAAAAGATTTTAGAGATTTGAATTATTTGACCATCCATCTATTCTGATTCCGATTTCCGGGTCGGACTAGATGTTTATATTATCTGCATATATTTGTTTTAGAGTTTGGGTGTTTTCTATGCATAATTATGTATGTATTTACAAAAAAAAGAACTATATATGTATTCATATCAGTTACCTGTAATACAAACCCTGCTTTGTTTGGGACTAGATGGCATTGTGTGTTTGAATGTCTGAAAATATTTATTTATTTACTAGTTGACTCGGCGAACTTCGCACCGCCATAATTTTTCTTCGTGATTATTTTCAAAATTTTCAGGAAAAACTTGTTTTGGTATGGATACCTGCCTCAGTTTCCAGGGGGTAGAGTTCATGGGTCCTGATGGCGTAAGAAAGCGGTGCCCGGATCTCTCCCGTCTCAGGCACAGAATGGCACACCGTGTGGTTTTAGTCGGTTCGATTGTAACACACCGCCCCGCCGCAAACCCCGGTGGGGTGAAGGCGCGAGGGGGTTTCCACACGGAAAAAAAGGGGGTAGAGTACAGTGGCGAACTTCGACAATATAATTCCAGTTTTCTTTTATTTTATAATTTCCATACAAAACTTGTTCCGACCAAATGGCGTTTAAGAGCTCGTTATTCTATAGACTACTATTAAATGGTCAGTAGGCAAATGCTTACGTGACAGTAGTTACAGTCTCTTTAGGACAATCTTGAACTTGTGATCGAAACATGTTTGACTTCGATCAAGTTAACTGTTAGACTAAATAGCGAATTTAAATAGTTTTCGAAATTTGCATTTAAATGTTTTTATAGTATAAATTATCTGCCAAAATGACTCTACTCAGCCTTATGGAAAGCATGAGTAATATCTAAGACTGGTGGTTATCATCCTTATGTGACGGTAATATATGATTTGATAAAAAATGTGCCTACATTTATTAAGTAGTGTTGTTGAAATTTTTTAAGTATTTTTTAAGCTATTTTTTTATAAACTATCATTCACTATGGTTATGACTCAAATTATAACTACTTAAATATGGTTTTTTATATTTACTGAAAGAATCTCTTTTGCATTTTAAGTTGTCTGGACTTTAAAAGAGACGATGATCCCAGAGTTTGTTTCGTCCTTTCTTCTCAGGGCTAGTCCAGTAAAGAGACGCCGAAGTTATCTGCTCAAAAAAAAGTTTAACTTGCAAAAGTGTTCCTGTAACCTAATTGCTAAATAAAAGTCTCATTTCATTGTGAATGCGAATAATGCAGCATAGTGACCCACACTATTGTGACTATTCAGGATGAATTGCCCGGTATGATATTGGGAGAAAAGTACATGCGCTGATGGTGAGTTCCGGATTTTAACTGCTGCTGCTACTGACAACTTATGTCAACTGCTCAAAAGTGGTGACTTCTAGGGCCAGTACGGATTGTCGTGTACAGGAAGGGCAGAAGGTGGGACCAGTTGGATGAGCTCGTCAGAACACTCTCCATGGTAAAGGCGATAGAGGATTGCCTCTATAGGCGGCATCTTTAACTACAGAGGCTCAAGGGACTGTCGATAATGCGGATTCCTCGCCACTGCGACCCATCGAGAGCGTCAAATAAATACTACGCGGATCCATAGCAAAGGTGAGAACGCACGCACACACACACACACACACACACACACACACACACACACACACACACACACACACACTATAATTTTCCTTAGAACTGTATAACATTGGTTGAACTAGAAGTCATCACATGTTACAGACACTTGGTATCAATGTTTCAAAAGCATTTCTTTCATATACATATCGTGTAGTTAGTAGATGTAATTTTTGGTTAAATAAATATTTATTAGTGTTAAAATTAGAATAGTACTCCACGCAGAAGCTTGTCTTATAAAGAAAGAAAGAACACATTTATTGGTTACACATAACAAACACGTAAAAGGAAAAAATAAGACATTTAACTAAGATTAAATAACAAACAATATACAAAACAAGCAAAATAAAAACACTGAAATGTCTGGCTGTATAACACCGATATTGACCAGAAAGAACTTTTTTTTGTTTTATGTAATAGAGTGCAAAGGTTCAGATGTATCGCCCGATGATAAGCGATTACCGCCGCCCTTTCATACCCTCAACAGCAGAGGCGTCACAAGTGCATACGGGCCTTTGGCATCCCGGTAGGTGTAGGACTCCGGTATCCTTACTCACTCGGTGAAAAACTACTCGGTGTTTCACACTGGATAGCTGTGAGGCCGTAGTATCACTCCGGTCAAGTCGAACCATTCATGCCGAGTGGCTTTCCCACGGTAATAATGGCCCATCTTTACATACATATATAAATCTTCTATGCGTGTGTATGTGACTAAACTCCTCCTAAACGGCTAAACCGATTTTAATGATTTTTTTGTGTCTATTCGTGAGGATTTGAAAATAGTTTAGATTTATAAATCGGTAAATAAAAACGATTTGTGTAGCTAATTGATTCGATCCGGCGTTTCCTTCGAGTGAAGTTATTTCAGTTACACCGAGGGGCTCATCTAGTAAATCTATCAATCTCTCGTTAAGTAAGCTATCTACAAGGTTTTTTTTATATATGAATCTACCAAAATATTACTACTCTGCCTAATGGAAAGCATAAATACAAACCAAGAGTGGTGGCTACTATCATTATCAATGCAGTATGCTGACCCACACTATAGCGGAGGTGGTCCAACGACCTGGTGAAACTAAAGCCGTTGTATGCTGGCTGCATAGTGTACGTCTTTCCGCTGGGAGAATGATAAGTGGTCGAGGCTTGTAGAAAATCTTGAGTAACACCAGTAGTTGTGTAGAAATTAAGTGCTCCAAATGAAGAAGTGTGCAAGTCGTGTGTTACTTAGGAACAAAATATGCTTTAAACTATCAGCCCGGCCCGGATTCGCACGGAACTTTCTGAAATTCTCGGGTTTCCTATAATATGCCATCTACATATTCCACATATGAACCTTCCTCTTAAATTACAATATATATTGCTGTAATCTACGATAAAATTGATAATGTAGTTTAAAAGATCTTACCGAATAGACTGCTGAAGCGACTTCATTTTAAACTATACAAGGTATATTACTATTAGTTAGCTTGGTTTTTTTTTTGGATATGGCAATCTGTGCCGATGTCGACAATTCTGCCATTAGCTAGGTATTGTAATGTTATCTATACATCGATCAACTAATATATGAAAGGGAAATGAAACAAACAGCAATTTCTAATTATCTTTTATTAATTATTATAAGTTAATAAACATACAGTATCAAATTTCAAAATAGTATTAAACCATTATAACATAATAGGTATTACATTAGAATTGAAGGCATCTTAATCTATGATTCTAAAAGTTTGACACCTACGAAATACTAAGAAAATTACCGAAAACTTGTTTCCTACTCAAAGTTTATAAAGGGATTTTACGCACGTGCTCACTAGAGCGCTCGATCAACCTTTGAATAAATTTAGCCCTCATAGTATCCCAGAAAACCTGGTAAAACTAGTTGAATTAGTAGTCGAATCCAAATAATCTTTTGAATAATAAAGGCTGGGAGATGATGAATATTAAACAAGCAGCTATCAAGACATCCACCTGAGATAAAAAAGCTAGAAAAAAATATAATCATATAAAATCAACGAGAAATCGTTTGGAAAATATTAATAATAAAACTAGATTGCACTTAATATATTAATCGAACACTTTGGTCATACAGTTACATACATTTACATATAATAACAATATATTTTTTAATGGCACAGGAACTTGTCATTTAGGCCGTACCATCATTTTTTTCTTTTGTAAAATAAATTATTAAATAATTATTTATTATAACATTTACTAAGAAAAAGGTAAAAGTTATATTAATCTGAAATAGTATATAGCTATAACTTTTTAAATCTTCTTGGTTTTCTTTATTGTTTTAGACTTCCCTCTTTTTATTCTACTCGATTGGTTATATAATTCTATACTTAAGCTAACCTAAAAACTTGCAATGTATTGATAAAAAGGTCATGCTAAAAACAACAATACTTGATGCGGGTAATTTCAATTTGACGAAATAACACTACTTGCCACTTTCATTGTTGTCATTGTAGAACACGAAACGTTATCCATATGCCGTGATAATAGATAATTTTAATGCAGATTCTATTAACAGATTGAAATCTTTCAAACTCCTTATTAAAAATGTTGGAATATACATACTACGTATATTTCTAGTTCGATATTTAATATTTTTACGTTCCATTTTAATGATAACATAATATAAACTTTTTCAGTATTTGTAGTTAATTATGAAATTTATGAAAAGACTATGTAAATTGAATTTCAAACTTTCTACTAAGACATGCACTATCACTAAGTCGTCTACAATTTTCAAAGTTAAGAGACAAATATGGAATATCGTAAGAAATGTTTCTGTGACGCATTTCTTAACATAACTGCCACCGTTCGTATACGTACACAGGAATAATTTAAGAATGTCGATTGAGAATACGTTTCCTGGTTACTTTCTACGAGAAATAGTAAAGTTGATCACGAAGGATTATGAACGTCAGTTGGATAAGTTATGCAGAAAACTGCCATGTCTCGCTGTATGCAAAATTAATTGATCACCTGTTTGTTGTTTTTTGCGTTCAGAAATAGCCACATAGCTCTTTACTGAATAACTCGATCTAGTTATACCGCGATTTAGAATATTTAACCATTCTAAAGCTAGCACACACTGACCGAGGCCAGAGCAATTTAAAACAAGAAATGCCCATTGTTCTTCTTTGTGATATAGAAATTAATAAAAATTGTCCGTGTGGTAACGGTTTAAGAATACGAAGTGTTACCATGTCTATTCGTCTCATGGGTGTTGTAATAGGCTACTGCCTCGTTGGTCTAGCAGTTGAAGTATACGACTGCCAATCAAGAAGTCTCGGGTTCAAAGCCGAGTCGGGCCAAAAGTGTTATTGAGTTTTTCTGATTATATAAATACTTCATTCGGAGTTTGGCAGTTGGGATCTGAACCCCAATGCCACGGAGAGCACGTAAAGCTGTCGGTCTTGCGCCTGATCTCTCCCTGATTGTGTCGGTTAACCGTCCCATAGAATTATGAGAGAGAGGGAACAGAGAGTGCACCTGTGTTTGCGCACACACTTGTGCATTATAATATCTCTTGAGTAGTTGGCTGGTCTCCGTTGAGACTGGTCGCTGTGGCCGTTATCGGCTAGGAGAACAATATACAACACAATACGCTACTAAAACATTACTGCAAAGGAGTACACACCCGTCTGCCCAGCGTGGTATTGTAAGCTAAAACTTTATTTCGAAGTAGAGGCCTATATCCAGCAGTGGACTATTTAAGAGTGTAGATGAAAATTGACGAAAACCCTCTGATATTAAATAGCCATTTAAGACTGCGGTCTATTGGGAGGATGGTCTCTCAGCTCTAGAACATGATCCACGGCTTGCGGCCGACCGTCCGGGCCGATACGTGCTGGCTTCACTACGCCTTCAGTCACCAGCTTGTCAAATAAATGCACCAGTTTCATTGCTTCGTATTCTTTCTGTAAATAACAAACACAATAAGACCTTCAAACATTCAAGAAAAGATCGTACTTCTTCTTAAAAGGCCGGCAACTCACTTGTGACGCCTCTGGTGTTGCGGGTGTGCATGGGCGGCGTCTGCTCGTTTGCCACGTACATCATAAAAAAACTTATATGGACTCATTTTAAAGTAAGTAAGTAAAGTAACTAAGTAAGGACAAATATTTCGGACATCTAACACACATCGTCATCTTGTCCCAAACTAAGCAGAGCTTGTATTATGGGTACTAGACAACTGATATAAATACATATACATTTTTTTTTGTTGTAAATACATATATATCATACATAGAAAACACCCAAACTCCGAAACAAACATTTGTAGATCATACTAACATTTGATCCGACCCTGGAATCGAACCCGAGACCTCAAGAACAGCAGTCGCATACGCTACCGCTGCGTCACCGAGGCATTCAAGTGAAATGAAAATGCAACTAAAACATGGTTCAAGTTACATGGCTGTAAATTTATTCAAGTCAATTCAAACAATGAGAAGAACTCGTAAGAAACCCTATACCACCCCGTCTAGCGATCGTGGTGTGATGGACCAAAAACTCCTTGTTATAGAGAGGCCTATACTCAGCTGTTAAAGGCTAATGATTATATTTTAATAAGTTTACAGTACCTGTTCTTCAGACATGCCTTCAAAAGGGTTCAATCTTGGAGGTCTGGTGCACCCAACTACCGGATCAATATGTGGCTGGGCCTCTAAATACTCTTCTGTGTCCGAGTCGTCGCTACTGGACGAGTACTGAGCACCACGCCCTCCGCTCAACAAACCCTTCTGAGCTAGGTGCCCTGCTGCGTTGCCGAAACCAGTGTATTTGACCATGCGACCAACTGGAAGAATAATAGGGTACATGACACCTTAGTCAAATTAGTTACTTTTTATCATCTGTCAAAACGATATCTTTGTATGAAAAATGTACTAAATACAAACTTGTGACGTCACAGTTAGAGTACCTACTCAATTGTAACATTTAAATGTTTATTTAACTATTTGTAATAAATATGAAAAGCTGTAATAACTATATTTTCCGAGATGTTTTATAACATTCGTTTTAATTAAGGAGACATCGGAATTTATTTACGATAGTCATCTACCCTATTATTAGTTAAGATGTAGTACTTTATATAAACCGGAGAGTCGTTAAGCCGTCAGTCCTGGTTGCCATATGAATATCTGAAGCAATCGTTATTGGTAGTTAGACAACAATCTTTGCAAATCTTACTTACAAAGCCTAGCCCAGACTTATAGCCGTATTTAGCGTTTTATTTTAATTTTTTTTTACTCGTGGAAAGCCTTCACCCACCGGGGTTTGCGGCGGGGCGGTGTGTCAGAATCGAACCGACTAAAACCACACGGTGTACCACTCTGCGCCTGAGGCACCGCTTTCTTACGCCATCCGGGTCGGACTTATAACCAACCCCAACCTAGTTTTGGAAAAAGACTTCAATAATATATTGGTCTTACCCTTTTCCTTGCACAAAATAAACAAAAACTCTGCAACCAAATCTCTGACTGACGTCACAGGAGTAGTAAGGAGCCTGCAGAGTTGGTTTCTGAGCGTGTTGCCCTTCTCAGGCGGACGGGATACGTCACGCAACGGAGGGAGGACCGCTTGTCGAAGATATTTCCTCTGATAGCGACAACCGCGAGCACTTTTATTCATTACAGTTAAGATTGGTGACAAATTCTCATACTGATTTTTCGTACACTGAAACGAGAAAACGGTAACATAGATTAATAATTATTTATAGAAAATTATATTTCGTTATTGTCGCAACTTATATCACAAACGCTTAAGTGTTTAACTACTCGACCGATAATCATATCATGAAGAAAGACGAAGTAGCTATTTCTAGATGTTTACGTATTTTAAAAAAAAACAATTTACACATGTAAAGCTGTTTAAATGCTTTTAATTCGTGATCAGTAAATAATTTCAGGATTTCGCTAAAAATCGTAATATTATCGTCTGACAACAGTCTTCAAAAAACTATGTTTCCAAAAACTGCATAGAGCGTATGAGCTCATACATCATCATCATCAGCNATACTGTAAAGAGAGAGCTCATACTGTAAAGAGTATAAAAATAAATCCATAAAATAAGCCCATATTTCTAAGACTGATACAGATGTCTGTACATAATGTCTATTATCTTATTGTACGTAGTACATGTATATTACGTAACATATACATTATATACCGTGTTACTTATGCATATAATAATATAAATAAAAACTTACTGTAGTGAAAGTCAATTTGTATTGTAGTAATGATATAAGTGCCTGCAACGCATCCATGTTTCGTCCATCAAATTCGTATTGAGCTTGCTCACCCTTGTTCAATAACGGAGTAAGGAAGGAATAGAACATCGGTGGTACACTGAAACATACAGAAAAACAACATAGAGGCATGTGTATTTGAAGTATAAAAAAACAATTACTTATTTCATTTTTATTATATGTATATATGTTATATCTTACTATAATTTATTATATATAATTAACTCTCTTTACAACGACCTATAAATTAGACCTATAAGTTAGAATCAGACAACATATTCGAGAAAAACTAGCTTGTGTAGTTATTTTAACCCATTGACCGCGAAGGATGTCCATCCGCGTCAGAAGCCAACATGGTCACATTTTAACGTGTTGTTGCACGTTCTCTTCTGACGTAAATAGACGTCCTTGGTAGTCAAAGTGTTTAAAAACTTACCTTGTCAACAAGTTAGCAATATTACCCCTCAACTCCATTACTTTCTCTTCAGTACTACATGAAACATAAAGTAGGGCTGTGAGCACAGGCATTAATTTCAAGTACATAGCTTCCTCAGCTTCATTAGCTGGTTCCTCAGACCCGGACTGCAGAATCAGGTTGAACTGTGTCTTCAGTATTTCACAGGTTATAGCCAGATGATTGTCCTGTGCAAAAGAAGTTGGCTTATGTTTCCTTGATTTACCGTTAATAATATCAGGTTTGCAAAACAGTAATGAAATCAATATTAAAAATAAAAATATGGCCCATGATACAGATGAACATGGCCACTTAACGCTAAGTGACGACTGCTATTTATGGACATCTGCAAACCAAGAGTCACAAGTTTGTTGCTAACTCTTTAGTCTCCGACCTGGAACCAGAGGGATTGGGACCAGTAATCGAAACAAATGCTTGAAATCAGTTTTCCATATGGCTGACTCAGTTTCAGTTGAAAATGAAGGCTCAAAGTCACTAAAAGAGCAATAGTGCTTAGAATATCACTGTGTGATTGACCTGAGACAAACCAAGATCACCAACATTGTCCAGAGAATTGCTAAGAGGGGGCCAAAAAGTTACAGGGTGGGTAGGCCCACGAAATGGTCCGATGACCCAGCAAAGGTCATGGGAAACCGATTGACAGACCAGTTATTGTGAAGAACCTTAAGATAGGCCTATGTCCAGCAGTAGAATTGTTTCAGCTGTGATGATGATGATTAATATTACATAAATTATACATGCATTACCTGCAGGATATTATCGTATACTCCTTCACTGAAATTACTGGCACTTGATACTTCATCATCAATTTTAGTTGGGACTTCTGACAAGATCTCATTCAAACAGTTCATTAAATACTCCATTCCGTGGAGTTCATCTCTAATTTTTATTTTTATATCCTGTCTCAAAGCAGTCAGAATAAAAAGTAATTTCATATCAAAAAGCATGATTTCCTCTTTAAAGGGTATCTCTTTGTAAATCCTTACTCGGGCGATTAACCCTTGAGCAATTGAAGTGTGGGCACAAAGTGCTCTAGCCACTTCACTATTAAATGTTAAGTTGCAAAGACATTTGAGAGCTTCGACTGCCACATCTTTATCTATTAAATCTAGTGGTACCATAGATTCATCATCCAACTCCTCATAATTGTACAAGCCAGCTCTTTCTATAAGAGTAGTTATCCACCTTTCGCAGATTAAACTTTCAATGTCTGATTTGTCACGGCTAAAACAGAAATATACAGAATCTACAAAGAATTTTGATAATAGATAATACTCTTAATATTTATTAATACTACATCTCACACACAGGAATCTGATTTCTAACTAGGTAGAGCTTGTGCTATAGTAACCAGACTACTGATTAAATTAACTAAATATTTTTAAATATACACATTCATAACAATCTTAAGCTCTTGGAGTCATGTGGCAACTGCTTAACAATGTACTATGGTGCAGTTTACAAATAAAATTAACATTTAGCTTTACAAATCAGTATTTGACATTCAATTTAACATAATTATTCTGTTTAACCATTTATTTATAAAATGTTTTGTTAAATTACACCCAGACTTTGAGTGATTAGTCATGATTACCACTCATGTTACTTGATTAGTCATAGTCTCGGGTGAGAAGTGAACCCATGACCTGGCTTACTCTGGCTTATGAATCAAGATCACTACACACTTCATCAATAGGCCTATTAAATTGTCTATGTAAAGGGTAACAAAAGTAGATGTGTACTAGTAACACACTAATTATTAACAATTTGAACAGTACACAAAACATAGAGTAATGTAAGAAATAATTTAAAAAAGTAACAGGCAAATTATTACAGGTACTAAAATTTGCATATGCACTAAGTCAGACTGCTCAACCAGCAAGGAATAATTAAAATTAAAACAAACCTTAGCACTCTGATTGTTGCTAAGCAAAGAGCATGAATAGAAGTTGACGCTTTATTTTGTAAATGCTGAAATAAAGCTGTCCAAAGTAAAGCCCGTTGGTTCGACTCTGCCAAATTCGGAAAGTTAAACACATTTTCATTCTGAAATGAAGGAGAGGATGGTATTATGAATGTATTATAGTATGGTGCCAGTAAATATATTTATCTCTCTGAGACCTGAGAGGAGACCCGAGCCCAGCAGCATTATGGGTTGTTGAAGAGAGAAGAAGATAAATAAATCACCTACTTATTAAATTAACTTACTCTTTTTAGGAAGCTGTGTAAAATTTGACAGGCTTCTTCCAAATTATCGCCTCTACTAATCGCTTCGATTTCATTTTCTTCCATTATAGTATTTATTTATTTGAATTCTCAACCTCAAATCAAAGTAATTAAATATTACAATCAGATGAGTACCAGAAATAATCGTTTGAAACTTTATTTGTTATGATCTACAAATCGCACGCACACACGCACACTAACAGGAAAACGAGTGTGACAGTATTGACATATAGATTGTTTTTGGAACACTGCGTTGAAGAATTTCCAAAATCCGCGCAACAGCAGCAAAATATTTCCAAATATAGAAATAAATTACCTAATAAAAGTATCATCATCAGTTCTGACGCCGTATTTTCTTTGCTTGATATTCCACAGTATATAAAAAAAAATTTTTTTTCAAAATCACTGTTTTGTAATTTTTGAACGAAAGTACATACAGCGAATCGATTCTTTTGTCAAATTTGACTTTGACATTTAATTGAATGAAACTTTTCTGTTCCCTTGATGGGAATAGTCTATTTTGGTTTATAAAAAGTATTGTATTAAAGGCCTGAAAATGGCTACAATTGCACTTACTGGTCACTTTATTACTAAAATAAAACGTAAGTTCATCGTCATTGACGTATGTCCACCAGGATCTCAGACATAAACTCTTACATAATTGTGTATACCATCAAAGTGGCCTACGGATGATAACATTTTTAGCATATTTCTTAGTACGAGATCATTGTTCAAAGAAGTTTTTTACATTTGCAGCTGTTAATGGATCGCTGAGTATTATTTACATCAAGTCCTCATCTTATAGCACTGATGGAAAAAGGCCTAACCTAGCCGCTTACAAAAGAGGCACTGGTGGCCGCAGCAGTTTCAATGGTATTGTAGCTACCGTCTTCGGCTGCACTGGATTTGTAGGCCGCTATGTGTGCAATAAGCTAGGCAAAATCGGCACACAGGTAATATTAAAAACAAAAGGATTCTTGTTATTAAAAACAACTGAAATTATTTATTAGATATAGTTAGAACATCACTGTTTCTGGTTTCTTTTAGATGATTTTGCCCTACCGTGGCGATTTTTATGATGCTAATAGATTGAAAACAACTGGTGACTTAGGACAAGTCCTGTTCACTCCATTTGACATCCGAGATGAGGAGTCTATTGCTAAGGCGGTTCAGTACTCTAATGTTGTTATTAATTTGATTGGACGGGACTATGAAACCAAAAACTTCAAGTACAATGATGTCCATGTGGAAGGGCCAAGACGGATTGCCAGGTATTTACATCTCAAATCATTATATGTCTGTAGCTGCAAAACAAAATATAAATTTGACATAGCTTATAAAATGTATGTTTTATACATAAGTACTCACATATGTAAATACTGCTTAATATTAACATAAAAGTGATCATCATTTATTACCTATATTATTCCCAAGGTTATTTAGCTTCTAGTTTAACCATTTTTACATTTGATATCAGTCCTTACACTAAGCGAATGGCATCAGACCTGCACAACCCAGAGGGTGAACTGAATTAGATGGTTGAACTAGTCAGTATATTTGGTCCGGATGGCGTAAGAAAGCGGTTCCCGGATATCTCCCGTCTCAGGCGCAGAGTGGCACACTGTGTGGTTTTAGTCGGTTCGATTCCGACACTGCCCTGCCATAAACCCCGGTGGGGTGAAGGCCCGAGGGGTTTCCACAGGAAAAAAAAAAAAGTTGTCAGTATATTTGAGGACACTGTCTTAATAACAATTGCCAAAAATGTTTATGACTACCAGGACTGACAATTTAACATACTCTCTGAGCACAGCTGATATTAATAATTTCTCATAGGAAAAAAGTCCAATAATATTTTTTGCCAATCTCTAAATACATAACATTTAAACATACTCACATATTACATACACACTCTGAGTTAAAGTGTTTAATGTAAACAAATACTAGTTAGTCACCTAGCCTTGGATGTGGGAACATCCAAGGCTAGGTGACTAATCTGCTCATTTGCTTGTGTCTTAAAAAAATACCTTCCGATTTTTCAGGATATCCAGGGAAATGGGTGTGGAAAGATTTATTCATTTGTCATATCTGAATCAAGCAAGATACCCTGAGCCTCTGGTGTTGAAGTCACTTTCAGGCTACAAAGTCAGCAAGTTCTTAGGGGAGTGTGCTGTTAAAGAAGAATTTCCTACAGCTACCGTTTTACGTGCATCTGACATATATGGTGCAGAGGACAGATTTTTGAGGTTGTATATACTTTTGATTAAATCTTAACTTTTAATAATCTATACAGATATTACTAGACTCTATATTAACAAGAAGTTTTATTAAGTTTTAGATTTTATAACCAAAATGACATTATATTTTTATAGTCTTAAATCAGAGGCTTAACGTGAGTACCTGAAATTCACAACTGATATCAATTTAAATGCGAATAGTTTCTGTATGCTGATAAATTACTATAAAATATACTTGCCCTTCCATTAGACAACTAGCTGAAACTGGATATGACGTCAACGGCATTTGGTCAAAACAAAATATATATAAGCTAACAATAAATACAACAATAAAATCGGTTGCGTTTCAAAAAAGGATGTAGTTATCAGTTCAACTGTTTTTTTAAATATTTGTTACCGCATAACTATTGACCAGTGAACCGATTTTGATGATTTTTTTTTAGTTGAAAGCTGGTACTTGCTTTGTGGTCCC
Organism: Hyphantria cunea; assembly: GCA_003709505.1. NCBI lineage: Eukaryota > Metazoa > Arthropoda > Insecta > Lepidoptera > Erebidae > Hyphantria > Hyphantria cunea. Next base: position 195,231 of record PKRV01003346.1, read on the forward strand.
ATTTAAATATGGTATTTTGTTAAAATTTGTTATTATATGTTATTTTTTACTTATATTTTCAGAGCCATTGTTAATCCTCTTCGTATTAATGGTCAGTTCTTGCCTCTGTACAAGAATGGGCAGGCTACCGTCAAACAGCCTGTTTATGTGTCAGATGTTGCTCAAGGTATCGTCAATGCTATTCGGGATCCCGACACCAAATGCAAAACCTACTTGGCCATTGGGTAATTCTATACTTATGTTTTTCCACTGTAGATAATCTTATATTTACCTCACGTAGCTACGGTTTTTTTTCCTGGGCTCCATCACGTTAGCATCTGTAAAAAAAGTTGCTAAAAGTAATACATGGCTGTCGGCCTTGATCATCACAAACAGTTTAATTTAAAATATTAAGAGCATTTATTTGCTTGATTTAGCAGTCTCTCAATTCGGTTTTTTTTTAATTGTAAACTCTTTTTTTGAATGTGATTTACTATAAAAATTAAATTTACAAGAAATAATAAACACAATGTAAGTGATGTTGTGTTTACTATTCCTATAGCAGTCCCAAACTAACCAAAGCTTGTACTATGGGTACTAGACAATTTATATACATAGATTCCATACATATTGTACATACAAAACACCCAAACTCCGAAGCAAATTTTGCAGATTGTACAAATATTTGGACTGACCCGGTCCAAATATTTGTGCGATCGTACTCGAAACTGTAAGACTATAAATAATTGAAGTACGTTATTCTTATTTTCAGGCCTAAAAGATACTTGTTGGCTGACTTGGTTGACTGGTTCTACAAGCTAATGAGAAAAGATGAGAAATGGGGATATGTCCGCTATGACATGAAGTTGGACCCACTCATCTTCAACCTTAAAGTTATGCTGGTCAATATGATTTCACCAGCATACCCCTTGGGAAATTTGCACTGGGAAGGAATTGAGAAGGTATTTTAGTTCCAATAAGCTATAGCTTATTATATTATTGTATACCTATGCATGATTACGATAAAACCATATTAATAACTTCACAAAAATGTGACGTTATTATTATTAGCTATCTTGTTTTTATTATTAAACGTTTCTTAGATACCAAACTAAGCAGAGCCACATATGGGAAATGCTTTAAAACGAGCATTCACATTTATGCCCGTTTTATAGCATGTCCCATTATCGCATTCCTGTCGAATATTCTCATTGAGTGCTACGATTGTCTTGACTTATTGGCCTATACCCGACTTTAAGTAGCCAAAATAAGTTTGGGGGGCAGTTAAATCGAACGGTCTTGCTAGCCATGTCAAATGGTGAAAGCGGGGCAATTTAATTGACCAAGAAGCATTTCCTCCTCAATGGTCTCCAATGCTTGTCAGTTTGTATTCTTCAGCTGTGTAGTTTACTTATGTCAAATATGATTGAAGTGCGATACCATTTGCAACAATTAAAATATAAAATCTTACGATAGAGTGATATATTTTGCACTACCTTTTATAAAAGGAATGTTTCGGCAATGAATGTTTACCATTGTAATAAGAAAAAATTAAAATGATAAAATGAGCCGCATTGACAGTCAGAATGACTGATTCTAATAATAAACGTATTAGATATGGTTACCTAATATATACCACAAGGATGTCCCGTCAACATTACCTAAAAAAAAAAAATCAAATCAACAACCCATAATGTCCCACTGCTGGGCTCGGGTCTCCTCTCAGGAGAGGGTTAAGGCCATACGTCCCCACGCTGGCCAAGTGCGGATTGAGGACTGGCAAGACAACGTTGTGGCTACGTAATCTTACCGTTGGATGTTTTTAAGCCGCCCGAAGGCCTCCAACTAAGCTTCACGACTATTATCCTATGATAACAACCGGGACCGACTGCTTAACGTGACCTCCGAATCACGGAGACGCCCATGGTAACATGCCACCAGTGGTCACCCATCCAGGTACTGACCGCGCCGTCGTTGCTTGCCCTCGCTGATTGTTTCTAATCACCGAGTGCAACTGGGCTATAATAAATACCTAAAAAATATAATCTAAATAGAAAACCTTAAGCCATCTAAGTATAAAAATTATTTTATTTTATCATTTTTATAAATACCTTCTTTTATAAGTCTTCTCTTAATAAATAAAGTTATAGTACATGATGAAGAGCTAATTTATAAAGTTTGAACTATTATAATGAAAATCGTGTGAAAATAATGTGTGTACACCATGGGAGACCCACGCTTCGGCACGAATGGACCGGCTCTGCCAAAGTGATACCACGGCCTTACAGAAAACCGGTGTGTAACAGCGCCTGCGCTGTGTTTCACCGAGTGATTGAGAATACAGGAGGCCCATACCCCAACCGCCCCCCCCAGCCCCCAAAGGCCGCCAACGTCTTCAATGAATAAATAAATCTACTCATCATTAAAAACTTGTAGGCCACGAATTTTTTTAAATATTTTATTTCTCGGTCAACTTGAAATACATTTAAATTGTTTTATTTTTGATCGTGAAGGAGGTTAAACGGCCAGTGTGGTCTCCAACGTACGGAAAAAGGAAGGAATGTTTAATATTGTTGCTATCGTAGCTTCAAAAGTTTAAACTACTACTACGTACTTACTACTACGTGGTGTTGCCATTTTAACACATCATCATCATCATCATCAACATCAGTCCACTGCTGGACATAGGCCTCTCCAATTTCTCGCCACTTAGTTCGATCTATGGCTTCTCGCATCCAGCTCCTGCCAGCCTTCCTGCGCAAATCATCGCTCCACCTGGCCTGTCCTACGTCCTACACTATATTTGCCGAGACGCGGTCTCCACTCAAGAACTCGTTTACCGCAACGGTTATCGGTTCTTCGGCAAATGTAGCCAGCCCACTGCCACTTCAGCTTGCAAATCCTGTAGGCTACGTCGATGACCCTGGTTCTTTGTCGGATCAACTCATTTCTGATGCAATCCCTTAGAGAAACGCCGAGCATAGCCCTCTCCCATAGCACGCTGAGCGACTTTGAACTTATGGACCAGTGGAACACATTTTAACACACTATTAAATTATTTCTGGAATCCGCAAAAAAACGGTGTTTAAAAAATATAAAAAAGTCCTCTTTATTTTTGTTCTGACACAACTTTTTACTTCACCAGAGGTATTAACAAAAACTCAATTAATTACAGGAATCTACTACCGATGTTGTGGATAAGAACATGCCAACTTTAGAAGACCTTGGTGTGACGCTGACTCAGATGGAGGACCAAGTGCCGTGGGAACTTAAACCTTTCCGTGCTTACCAGTACTATATGGATAAGATTGGAGAGTTCCCAACTCCAGAAAACCCTCGAGTTCAGGCTTAGACATCTATATTTAAAATTATTTTAATATGTGGGAATCAGAAATCAAAGAACGAAAAGAAAGAAAGAAAAGAACAGAATCATGCATCTGCCAATTTGACTATATCGACTAATCAGATCAGACTTAAATCATTGTTTGCTGACATTGAGATAGATCTTTCTGTATAACACCAACCCCACAAGATAAAGGGAAAATAATTACATATGAGTGTCGAAGAAAAGCAATAGCATACCTACTCGACTTCTCAGATAATGTTGTAGATTTTTTCAGTAATAAATTATTATGTATGTTTTAATGGTATATTTTAATTGGTGCGGCTATTTAAGTTTATTTAGAACGAACGAAAAAATAATGCATGAAACTGACAGTTTCAAAAGATCATTTGGGTATCTTAAGTAAATATAATAATTACCAACAAACTGGTCAAAAACCGAAACTTTAACTCATTTAATTCTTTACTTTACCTCGAAAATTTTTGTGGATATTTCCTTAAACATCGCAGCAAAAACATACTAAAGCTCCATCTACCGAGGACCCACCAAAATTCGCAGTGACTGTTAATCCTGCATTGCGATATGAATTCCTAGCTTTTGACCGCGGCTTCGCTCGCGCAACGGTTGATATTTTCATCCCCTATTTCCCCCCTCAAGGGTGACTTTTCCAAAATTCTTTTAGTAGTGCTCACTTACGTTATATAAAGAATCTACATGCAAAATTTCAGGATTCTAGGTCTAGCGGTTTGGATTGCGTTAGGCTGGTGTAGTACACTGGGCGGCGGAGGCGCGCCTACCAGCACCTCATGCCGCCCTGAGTGTGGCCTCGGATGGGCGGGACAGGTTTTCCCCTCCATCCACTTCACAGGCCAGCCGCGAGGGGGGACGTTACACGTGTGCCGTACGTCGCTTAAATTGAGTTAGTAACATCAGACGGTGCCCGCTTCAGTGCGGGCAGGCGCTGGGAGGGGTCCGGATGGCGTAAGAAAGCGGTTCCCGGATCCCTCCCGTCTCAGGCGCAGAGTAGCACACCGTGTGGTCTTTGTCGGTTCGATTCTGACACACCGCCCCGCCGAAAACCCCGGTGAGTATCCACACGTATAAAAAAGGCTGTACGTTGTTCCTTAGTTTCTTAGTCGGTTATGTTCCTCTTTTATATATATTGTTATAAGTAACGATTCCAGAATCATATATTTTAACCTTATAATTTAATAATCAAGTAAATAGTTGGTTCATATTAAATATTAATATCTTGGCGCCTTCCGCTTGTCAGCTTCCGGCGCTACTTAGAAATATTGCTAATGAAGTCTGTACTTTTTTTATACAATGGTACTTCCGGCGTAATAAATCTTTAATGTTACACAATCCTGTATTATCAAATAATAATTAGAATAATTATGATAAACATTGTGATCGATAATATATATATGATCATATTCATATTATATATGAATATGATCGATAATGGCATATGATATAAATGGCGCCGGTTCGAGTAATACGGAGACATTCGTATTCTAGCCGTTCTACTTGATGTGCATTGAAGAATATTACAAGTTTGTGTTAAAATAAAGTGTTGCTGCGCCGCCATCTTGACTACGTGCGTTACAATATTTATCTTTCTACATTTTATACAGAAGTATCGTCATTTTAAATGATGATACTTCTGTTTAAAATTTTGAAGTTTAGAAACACCATTAATTTGGCGTATTTATTCCCAGTAATAAAATGAACATACAAATCGATTTATGAATATATAACTCATTCATTGAAAAAATGAACTTTTTATAATGAATGTGACTTTTTTCTCATCAAAAAGTAGCCATATCCTTTCTTAGGCTCTGGACCTTCTATATAGGTACCAAATTTCGTTGAAATCTGTTCCGACAGTTTTGGGCGAGAAAAGGCGCCACAGATAAGACATTAAAATATTAAGGAAGGGCACTTCGGACCTCCATACTAATTAAAATGCTAAATGCAATACCAACTTGGGTTGATGATTCCCACAGATCTCTTCAGTCAATTTTATTTTATTTAGCTTTATAAAATACTGTCAACGTTAGGAACGAAAAAACGTTAGGAGAATATACTATCTTCCTCTGCTGGAGGATGTATTTATCGAGCCAAACTGAATTATGACAATTTTGTAGACTTTCAAAATAATAACAATCGTTTATTTTTCTTGACTGATTGAATTAATCAATCTGGTTAAGTGCCTACAGGCTACTTTAACTTTTTATATATATTTTTCCATTTATCCCCCTTCAACTCCTACTACGTCAAAACCAAACTTTCATCGAACATTTAGGAAAGAATACCAATTAGATTGTTTGTGAAATAAAACATGATAACAGTATGATTTTTTTATTAACTTAATTAAGGAGCAGGCCTGCCTCGTCCGAATCCTCCTCTCTGAAATGAAAAATAGAAAATGAAGCGTAACTATAGATAAAAAAAACAGTTCTGAAATAACATCCACAAAAAGAATAACAAAAGTACAGAAACAATTTTGATCTTGCCATTAGCACAGAATGTAAGCAGCGAAATAAGGACCACTCCGCAAAATCATTTATATAAATCACGCCTCTAACTCCGATACAATAAAATTGACACACGACACAATGACATTCATTTCGCACAGCAGTTATTTACCTTGGATTATCTTCACTTAACTTTTGCCTCTCTCTCTTTAACTCATTCCTGACGAAGTTCGTTTTAGTGTTATATTTAGTAAAAGCAATTTTTTTTACTTTAGTACCTTGTGTAACACTTTGTGTGTACTACGATACGAAGTCTACGGAGACTTAATAATTTATTTTATATCATCTGCATAGATACATACTACTACTGTGTTACTGTGTACCATTCTTGTGTTTTTATTATCTGAACTTGATCATTTTCCGTTACTTATTATTAAGTACTTACATATCTGGCAAAAACCAATACAGAAACACGAAGTTGTCTAAATAATCAATATCTTACTACATACCCACCTAATGTTAATCCTTGGTAGGTACCTACCAAAAACAAAAATAGCATAGTACAGTTGAAATAGGCACTATTATCATTCATATTATCTTGCAACAAAATAACAAAAGATATTACTAATGAAACATTATAATTTGTAATATCTTTTGTTATTTTAGTTAATATGTATAATTTTTAGTAACCCTAATATCCAAGTAATTGAACAAGTAATTAATAATTACATTACTTCCCAAGTTCATATCCATTTAGTAATTTGAAATGAACAGTTACGTTACAACAAAACTTGTAGGTACCAAACTACGCTACAATAATGATACCGATAATATAAATTAGAATAATAGAAGTCATGCTTTCGTAGTTAGCCCTAGGGTTGCCAACTGTACTGTAGAGAATATTGTACTCTTAATAATATAACACTGATACAGGGCGCTCAATTACTCTTATTTTAGTATTCACTATAATAGTGCCAGTCACACATAACTACACACACACACACACACACACACATCCTAATCAAAAAAGTCGACATTTACTGTTAATATGCTGTTATTCCCAACCCCCTGAGGCACAGTCGGAAGTGCCTGAGCACAGCCATGAATGTCAATGATATGTTTACTTTTTCATTGTTTCTTAAAATAATTGTTGTGGTCTAAAAAGTATAAAATGTTGCTTTTTAAAATAAATAGAAGGAGTCTTCGTATATGTCCACTCTCTTTATTTATCTCCTTTTAGATTACCTACCTCAGATTACTATTTATCTTCGAATAAAAGTTGATAACCTTAGGTATGACTTTTTTTTTACGTGTGGAATCCCCCTCGGGCCTTCACCCCACCGGGGTTTGCGGCGGGGCGGTGTGTCGGAATCGAACCGACTCAAACCACACGGTGTGCTACTCTGCGCCTGAGACGGGAGATATCCGGGAACCGCTTTCTTACGCCATCCGGAACTTTAGGTATGCCTAACGCAACGTTTACCTATAATCCACCTTTAGTTTTTGCGTTGTTTTTACTGCATAATCTTTTATTTTACTTCTGCATTGCACCTTTTGCTAGTCTTGAATAACTTGGGGGTCAGATCCGAATTAATATTCAAGCTAAATAGGAAAAAATATGCTAATGCCTTCATTTCTTAGATTACAAATCTTTTAACTTGAACGAGACGGAAAGCTGCGGCGCGGGAATATCAAAGTAACGTAAGCCTATTGATGCCTCCCAGCCGGCTCGTGGCAGCCCACTGAAAAGTAGACCATTCTAATCGAAATGTCGATGTACTTGTAGGTTGTTACCTAAAGTGCGGAGTGGGCCTGGTCTGCCATAAGTAGCAGACAAACTGTTAACTTTATTAAAAGCAAAAATGCTTACATCTTCCGGTTTTAATTGCAGGACTTCAATATCTTCAATATCATTAATGATGGCTTCAGGCACAGTATAAAGTAAATGCAAGCAAAACAAAGGTTATGTTCCGAAGCAAGGATGTGATGACTGTATCTGATCTATGGGGTTGCGATGATGCAATAGTGGAAAAGTGCAGTGGAAATGAAAGAGACAATTATATGAGAAGTATTTTAACAAGAGATGGTAAGCATAGCAAGACAGAGAAATACCCTGCATTCACTTGCGAATTATTAAGTTGGCTCATTAAACAGCCATCTGGTAGCTCATGAGCATCATCAGAATGGCAACATTAAACAAGAGTTAGGTATGAGAGAAGAAACATGAATTGAGAATAACAGTAATGCCTTGGAAATGTAACGTAAGATTGATAAGAATTCAGAAAAAATGCTGCTGGGATTCGTTTGAGGATGTTGTAAGGATGAGCAAGTTCCTAAGAGTTTATAAGGCCCTATGAGTGGTCGAGCCGGCGCAGGCTAGCCCCAAAAGGCATGCTGAACAAATTTGAAATGTATTAAAGGAGGGTCTTGTTCAAGCACCTGTTACTTGTTAGTGTGTATATAAAAGGCCATGAATGTGTTAGAAGGGTGAGCAATATGTTAGGACAATGACAAATGGTGTTCTATTGTCTTGCCTACCCAATATGGGAATGAGGCATATTTATGATTTTAATATCATTCCTGCAGAGTAATGTGAACATTATTTTTGGTGCCAAATTTTAAGCAAACATGAACCATGGAAGCATGTCATATTTATAATGCTTGATATTCATAATATTGTGAAGGAAGTGCAAAAAGCTAGAATTTTCAATGTATGCTATTAAGATCATATAGGCCTGTAGTATATACTCTGATATGTCATAGTACAATTCCATACAATGACATTGCAGTTATACTAATTAATGAAATATGGAATTCAAAAGTCAAAATTCAACCACTCGGTGATCACTAGCAAATATGGATATGGTAAATTCCTAGATATTTAGAGCATTTAGCCCTGGATAAATATTAAGTTTGAAAAGGAGAATGGCAGCTTCTGTACTGCTGGCAATATGTAATGAATGTTTACAATATTTGTACCATTAATAATTCATTTATTTTAACTATTTTGATGTTATTATCATGTTCTTCTCAAATTGTTATTACAAAAGTTATATACAACTGCAATTACAAAACTTCAACACCTTCCTATGTTGTCTAAACTTGCCATGCTTAAAATATGCTAAGTTTAAAAAGTAGATGGTGTTTGGTATAACACGGGCAATTGTTTTTCATATTATTGTAAAATATACATAATTGACATTTAAAAAACCATAAAATATCTAAAATGGCTGTTACTGAATGTACTTTTGAGTATATTTAACCAAAAAAAATTACTGACACATCTGATTTTTATTTCAAAAATATATGGTATCTACTACGCCATCTTGTTGACAACAATGACAACTCAATTTGTGATAGCCAGCTTTAATGACCAACTTTAGCACAATGAAATAATTTTACGGTACAATAATCCCAATTCCTGCCATTGTCCTTTGTGTACTAAAGTTCTTAAAATATTGTTTGTCTATTATTATTTTAGTATTAACTTCTAGATATGAATTTAAATAAATTTATTGCATTTTATTTGTGAAACAACTGGCACAGAACAAATAAAAATGTACTGGATACAAATAAAATTGTAAACATGACACTAGTTCAAAGTTACTTCATTAGTTTAATTACATCCCCATCAATAATAGGGATTAAGCTATATTTTAAGGACTTTAATAAATGAACATGCTATCTCCGCAATGTATAACCTACATTCTAAAATCTGCGATTAGCAAGCTCTAATTTCTAGAACTGATTTACAATGATCGAGCAAAATGATACAAGTTACTTACGAATTCAACACCAGCAGATCCAGGTCCAACATCAGCCTTCTTGTCTTGAGTAGCTGGCGTTGTTGGCGCCCGACGATACGCCGAGCGGTCTTCAGCAGTACGAGCGGGAGCATCGGGCCGGCCAACAGCACCCCGACGTACTGTCTCAGTACGTACTGAGCGCTTCAGGGTCGCTGGTACAATTTCAGGGGGTAGGTGGAGGAAGATTCGTAGGTACTCAATTCCCTCATTGGTCAGGTACCTTTGTAAAGTTTATTATGAAGCATTTAACTCTTAAATGGTTTAAAAATAATACACCACACTAACACTATGAGTTACATTTTGAAAAATACAACATTTGACAAATTATATAACCATCGTTTAACAAAATAGAATAAAAAAATTTAAGAGAACATGTTAAAGCAAAGTAGGCAATCTAATTGAACTCAGGATAGACAAGGTAATACAAACACGAAGTTTAAAAAATACAATATTTGATGAAATTACACTTGTTGATAAATAAAAAAGTAGAAAGGTCTACAAGAAAACTACAAAATTATAGTCAATGAAGAGGTTATAAGTTACATTAAAGGTCACACAGACTGTACTATTAGTGTTTTGACACGTAAAGTACTTTTCCAAATAAATCATAAATAAGATTAGAACATACCAGTAGAAATGCCTCCATGCAAACTGCTCCTTAACGTATCCTCGAGATTTTAGTGACTGCATAGCCTTAATAACTTGGAGGTTAGGAATCTTCTCCAGATCGGGGTGTTTTGGAGCATGGTAGTCTTTCTTGGCAACCATAACTCCTTCTTTGAATAAGTATTCATAGATAGCAACACGGTTCTGTTTTGGCATCAACATCTTGAAGCACTACCTAAAAACAAAATACAGAAAAGCTCACAGGTTATCTTAAACTTGTTAGATCACTTTTCAGTCCTAGAAAAAAAATATTTGAACCGAGTAGCTTAAAGAAGCATACAATTTTAAAATCTAGTTCCACAATCACTTAAATTTCACAGATTATTTCAATAACTTTTGATTAAAAAATTTTGTAGTACCTTCCGCCTATTATGACAAAAGAAAAAGAATCGGCAACTTGTTTGACAGTTGACATAAGAGTGTTTCCAGTTTTAACAACTGACATCAGTAGCGTAAATCAAATATCGACTCAACTCGACTAACTAATTCTATTCGATACACGCATTTTCAATCTTTATAGGCTTTATTTAGAAATGGCAAAAATACTTTTTTATCAATAAAAGAAAATAGTTAGTAGGGACCGAATAACCGAACTGAGAAGGGTTAGCTGCCGCTCCAATTGTTTACAGCTTCCGTTGAATCCAAGTTTTTTTCAAATTACTAGCAAAAGGTTCCGAGAGTTGATGCCTAAACAAGGATAATAAGGCTTCTCAATGTATTTAATGTCAACTAAAAAATATGACTTTTGCTCACATTTTTTTTCACGGTGTTTGATACTTAAACTGTATGATCGCACACAAGTCAAAATCGACCAATTCACTTCTAGGTCTTTCCGCTCTATGTTTTCCTGGTGTGGAGAAAATATCTTTATTTCTTTGTCCTTCTAGTACAATTTGTCTCATAGTATAGACGGATTCACCTAAAAAAAGATATTTTATCAAGTATATACAGGTTTATTACCTAAATACTACTGTTAAAAAAAAATCATAAAAAAATCTATGATTATGCAATATCAATAAAAAAAGAATTAAAATTCTATGGTCGCGCTACTTCACAAATGCATCTTATCTTCTTCTTTTGATGATATGGCAACCAGCCGGATCAGCTATTTCTGCCAATGTCAAGTATTAAAAGTCTTCAATTCTAAGTCTTCGAGTCTTCAAGTCTGCGTCGTGATGGAATTAATGATAAAAAACATAAAAAATGTGGATGACATGAAATGGGGACCGTCTTTCGAAAAAAAACCGATTTCCAATGCATCTTATCCGAACTGCGGTTTACAGTTCTGTCCATTTACAAAATGCGCTGACGACGTGATTAACAAGACAACCGTCAAATAGATTGTTGCCATTGCCACAAGTTGCCAGTGATTTAGTTCTGTTACACTAATTTTTTGCCTTATTTTAGAATACATCTAGATATCTACATCTTGATATCTGCTACTTTAAGGGTCATTGATCATATTTCAATTTTTTCACTGATGAACTTATTTCTGTCACTGATTAATGTCTTGTAACACTACTCTTAAATGTCATTTTCACTTGACAGACAATTCGCCAAGCTGCCTGCTTGCTTTGCTAATGTAGTAAGCAAGTTAGAGTTATTTGTGAAACACAGGTTAATTAAAATATAAATAGGATAGGTTAAATAAGCAAAAAGGAATAGGAACAACATAAAATGGATTTCCAAAATCGGCCCGGTGGTAAGACTGGAGGAGGAGGAGTAGCGTCATGGTCGGAAAGTAATCGAGATCGACGCGAAAGACTTCGCCAACTTGCATTAGAGACAATTGATCTAAATAAAGATCCTTATTTTATGAAAAATCACTTGGGTACGTAATTAAGAATCATGCATGTTGTTGGCACTTTCCCTTTTTTGTTTTATAAATCTTTATATTTAATTTTTGCAGGGTCTTATGAGTGCAAATTGTGTTTAACGCTGCACAACAACGAGGGGAGTTATTTAGCTCACACTCAAGGCAAAAAACATCAAGCTAATTTAGCTCGAAGAGCTGCTAAGGAAGCAAAAGAAGCACCTCAGCAGTTAGCTCCTGAGAAGCCAAGAATAGAACCTAAAAAATTTGTTAAAATTGGTCGACCTGGTTATAGAGTAACCAAACAAAAAGATCCTGAAAATGGACAACAAAGCTTACTTTTCCAAGTAGATTATCCTGGTAAGACAGATTACTTAATATAATTTATTGCTTAAATAATATATCGGAATTTTCTTTTTCTAATGTCAGACTTGAGCATCTTTTATTTTTCAATTTTTTTTTAAGTCAAGAATTATGGTCTGATTTGGCATTGCTAAACATTTAGTCGTTTTAATTATCTGTTATATACATTTAAAAACTGTAAATACAGAAAATATAGATAGATGTGAATTGGAAATTTTATGAGAGTTATCTTTGAGTTTGAGTAGCAATAATATATATATAGAAGATATAAATCCTAATATGAGATTTTCACAAATTGATTTATTAAAATATAGAATACGAGTACTAATTTTAAAAACATATATGCTTTTATGATGAGTCTTTTCATATCTTGTCTACAGAAATTGCAGAAGGAGTACAGCCACGTCACCGTTTTATGTCAGCGTATGAACAGAAGATTGAACCTCCAGACCGCAGATGGCAGTACCTACTTTTTGCAGCTGAACCATATGAAACAATTGCATTCAAAGTGCCAAGTAGAGAAGTGGAGAAACATGACTCTAAATTTTGGACTCATTGGAATAAGGACACAAAGCAATTCTTCTTACAATTTGCTTTCAAAATGGAAGCTATGAGAATGCCACCTCCTCCTAAAATGTGGGAGAATCATGGGATGCGTCTCCCGCCACCACCCGGTGCTCCGCTAATGGGAGTTCCACCACCTCCTCCTCTGTTACCTGTGCCTCCACCACCACCTTCAATGTAATAGAATTGCATGTTAAATTTATACAATAAACATTTTGCATTATATGAAATTTAATCAGTAAACTCATTTTTTTTCATTAAATATTACAATAGAGAGAGGGAAGGAAAATGAGATGATTGTTTAAAAATATAGATGAAGGCATTGCAAATAATTCATTCCAGGCTTAACAGATGAACACCTAGAAGCAAAATAAAATCTGCAAATGGGTCTAATGGCTTTACCTACCAATTATTTCAATCTTTTTTTATGGAAATCTTTGCAATTGAAAGTAAATTGATTGTTATTAAAATACATGTAGGAATTGATAATATAATATAGTTCACTCTCATCAATTACTACAACAACAAACACTCTAAAGTTCCGGGTATACATTCTGATATTTGATGACAAATTTTCGACTGAATTTTATAGTGATGCAGTCATCTAAAACACACGCTGGACTATATAGCGTGTGTTTTAGATGACGGCCTCCCTCACACGGCACTAGAGATACACGAAATTTAGTCCAAAATAGAATGTGAATGCAAAAACTCCACTTTGATTTCTTGTTCTTCTTTACATATTCAGTTAATGTAAACATGTAAGTATGTAGTTTCAAAGATGGTTGAAATGGCAGAATCAAAATATCCCTTTTTTTTTTTTTTTTGACGTGGTGGAATCTATTTACGCTCTTCGCTCCCCGCCTGCGGGTACAGGGGGTTCGCTTCGTGTGGGACTCCTGGCTGACAACAGCCAGACTACCCACTAAACCACCACGGTGTGCCACTCTGCGCCTGAGAAGGGAGGGATCCAGGAACCGCTTTCTTACGCCATCCGGACCCCTCCCAGCGCCAGCCCGCACTGAAGCGGGCTCCGTCTCCGATGTTAAAACTCTCAAGGTGGGCGACGTACGGCACACGCATTACGTCGCCCCCCCTCGCGGGTGGCCTCTAAGCGGATGGGGGGGAAAACCCGTCCCGCCCATCCGAGGCCACACTCAGGGCGGCATGAGGCGCTGGTAGGCGCGCCTCCGCCGCCCGGTTCGCCGGCGGCGGATCGGGTCCGAGTGGAGATCGTCCTCTCGGGCCTTCTCCGCCGCCTCCTTCTGCGAGATGACTTCCTCGCAGAAGGTCGCGACCGCGGTAAAACTGCTCTCGCCGCCGGCCATGGAGCGTACGACGGCCGGCAGCGAGAGATCTCCTCCGATGACTGCAGTGAGGGCCCGACGCTGCGGCGCCCAAGCGGGGCACGCGGCCAGCGTGTGCTGGGCCGAGTCCTCACTGCAGTCGCAGTGGTGGCAGGCGGGACTCAATTCCCTCCTGGCGACCGAGTGCAGGTACTTACCGAAGCAACCGTGCCCGGAAAGCACCTGCGTCAGTCGGAAGGAAAGGGTCCCGTGCTGCCGCCCTGCCCACTCGAGGATGACGGGCTGGAGTGCCTCCACGGTGGCGAAGCCAGCACGTGGAGCCTCCAGCCGCGACGACCACCGAACCATAGTGGCTCGATGGGCGGCTTCACGCCACTCGCGTACCTCTTCGGGCGGAGGGCGCATGCCACTCTCCGCCCGGAATTCAGCCACCCGTCGATAAACTTCGGCGAGCACTTCCGCCTCCAAATCCCACGGGGGTGTACCGGCCAAGGCGCACGAATCAAAATATCCCTAGTTCATCCTTTTAAATTATTGTAAGCATTAATTGTAACTTGATATGTATATAATATTTGGTTGTGATTGTATGGTTGTAGGGGGTAATCTTCGGAATTACTATGCCAATCCTCAAAATTCCTTTACTAGCAGAAAGCGACATCCAGGATTGACTAAGAGCATATTTTGTTATGATGGTCAAAACAATTTGTATAAAAATTAGCATTGTAAATCATGTCGAAGAAAACCGGATGGTTAACGCCTAACGAAGAGGACACGGGTCGGCTAGTAATTTGTAATATTAGTAAGGATACAAGATGATAATGATATTATGAAGTTAAAGAGGAGTAGTTTTGTTCGTGTGAACACGATCTTTCGATTCGAATCAGTAGTTCTATTTGGAATCTAAAAAATATTTTTGTGATAATGGATAAGCTATTCATCGAGAAAGGCGCACGCGACCACCACAAGGAACTGATATCGATGAAAACGGATTTGCTTGAAAATCTGGAAGTTTAATACCTGGATAAATATTTCGTCACAAGTATACTGATGTTCGTTACTTGATGAGAATTAATGGTAACGGTCCATTGAACTTGTTTCACCCTGGCCTCGACTCTACTTGTTTTAAGTGATAAATACCTAAATAAAAAACCAATAAGAACAGGTTTTAATAATTATTTTCACGGGAATTAACGCGATCACTTATTTAAAGGTATTATAGATATTTCAGCTCATTTGTGCGCCGCGGCGCTGTTTGAGTAAGCCTTGAATATTAACAGTGACTGACAAGACTGGCTGTGTGATTATTGTTGTTGAAAAGGGGTACAGTGAAGTACAAAATAGAAATAAAAAAGTACGACTTGGTAACAAACATTTTTAAGGTATTTAGTTGTTAAGATTATTGTAA
Organism: Hyphantria cunea; assembly: GCA_003709505.1. NCBI lineage: Eukaryota > Metazoa > Arthropoda > Insecta > Lepidoptera > Erebidae > Hyphantria > Hyphantria cunea. The sequence continues at coordinate 210,957 of PKRV01003346.1, forward strand.
CTGCTGCGCTGTTAGATAATATTTATTCGAATAAAAAAACACAAACTTGCTTTGTTAAACGCATGTTTATTGAACTATTAATCTGGGTCGCTACTAGAAAAATCAAATAATAAATTTTCGGATTCGCTGCTTTCACCAAGATTAATTATTAATTCGATTCCAACTTAAAATTTAGATAGTATTCTTCATCTTTTTTTACATGTCGAGAAGTATTACGACGGCACATCATTTTCATCTATTTGAGTTAAACGTTCATTTATCAGTTTCATTATAAATGCTATGTATACGTAGCAATATAATTTCTTAATATTCTGGTTCAGTTCAGGATGATATGGTGGTAGGTGAAGAACTTTTATGCCATATGGCTGAAATAAAGGGTGCCTGTAAGAGATTGCTTTTTAGCGATAAGGCCGCCATTTGTACATGATCATTATATTGTTTAGCTCAAATATAACTGTATTAATTGGTGTACAATAAAGTTTTTTCTATTCTATGTCATCAATCTTCTAAGAAGTATGATTTTCTTTATATTTTTCATATCAAATCATACAGTTCTATTTTTTCTTATGTGCATTATATGCAATGTTTTTTCTGTCAATCATCTCTGTTTTTCCACCTTTTTTTGCACTAGAATTTGGAGCTCGGTTATTTTGAACATTGTGGTATAACGCATTACCAACCACAACCACAAAGTCAGGAGGAAGTTTAGCATTATTTGAGAGGTATTAGATGTTCTTTTAGCCACTTTTTATAGTTTTCCGCGTTCATGTTAGAGGTAATCACTGGAAACACTACTTACTTTGTATGTAAATAGTGCGTTAAGTAGAAAACCTTGTTCTGAACCAGTATGCATAATGATAGTAGTACTTTGCTCTTTCCACAGGTTTTTCTATAACAATGGTCCATCTTTATTACCCCATCCTTTGTTTTGTACGTGATTGGTTAAGATATAGCTTTCATTTGTATAAACGATACACCGATTTTCTTGGCGGTATTTGAGTAAATTTTGAAGGTAATAAAATCGTAGCTTTTGAATGTTATGCGGCTCTATAGTTACATTTCTGTTATCCACAGTTTTGTATCTCAACTTTAGCTAAATTGTTGGCAGAGTCGAAATACTTCCACCATAGTTAAGTTTTTCTTGAAATATTCTTTTCGACTTTAGTAAGGTAGGTAACTGGTGATGTTCTAAATGATAATTTTGAGTAGTAGAACGTATAACATTAACGTTATCTAATTCAACTTCTTTGCACGTTTGCACTTTTACGGTTTTTGTACGGAAATTTAAATTTAGAGTCACTATCTTTTCCTTCAGCCAATATATTGCTGTTCTCTTTCGCACATTGTTTAAATGTTAACTCAATTTCGATATCCAAATTGGATGTGCATTGCAAACTGGATCGCTAACTAGTTGCAATGTATCTGTCACATCCTTTTTCAGGAAATCGTATACTTTGGCAATGATTTCACGAGTCTAAAACAAAAACGTGTGTTATCCGGTTCCGGAGAACGAAAAATAACCGCCGAAATTCTTCGAGAGCTTCGTCAGCAGTGCTAAATTTTCGCTCATGAAATAAAAAAAATCACATGTGTCTAAGTCTGGTCTGTATGGAGGATTGGGTAATATTTGTGCTTCCGAAATTACCAAATAGTCCATAGTTCTAGGAGCTGTGTGAGCGAGCGCGTTTTCTTGGTCAAAAAGAATGTGACGGACGCCGCTCTTTGGGCACCCGCTATCCAACTCCTCGAAAAGTTTTAAGCGGACAAATTTCGTTACACCAATTACTAGTAAGTATTCTACGGTCTTTTAGCCGAATTACTGCTACTTGTCCACTGCGTCGAAAAAATACTACTATTATTTGTTTATTAACGCTCCGATCGCGAATATATTTTGTGGGCAAATCATCTCCTTCAAACACCCATTGCGTGGATTGCTGCTTCGTGAGAGGATCGTAGCTATATATCCATAATTTGTCGATTGTAAGAATTTAGGATACGTTTTGTAAAGTTTTTCCTTCAAACTTTTCTAACATAAATTTACACCAATCAACCCGCTTGCTCATCTGTGAGAGAATGAGGTATCCATTGCAAAGATAGCTTCCTAACTTCAAGGTATTCAAGTATTAAAGTTGCATATAATGTCCACAATGAGCGACCTCCGCTACCAAATATAAAGAATTTCAGACTCTTCCTGAAAGTCAGTTTTATGAACATGACTGTTCTGTGTCATGTGTAATATAAAAGAGCGGAACTTTTTGAAAATAAATTATAATGTTTTTTTGTATTGTGAATTCAGTAAACAATATTGTGTGTATAGAAGAAGTGTCTGTGTATAGAAGAAAACTACAGCCTTTCGAGTCTATTGAAGATCAACCCTGCGCAGTCTGGAATATTCTAGTATCTTTGGATAATATCATACCGACGCCCAGGTAACTTTAACAATACGCCGGATGATGGAAACTGTCTGTGATCCAATGTTTGGTTCAGCCTGTATCTCTCGATGTGTAATATATCTATTCTCTCGCAATTGCTACTCTACCCTGATGACGTTTTCGTGAGTTACTGCAGTTGGTGGTCAGCCGGGTCTGGGGTCTTCGTTTAAGTTCTCTCGACACCTTTAAATTCAGGAAACCAATAAGTAATTGTTGCTAACGCAGGAGCAAATTTTTCCGAATGGAGGGAAATTATGAACTATCTTAGGGTTCGTAAGTTCCCTTATATCAAATAATTTAACTTGAATTCACATTATAAAATCACTTTAAATATTTTTTGAGCCGTGCCTGAGAACTTTTGACTCTTAATTTATGATTGATAAAAATATGTTTTTGTTAATCGTAGCTTTAAAAGTGATACAGTGTAATGGAACGTATTATAACGGTCATGTTAAGCGGGAGGGTGCAAGCAATACAAATAATAATAATTTTACGCGCGCGTTCGCCCCTATTCAATTCATTTGATATTTTCTGTTATAGGGAGTCTATGAGTCTATTCATTTGAAGAGCGAACGTTAAAAGTTTTAAAGTGAATTGGCGAAGCTAGCTAAAGCAGATATATACAAAGGTTTTTTTAAAATCGTAATTATATTAAATTTTAATCATGTTTTCAAAAGCAAAAAGATTTGAACCTATTGGTAAGTGACGAAAACTTTTCCTTTGAATACTAAACTATCACGAACTCTGTTAATCTCAATCGAACTATGTCAATTATATCAAACAAAGTTATTGAAACACAATGTACGTATCATTCAATTTCAATAAAAAACCAAGTTTAAGTTTATAGAAAATCAATCTATTTGTAAGTTACACGCAAGTCTATATTAATAAAAATACATTTTTTTTCAGTTCTGGGAAAGAACCAAACTAAACCATCAACTATCAAACAAGAAGGTGATAAACGTAAGAAAGTGCCAGCACCTGTGGTGAAACCCAAGCAATTAGTTACAACAGCATCTACCAAAGTTAGCAGTGATGTGCAGTCTCAGTGCAGCAGCTCAACACATAGTGTGAAGTCATTCGCTACAGTATGTTAATATCAGTACCAAGACCTAATAAGTTCCAAATCTTAAGATTTTAATTTTATTGTCTCATCATGACACTTGATACTCAACAATGCTATAATAACTGTCATATGTAATTATATTGAATTCCAATTTAGTAAAGATAACTGAGGATGAATTATCATTATTATTTAGCATAGCACTGGTTGTCGTGGTAAACTTTAAGAGGGGCCTATATCAAGCAATACACAGTATTTTGATGAGATAATGATGATAAATAATCAACATTAATTTCAAATACTCCTAAAAATCAGTTATAGTTAAACAAACATAATTTGCACATTTTCAATTTCTTATTTACAGCCAAAACCATTTAGACCAGTAACTACAACCAATAAAGCTCCTTTTAGCTGTAAGAAGAAAAATGAAGCGAATGATCCCAAAATTAAAAAAGAAACCGAATGTGAGATTCTCAAAGCCCAGAAAGTTGAAATTAGGTAATTTGCAATATTAATCTATTTGATAACACTTATTTAAGTAATGTTGCAGTACTCAAACTTTACTTTATACTTTCAGAAACAAAGATTACACAATTGCTGAGTATGCAAAACAGATAGAGGAATTCAAAAATAAAATATTGATGCTAGAAAATCAATTGAAAGAAATAGACACTGTCAATAAAATTGACAAGAAATTATCTCAACTCACTATTGATGAAGGGAAAATTGTTGATAAAAATGAAACCAGTCATACAATTTCTGAATTAAAACAAAGAATATTAGAATTAGAACAACAATGTGACATACTTGAGCAAGAAGTAACTGACAGACAGTTGCAACTGAGATCAGTTGAAGAAGTTATCACCATCAGAGACAGCCTATGTCAAGATTTACAACAGAAATTAACTACCGCTGAAACAGGCCTGGAAGAAACTCAGCAAAGACTTGAAATGGTCAAAGGTCACCATGCTCTTGCTCTAGAAGCCAATGAAAGCATTAGACGAGAATACAAACTTGAGTTAGAAAGTCTAAAAGCAAAGCTGGAAGAAGAAAAACAAGCTATTATTAACAAATGTAAAGTTGATCAAGAAGCTTTAAAATTAAAGCATAATAATTTGATGGAAAGTATTAAAACTCAGTTGCTCAGAGAGAAAAATGATGCTATTCAAGAATTACAGCTGGAATTAGATAACAGAGTTAAAGAAATGAAAGCGAAATTGGATCAGATTGAAGAAGCAGCTCATGAGAAGTTACGAATTTGTGAAATACAATTTGAAGAGCGAAGTCAAAATATACATGAACATTATGCACAACAGCTCATAAATCTTCAGAGTAATGAAAATGAAATTAGAGAGCTTAAATATAATGTTACATTGGTTGAAGAAGAAAAAATTATACTGCAAAAGGAAATAAACAATTTGAAATACGAAAATGATTCTTTGACTAAAGACAAACTAAGTCTTGTAAAGGAAAGGGATGAAATCAAAGAGGAATCTAAAAGGAAATTTATTGACTTCGAAAATGAAATTAATAAACTAACAGCAGAAATAGATAAAGTTGTAAAAGAAAAGAAAAGGTTTGAAACATCACTTTCAGTCACAAGGGATATTGTACAAGTATTGACAATACGTTTAAGGGAATCTGATAATGAATTAGAGGTTTTAGAAGACAAAGTGCAAACTCTGACAAATTCAAATGAAATCTTAGAAAGTGAACTTAATTCATACAAAACTAAACTAAATAATACTGCAATGGAATGTGATGAATATAAGGAGGCTTTAGTAAATATCTTAAAATCGAAAGCAGCATTAGCTAAGGAGCACAATCGTATTATGGATCATAATGTGTCTTTGATAGAGAGTTTGAGAAATGTCGAAAAAGAAGCATATCTTGAACTTGGCTCTATCAAGAGCGAACTTATTGAAGATGTAGAACTATTGAAAAAGGAATCTAACTCTCAAATTCAATTCCTCCGTGAAGAGGTAAGTTTTGTGTAGTTATTATAGTTTTTGAGATAGTCTTTACAATTACATGCTTACTGAATTTATTTATTGTTAGATCGAAAAGAAACGAGTCCTGTGTGAGCTAGCAAAAGAACATGCAAGTCAGGCCACAGCTGCGGCTGAACAATCGCGCGTGCTTCTTGCTCAGGCTGCTGCGGAAATCAATCGCCTAGAAGCTGAGAACCAATGCTTACAGCAACAGGTAAATACATAATCTTTATTCTGAATATTGTTGTGAGGAAAGATTTTATGGTCAGCTGGCGTGCCAATTGATTAGGATGATATTTTACTCGGAGACGTATCGTATTTCCTCCTTCATTGTTTTCACTGAGAGCTGTTGATGCATTTCCGCATTGGGAACAAACCAAGGTACATTTGCTATCAACCTTAGGATTTTGTTCTGAGCCCTGATCCAGGTTGGTTTAGTTATCGTCTTATATATTAGACATTTGCTATCCCGTGATAGTTTGGAATTTCGTCCTAGCATCCAGTAGAGGTTTCTGTCCCGAATAGAAATCTTATCTCGTTTAGCGTTAATATGGTATTTCCAGGTCAAGCGGCAGTCTATATGTAACCTCAGGTACTTCACACACTCATGTTGCGGCAAGATATTTTGTCCGATTTTTATTTGCGGACAGTTACCCTGACGATGAGTGAATCTTATTTGAGCTGATTTAGCGGCATTTACTTTTATCCTACAGTCTTGTAGCCAATTGTGGACTTCGTTAAGAGCGTCTTGAAGCAAGTCTGAGGCTCGCTTTGGATCTTTGTCGCTCGCAAGAACCGCTATGTTGCCTGCGGATGTTGCTATAGTCACACCAGGTGGAGTTGGTAAGTCTGCTGTGTACAATGTGTAGAGTTGGCCCGAGTGCTGATCCTTGAGGAACTCCCGCATTAATATTCTGGAAGCAGGAAGTCTCACCTGCTTCTTTCACGCAGAAAATCCTGTCAATTAGGTATGATTTTAGGATCAAGTAAAAGGTGTGTGGAAGGTTCTGCTTAGTTCTGTATAAGTTTCGTCCCGTACCTTATCAAAAGCTTGGTGAATGTCAAGAAATGCTGATGAGCAATATTCTTCGTTCCTTAAAGTTTTCCTTATAGTGGTGCAGCTCTATGGGCTTGTTCTACTGTAGCGTGTTGTGCCCTTTTTTTGAAATCCCCTCCTCTGTCATGTCGGACTCCAACCGACTGAAACCGCACGCCATCGCGGTTACTAGGAGCCGGGGAACCAGGTGCACCCTAGAGCGTGTTGTGCACTGCAGCCAAACAGGTGGTCTGCAATAATTTTTCGTTCTTGGAGGATTGGTGTTATTCTGCTTAGTAGGATTTTTTCAAAAATGTTGGACATCACGGGTAACAAGCTTATAGGTGTCTGTAACGACCATCTTCGATCGATATACATAGCGTTGAATATTGATTGATTGACCCCGAATTTATGAGATTTTTGTACAATGCGCTAGTAAAAATAATAATGGATATAGCTAGAACGTCTCGCGGGTCGCAGTAAAGTTAAGTTTGAGCTACAGTGCGATAAATATTGAAGTGATATCAGCAATAACTTTAATGACCTCTGCGACAATTGAGGACTCATACTAAGCGTTTCCTATGATTTTGAGTGTTTTTAATAAAGTTTCTTACTCGTCAGAAGGTTTATTTCTCAAATCAATCAAACCCTAATACGTATTTATATTTATTAGAAGAAAACCCAAAAGTTTCAATATTGAAATAGTACCTAATTTATATTATAATATTTATAATGCCTGTATTTTGTACAGACAGAACAGAAACAACTCGGCCGAAATCAATAAAATTTGTTTTGTGTATTTAGTAGATATGAGAGGTCATAAGTATTTTACACCATGCCATGCTCACCCCACCGTGTTTTTGCCAGGCCAGCTAGCCATTTATACTAATATCATAAATTCAAGTAACAAAGTAACTTAGTCTGTCTCTTACGTTTTGACGCTAAACTGCTGCACCGATTTCAATGTAGGTATTTCGTTTCTTGAGGAAGGACATAGGAGGCTACTATTTATTGCAATAAACGATTTACATGGGGGCAAAAGAAAAAAAAAACCAATTAATGGTTTTTACTTTTTTTATAGATTCAAGACCAGCAATCCGTAGTTGTGGAACTATCAATACTACGACAAGAAAATGAGGAATTAACTATGACATTGGCTAAGCAATCTTCCATTATTGACAAGATGAAGAAAGATTCTGAACAAATGCAGCTCAAACCTAAGTCGCCTTCAGTGATGAGAAAAACTTCAAAGCTTGGCAAAGAAAATATGCAGACAATTATATCTCCATTACGGGAGCGTAATCACTAAGATATTGTCAAGTTTTTATTACCCATGTAACTTTACATGTTATCATGACGTGTGTTTTGTGATGTCTTTGTTTGTGATGTCTGATTGTTATTTTTAAACTTGTTTCATTATGTACTTAAAATTCACGCGTTACATTATCAAAACCCTATATTTGTGAATTATGTTTTATTTTCATTTTTATGTGAAGTTTCAAAGTTATTTCGTCTGGGTTATTTATTATTAAATATTTTATAAACTTGACCAATATGCGTTAATGTGTAAGATTCGTATTATAATGTATTTATTAAAAAATGTGGTGAAATAATAATAAATTATTATCATAAATATATTTATATATATTTTATTTTTAATTAACCTCCTCATAAGACGCTTTCCATAGCTTTAGGGTCAATTCATACTAAAGCTGACCAGAGCAGAGTCGAAGCGTATCGGAGTACACATAAAGCGAAGTAGCGGGAATTCGTGCGCGTTCGCTTGCTTTTACATGTCGAGTAATGGAAATCAGTTACTATTTCACTATCGTAGTTCAAATGCAATACTTGTTTCATTTTAATCACTATTATTAATATAAATAGGCATTTATACTTTTGGACCAAAAACAACTTATTCTCATCTGTCTCCATCATAAAATACGCGCGTGACAAGATATACTTATTTTATGGTAAACAATTACTCATTTAAACGTCTATTTTTACTTTGTGTTATTTACACTTGTCAACAGAAAATTATTTTTAAAATGAATATTGCTAACGGAAGTTGTATTGATTGATTATTTTGATTTGTTTCAAACTACTAATATTGGATTGTAAAAGAAAATATGTTTATTTATACTTTAGAAAATGTTTCTAATAATTATAATAAGCATTGTCAATTTCAATAATACACGATAGATCATTTTCGTCAATTATTTGACAAGGGCCAGTAAAGTATAAAAACGACGGTGTTTGCTTTGGCAAGTCAGTCGTGTAGCAGCTACGGAACGGAACACCAATACTAAGTTAAGTAAATTTGTATTTATTTGCTATGTTATTTGCTATATAAGTTGTTTTATGGTAGACAGGCATTGGCATTTAATATAACGTGTAATATTGGTATTTGTCAGTACCTTGTATTTATTTGCTATTAGGTTATTTTAGGGTAGATTGAAATTAGTATAACGTACAATGTTAGTGTCTTGTTGTAATTAAGCAATAAAATATATAAATAGCAAAGTTATTTGTATTGATCATTTACCAATGGTACGTGCAGTTGTTATAATAATAAACACAATATCACCACCAAACCCAGTTGGTCAGTATTATTTCTCAACTTTCAATATTTACTCCTTGACCTTTATCCTAACTGTGGGTACATAAATAAAAATCTAACACGCGTACCAATTAGCGTTGGTTGGAAACATACAGAGCAATCTATTTTTGTCCAGTGTTGACGCTTGTCACAACAATGAAAACATGGGTATTTGGTGTATCCACTTTTTCTGTCCTGTTATGTGTTATAAGACAGCAAAGTTACTCCGTCAGGAGTGAGACAGTAAAGTCAAAATTAAAAGTTTTGGCCCTGTAGACTATCTTCGATATCCCTATCGCGATAGACACTGAACTATAGGTTTCTTCACATGATGGTTCACAGATATAACAAAATTTTGGAACAGGTACTTGTTCTGAATGTGGTATAGGTATTCATTCAAGCCGACTGCCAGTCTAGATAAGTGCTCATAGCGCATTTTGCAAACAATTCGAGGTAACTACAGCTTGTTTTCATCTAAAATTTGTGACTTAAAGTACGCAAAATATGTACTTTTTATAAAATCCTGGTTTCCTGTACTGATTGACCGTCTATTCCACCACAAATGTTATAAAATACATTTCATTGAGACAACTTCTCCGCGATGAAGACATGATATCAAAATGGAATAATTTAAAGAAAGATACTAATAAGTCTTGCAACCGCGCTCCCGAAAGGACTACAACAAATTTATGAAACAGAGGGTAGAAGCAAAACTACACGTAGGGAAAAAAATAAATTTTAGTGTTGCCAATGCACATCTAATAAAAAACCACTAACTAGATCTCGGCACCAAAATTGTCTTTTTCATCTGTTGACCTGTGTTATTTACAAAATGTTAAATTTGTAAGTAGAAGAACATTTTATAAAATTATCCGCAAAGTATGATACAAAACCTACATGTTTTTCTGATAATGCTCGGTATTGTTTCGTTTTGATTACCTATGGTTTGTTACGTAAGTATGTCATGGACTCGCATCTACACCGTCTTTCAACTCCCAATAAGTGAAAGTCGGCGCCTCTGGTAGTGACAAACGTTTCATCCGGCGTAATAAATTACGCGCAGCCCAGGTGGGACAGTCCATGCCGTCTCTTCCTGCGAGAAGTTATGCTCGCGAAGGGGACGGGCGGAGCGGAACCGACACGATATAAACATCTAGGTGCTCGACATGACGGTACGCTTCTCTACATATTTTGTCACTGGCTGCCTCAGGCGATACCCCGTGATACTGTTTCTTACCTGTCTTCGATTGATTGCTTTCGATACTATCGAATGTGTCAACCATGTCCAACAACATCGCCACGTCTCACCGAACATACATTTTGATAACTCTATTGATGAACACCGCATTAAAAATCGAGTAGTTTAAAAATCTAACACACACAGGGTACAGGATCGTGAAGTGATTTTAATACTATGTAAAAATAATGAAATAAGTAATAGAAAAATTCAGTCTTAACACCAATTTATTACCAATTTACAAAATTACGCAAAAATGTTTTTACTACAGCTAGAGCTAGTGCAATAATATAATAACTAAATTACATAAAGCATTTTGGCAACACAAGAGTATTTCTGGAAGAGTTTCCAATGCGCAATGCATAAATAACTTAACTAACACAAATTATACACTGTAAATCACTTTGTCTTTCTTTGGATTGGTCAGACTTTGTAAAATCACAATTATTTTGAGGCAAATACTAAATTACACGAGTATTATGAAAAACAGGCTTTAAAAAAAGAAAATAAGATCAAGTAAGCTGCTCCTTTAAGTTTGGCTCATTCGCGTTCGACTTCTTAACGCTCGATACTTCAGTCCCAAAGCCTCTCGAACTGTCCCATTATAGGCTGGGGTCATCAATACATTCTTAATCAATACGTCCTTAAATAAACTGACAAGATTAGGTAGACTAATTGTAATATTATTGCTTAGAATAACGGATATGAAAGCATTTTATTTTGCACACACAAAAACTACATCTATTCTCACTTTAGTAGATACAATACCAAATTATTTGGACCTGTGATACTAGGGTAGTATCCCTATAAGCAGACTATTACATAATAATCTGTATTTCCAAGGTATGTTTAAGTAATACATTATATAAAAATAATAAATATCAAAATGACTATATCTGTAAAAGTACATTAGTATTAGCTTAAAGTTTACATAAAAGCCTACATCAATGTTAGAACTTTTGTGCATAACTATAAAATCTCAGGATCAAAATGTTTTGCTTACATGCTAGGTCCATATAAAAGTAAAAAAAAACTATCAAAAAAATAAAGAAGGTAACTAAAATAATTACAATAAACATACAATAATTGATACGCATACAAAAATAATGGAGATTCCCTGATCTTGAGATCACTAAAATCAGTCATATTTATCATGGTGATAAACACACAAACGTACATTTTATCTAAAAGTATTTCAATGCAATAAAAAGCTGTAATTTTTGTACTTTAGTAATACATTTTGACAAATACTTACCTAAACAAATTGTAGAAAAACTAACAGTTATCAATTACATATCACTGGCATATATAAAGATACACGTGCACAGACAAAGAGTACAATTATAAAATATTTCACTTACAAATTACTGGGGCAAGTACATTTTGTCGACATCCATTTATGATATTACTAATTTATAACAAAAACGGCAAATTTAGAGTTGGCTTCATACAGATATCGTGCACATTTGAGTGATTGACTAATTAATTAGTCAATGTGTGCATACCTTGGTACAATGTCTTTCTCAATGAGTAAGTCACATAACGGAATACCTTTTAGAGGGAGTACATCTTGGCCTACCTGAATTAAGCTGCTCTCAGGCCCCGGCAAATGGCCGTGCCAGACGTAATAGTAAAATAGGTGTTGCATAGCTGACATGAATCGTCGTTGCTCTGGCCTTTCTGAATCAAACGTGCCAAGAATTGCTTCCACGTCAGCGTTGACATCAGCTATTCCCGACCCACCCCTGCCTCCACCGGCACCTGATCCCATTACTACGTACATTGGAACTTCGAGGGTTATTCGAGCAAGACTTACTAAAGGACATGTCGTACGAAGGGACGAGATTAACTCCACTAAGCCCTCGTAACTTTTGTTCACGTGTGTAAATACAGAAGATGTTAAATTTTTATAGCCAATAATACTATCATTTACTACTTTCTCTACATGATTAGTGTTCCAATTTAAATACTTTTTCATTAGGAGAACAGACTGACTAGAATGTTGTGTTGTTCCGAAGACCATAGGCTTGAAAGCTTTTTCTTTCCCTGATAATTTTGCGTCTTTCCAGGTATCATATGCATGGATTCTAAGCATTGCCCCATCTAATACTAACAAAGTGTTTCTCGATTCGTTATATTTAGGTAAATCACCCATATTGGATTCCAACCAAATATCTGGCGTTAGAATTTCTGTTGGGGATATACGTCGCAAACATTCTGCATCATTACATTTAGTCATTCCTTTGAACCTATCATTTAATTTTTGGGATTGCTCAAGTGGTTCCCCAGGGAATATGACTGAAGGAGAAGATAACCATACTCTGGAGTATAGCTTTTGAGCTTGACTAACAGTAGTCAAAGCAGCCGTCAAAGTGGCACCCGCTCTGTGACCAAATAGTGTAACCGAATCTGGATCGCCGCCAAAGTGTTTGATATTGAAATTTACCCATTGCAATGCTGCTAATAAATCACTTAGGCCGTAATTTCCAGATATAGCGGGATATCTACTATTTGACAAAATATCAAGAGCCAAAAATCCAAAAGGACCCAATCTAAAATTGGGGCGTACGAAAACAACTTCTTTGGTGCGGGCATACAAGGCAGAGGGCTGCGCTGGACTTATGCCGCCAGTCAATGAATTTGCTCCAATCAGAACCACAACTGGTAATGGGGTATCATATCTTACATGAGGAGTAACCACGTCAAGTGTCAAGCAGTCTTCGTCGCCCGTGATCGTATTATTTTCCATAAACTGCAGGCATAGAGGACCTTTCTTTTTTGCGTTCAAAGTATCATTCCAGCAATGGGAGATATTGTTTAAAGATTGAGCATATGTGAATCTTCTTTGTCCCACTGGTGGAACAGCATAAGGAACACTGTAAAATTTGTAGACTCCTTCATCCAAGATTCTGAAACAGGAAACTAGCTTTTAAAAAGTTTTTGCTTACAAAGTGAATCCATACTAACATTTTAAATTCGAAATTAACTCCGTCACGCTTTCGCCGCAAACGGAAGCACCGATTTCAATCAATTTTGCAATTTTGATTCTTGAAAAAGGACGCAGACAGTACACAATATTCTTGCTACTCCTTGACGCGATAACAGACATACACGCAGCAGGAGGTGAAGACAAAAGCTAGTACTATATAAAGAAATGAAGAGCGTACCGTAATTCAATATAAATTGCGTACGATTAGGATAGATAGAATGAAAATGAACAATACTATACAAACAGATGTATTTATTTTTGTAAATCTGTATAAAACATAAAAAAGTTTGTCACCACTGCTCTCTTAGATTATTTGTTACCTCATAGTTATATACATAACGAAGTTATATAAGTTAGATACATATAGTTAAGTTTGTTGATGTAGAATATAGATAATTTTAGTAAATTATCTAGCTGATGTCCAAATTCATCTTAAAATAACTGCATCATTGTTTACGAAAAATGAGTGTAAATGCAGAGAAACGCCTAAACTGACTCATTTTAATACTAAGCAGAGATACATCAATCAATAGTAAAATTAAAAACTTCATAATGATTTCTCTAATAAGTTTATATCTGTGAAGGGAATTTTTAGTAATGTAAAAAGTGCTGCTGAGGCTTCGCTCCTATAAAACCGTCATGATGTGTATAAAATATTTCATAATTATTTATAGTAAAATACTTGGCAAAAACACATACCCTTCAACAGGCCCACAGCTTGTAAAAGTGGTAATATAACGCCCAAGACGCAGAGGTCGTTCAACCGGTGGTCCGGCCCTAGCTCCAACCACAATGGCTATGATAACGGAAACCAGAACCAGGAGAACAATGATGCAGACCATGATGTCATCTGAAATGGAAAAATAACACAAGGAACAACCATTATTAACATTATTTTATTTGTGAGATGCCTGATATAGAATAAGGAGGAGAGGAATCAAGCTTCTTTCATATTAGTAATGGTAATGTTTTTTTTTTGTTTTAAAAAGACAACCCCGCATTAGGAATATACATTCCTGTGTCACGGGGATCTTTGCAAGCATACATGGAATGGACACAAAGTAAACCAAGACTTAGAGCAACAATTTATGGATCACACAAAGTGTTGTCCCTTGTAGGATTTGAACCCACAACACTTGGCGCAGTAGGAAGAGGTGTGGCGACCACTGTAACCCCTTTTTTTTACGTTTGGAAACCCCCTCGGGCCTTCGCCCCAGCGGGGTTTACGGCGGGGCGGTGTGTCGGAATCGAACCGACTAAAACCACACGGTGTGCCACTCTGCGCCTGAGACGGCAGAGATCCGGGAACCGCTTTCTTACGCCATCCGGACCCCTCCCAGCGCTTGCCCGCACTGAAGCGGGCACCGTCTCTAGATGTTATATCCTCTCAATTTAGGCGACTTACGGCACACGCGTAACGTCGTCCCCTCGCGGCTGGCCTGTGAAGCGGATGGAGGGGAAAACCCGTCCCGCCCATCCGCGGCCACACTCAGGGCGGCATGAGGCGCTGCTAGGCGCGCCTCCGCCGCCCAGGGCCACTGAAACTCCTATAGGCCAACTGTGTAGTCAAGACTTTTTAACATTAAAATATTTGTACTTAGTCTTTCATTTTGAACCAAATGATACAAATAATTATTTTTAGTATTTTGATTGACCTTAGTTGGTTAAGCAAATCATAAAGAAAAGTATAATTATTCTATAGTTCATTCTACTAATATTATAACGGCAAAAGTTTGTGAGTATGCATGTATGTTTGTTACTTTTTCACGTAAAAACTAAAAACTACTGAATGGATTTTAATGAAACTTTACAATAACATAGCTTATACATCAAAATAACACATAGGCTACTATTTGCCGATATAACCGACATATGTGCGGGCGGAGCCGAAGGGAACAGCTAGTACATTATATGATGGACTGCATGTATGGCAGTGGTTTAGCGAAGTAACACTATGTCTTGTGGATTCAATCCAAATATGTGTGGGACAACACAGTGATCCACCACATGTTGTTCTGGTAGATGGAACTTATTTACATTTTTTTTACAGTAATTATACCTTCTAGGTATTTCCCCAACGTTTCGAAGAGGTTAAACTGCTTATTGTCCTGTACCTTTTCAATAATTTAATAAATATTATGTCCCGCCTTACAACAAAAACTAGTTGTATGCGTAAAAGTAGTGAGTCTAAAAACCATTGTTGTTTAGAGTTTGGGTTGAGTTTGTGTCCATTTCATTCTAAGGAACCAGTAACACAGGATTTATTTTAAAAAAAAATCAAGAGTGAATACTTATGAATTATAAAGGAGTGATCTAAAAGCTAATACTATATTTTTGCTTCTTACCAACAATAAATTTCCTCTGACGAATCCTTTCTCTAAGTGGGAGTGCAGTGACAACTTTTCCTTCTTCTGTTTCCTAAAAAATTAATAGGTTTGAATTTAAACATTTGAAATTGTATTAATTTTAAGAGTTTACAACTTAGTTTCAGTCAAATATATTCTGTATTGTATGTCTGACTGCCTCGGTGGCGCAGTAGTAGCGTACGCGACTGCTGTCCATGAGGTCTCGGGTTCGAATCCAAATGTTTGTATGATCTGCAAATATTTGTTTCGGAGTTTGGGTGTTTTCTATGTATAATATGTATGTATTTACAAAAAAAAAAGTATTTATGTATTCATATCAGTTATCTAGTACCCATAATACAAGCTCTGCTTAGTTTGGGACTAGATGGCGTTGTGTGTTAGATGTCCGAAATATTAATTTATTTATTATTATTTATTTGTTTTTTTATGCATTGCCCTGCCAAAATGACTCTACTCTGCCTGATGGAAAGCATAAGCAGAATCCAAGAGTGGTGGTCACCATACTCATTGCGAATGCTCACAATGCAACAATGCTGCATAGTGGCCTAATTATGCTTTTGCATCATTGGGTCTCCGGTCTCACACTCACCAACGGAACACGACAGCACGAATGAGGTCAATTTTACATTTCTGCCCGTTCGTGCTGAAATCAGTGTGGCTCTACTACTTCAAAATTTTGCACATCTGTATTCTTTCATATACAGAATATGAAAAAGTACATAATTTAAGAACTACTTTTCCGATTTGGGTGGTGTTGTGTGATTAACATCCATATATTTGTAATGGATTAAGAATATCAAGGGTACCCACTATTCATCCCATGTGCGTTGTAAGACTAAAATAAGGGAACAAAATTATATAAATGATCACCACAGCAAAGTTAAGAAAACCTTAAAATGTATGTTAGTCTGAATCTGGCTCGCGTGGTATAGTAGGCCAAAACTGTCTTTTAACATCTATCCCCTGTTACAGGCTATTTATGATGATAATGTATAATAAGCAACAATGTGAAGAACTACTTACAGGTGACTCCAATTTTACAGTCTCCATGCCATCATTAGCTGCGTCTAGCTTATCGTCCAATGTCTCCATAGATGCAAGAGTTACTTCAGCATTGTCAGCTTCATTTTTTTGGAAAACCTTTGGGTATCTCAAATTGAATAGACCACCTTTTTTACGTTCTTCTTTTTCTGGAACAAATTTTGTATTATTCAGTGCAGAACACTACATTTGGTTTGGTGAGCAATTAGGATGAAAATTCACTCTGTTGTTACAGAACTATTTAGTTCATAAGTATACATATACAACTGTGTAGACATATATGTATACCGAAGTATTGTTTTATCTTCACTATGTTTTACAAGAATGGTCACTTCAACTGATATCAATTATACAAAATATTTATCATCCGAATCACTGAGGCACTGTTGCTTACCCTCGGTGATTGTTTCTAATCACCGAGTGCAACTGGGCTATGAGCAGCATGAGGGCTATGAAGATTACAGTTACAAAATGAAAAATAGAATTAAAATGTCACCAAAAGAAATAATGATGTCAATTACCTTCACCTTCTTCAGCATTGTTTAAGAACCTCTTCATTTTATTTAAAAATTGGAAGCGGGTCTCTTTAACTTGAGTACTCTCATCAGACTTCTCATGCTCAGTATCTTTTTCGATAGCTGCCTCTTCGTCCTAAAAACATATTTGAAACAAATAAAGCTTTTGGTTGAATAATAAGCTAATGAATATAACAAGCTTTCAACTGCAGTATACAATACAGCCAAGCGTATTTGCACTTCACCAACAAAAAGACAAACTCAAAACTCCAGTCTATCTTCTGTCTTGAGCGACATGTATCGGTGACAAAGATGTTAACCCTGTCACACAAGTTAGCAAAAGAAGACAGACACAAGTCTTGATTTTGTTTGTTCCTGAGGTGCATTGTATGTATGTATCTCATATTTTTGTGGTATTATTGCAAATAGGCATGTGATTGATTATTATTTCAGTTCATTTTTTATTTCATATTCAGTTCAGATCAAAAGGTTCTTTTATGAACCTTGCCTATTTACTAAGTTATACTGACATGGTAATTCAGCTTAGGATACACTGTGCGAATTTTTAAAATATTTACACTACAAAAATTTGCATAAAGGATATACACAGACAAAAGACTTACTTTAGATTTGTCTTTATCAGAGTTTTTGGTAAAGAAACCCGGCATTTTAATAGCGCCTATAGGTATAAACTTTGGTTTTACTTCTCGGCCTTGCTCTGTTAAATCACCGGAAAGAGCTGTCTTAACAGGACCTTCATCCGTTTTGAGCTCGGCAGCATTGATATTAGCCTCTTCAGCTTTGAGCATCACCTCTTTTTCTTCGGCCTCAATTTGCTTTTTGTCAAGTGTTTTGTTTTCGTCCTCATACTCTTTATTTATGTCCATCGCGCTCATTACTGCAACAGCAAATAGTTTTAAGTTTACGATATACAATTATAAGAATTTAAAAGCATTAAAAAACTACTTTATAAGCATTTTAAAGCGCTTCATGAAGTATAAAGAGAGCGATGATGCTCCTTAACAAAAAAAATCACCCGTGGAACGACGGAACGACACAGGCGTTACTCAAAAATTCTATTGCTTGAACTTTAAATACTTACTGAAATGTAAAGTATCATACGAGATGTTTAATGAGCACAAAAACTTGTATAAACGAATATGAAATTCTAAAATATTTTATTTATTATACATATCAAAAACCTGTTCTTCACAAATGCCGCAAGTAGCAAGCAAGCTAAAATCCAGTATCCTGTGCTGTGGCCGGTGGCGTTTTGACGTTCCGATTCACGTTTTCCCCTTCAGTAACGGCCCGCCGCCCGCTTTCGGTAACAATAAAGATGTACCATGCTTTATTAATCTTTGGTGCAACAAATGTACAAAGATTCAATGAATTTCATTTTCTGTATTTTCATATTAAACATCAACAACGAAATAATCCTGCAAAATTTATGGTATAGGTAAATAAAGATTGCTTGCATGCAGCTTAGGCAAATCGGAATAATTCGTTTGACATTGCTCATTTTTTTTAACATAATTACTCTACGTACGTAACTTATCTACATTTCGTAAAGCAATACTGAAAATTTTAAATTAAACAAGCACAGTCCATTTTAATGCCTGTCCTATCACTTCTTAGTAGTATGTAATTATTTTTGTAGTCAGAAATATAATACATACGTTTTAATTTTGTACAAACATTATAAAATTAATTTTACCTCATGTACTCGTAGTTTTACTAGCGCTATAATTGTGATTAGAGAAATAAAAGAGCATAACAAGTATAAAATGAAATAAGGCTTTGCCCGCGATCCAACTCTTTCGTCATATTATTTTGATTCATAACAATTTCAGTTTTTGAACGAAAGTAACGTTTGCAACGGTTTTAGAAAGGGTAAATAGGTTTGTTTTGGGTAGGTGGTAGGCGTACCTGCTAATTTCGTTTACTTTCGATCAGGTGAGCCGGTAATCAAATGTCTTTCTATTACATATCAAATGAATATATTGAAAAACACAATTTTGTTTAATATATTCACTAGCTGACCCACGCAACCTCGTGTACGTCTCCTGCTGCCCGTACGGTAATGTTTTAACGGCTTGATCAAATTAATAAACAAATTAAATATGATGTCGCGTGCTATTTTTAGTACTTCAATGCTTTTGAGAAACTTTTTAACGGTTTAGCAAGGCATGTAATGGAAGCTCTTAAATATTTTTTTTAGATTTTGTATTATTTTTTTATTGATGCTCCACTGCTTTTGGTCGTAGTGTGATAATATACTTAAACACACTCATGTCACCGCGAACTCCTAGGTTCATGGGCGAACCTAAGAGGGAGATAAGGGGGAAATATCCCCCCTCACCCGAAGTATTTATGTTCATTAAAATATGCAATGTTACGATTTTAGGCGTCGACACGAATTGATGTCACGATTCATGTAACTACTGCAACATGTAAACTTTCGTTTTCAACTCTAAGAAGAGTGAAAATTTACTTGAGAAGTACTACAGGACACCACGATGTTGCTCAGAACCCAAAAGAAATCCTTAACAAACTAGCGCGCAGTAAATCAACGCGTCTTGACTCTATTAAGTAAAGAGTACTTATTAACTAAATATATCAATGTTTAAGAAAAAGTACATAAACGAATTTTATTGGCAGTTTTTATCACGTATATTTATGAAAATGAATCATGTTTTACAAAGTATATTGACAGGACAATATCCATGTCTTTTCGTCCGTCTGCGCTGACCCTTAAGGACACAGGTTCTACGATGGCGCTAGCATATCTATCAAGTAAAGAATTAAGAAAGTAAGGATTAGAAAATTATTTTGGTATCGCCTTTTATCGAATCGTTTATTTTAACAACATTATATCACTACCTTTAAGCAAAGTATCACGTTTCCATTTTTCAGTTTTATATTTCAAATATCTTATTTGTTCTAGTGTTAGGTTCCTAATGTACGTTTCCTCTTCTTTTTGGAGTTTTCTTACTTTTGTAAGCTTCTTTTAATTTTCGGTACTGTTGTTAAGTTTGCGTGATTTATGGGAAAATAAATTAATATCATTTATTTTGTTTTCATTTATTAAACATCTTAAACGCACAAAAAATTGTACAAATAATGTTACTCATAAAGAAAAAACCCTTTAAAACTTGGGTTACGTTTTCAGACATATCGTGAGGTCCAATTTAGTCAAACAAAGTATTATTTTCTACATCAGTACACCCTTTTTTTTAATCAAGTATATAGGTAATTCAATACCTACATAAAATGTACATACTTTCATTTTCCCGTATAAAATGCTTTCTTTATTAAAGGCGTCTTTTTAGCTGGTTGTCTTTGTTATCCTGGTTTTCCTGTTTTTAAATTAATATACACTACTATAAATTAATGTTTTTCTAAAGCTTTAACAAGAAGATCGTTGATGTGTGTGACAAGACCCCTGGGGTCCATTGTGAGTCCAGCTGTGATCATGGCATTGGCAAATAGTTGCTGCGCGACCATGTCGGCTAATTCCTTATCGGACGATAGCAATTTGTGTAATTTCTTGATGATTGGATGTCTGAAAATGTAAATAATATGTTAAGGTACACAACAAACAATGGTAATAATTTATCATAATTCTTGGATGCACGCAAAAGATACAATACAGCATACTATATCACAAAGTCTTAAGCAAATTATTTCATCTAATAAAGCATATTATTTCAATAAGTACTTAATTTAAGTAATTATTGAAATAAATAGTGGATTCAATGTTACAGGAATAAGGAACAAGTCATATCGAAATAAATTATGACACCAAAAAGGTCACATACTGTTAGAGTTCTATATAAGAGTACTAATTGTAACCTTTTTTTATAGTTACTGACTGTCCGACCTGCACATTTTCTGAATTATAGAAACAGTCTAAGCTAAGGATCTATTATTCCCTGATCAGGTGTAAGCGAAGGATAAAGACGCAACAATAATAAGTTATACTTTTCTTAGTACTTTTTAAGTTAATTACTCACTTAGCATTAATTTCTAGATGTGGTCTCATTAATGCGAATCTATTTTCCTCGCTAAGATTCTGCGCCTGAGTTCGAACAAAATGGCGAGCGGCTGCCATTTCTTGTACAGTTATCACACACGGATGCGTGTCTAATTTATTTGTGGTGCGGACTTCGAATACCCTTCCGGCTAAAAACGTCTTTAGGAATGTGACTAGTTCGTCTATTTGAGTTTGCTGCAAAGAGTCGCTACCTGTAAAAGAGGTTTAGTTAAATATACGAATTAGATAGAGACTAACAATAATACTACATTATTTATTAATCTGTTTACTGTCATGTATTCTCTCTCATATTCTTTTAGATCCTAACGGAAACATAAGATGGAATAAATATTCTGCTCATGCTTTCCATCAGGCAGGGCAGAGTCATTTTGGCAGCTTAAATATATATATATATAAAAAAAAAAATATTAGATAACTTATAAAATAGGATCCAGACGTATACTTTTATCTGTATTAAGATATAAATTCGTTTCAAGTTCTAAGTTTACATAATATACAGAAATACGATTACAAATACGTTTGTAAATCCAGTTTATTTAGCACCAAAAGAAGAATTTTACAGAAACTACAGAATAAATCAACCCATTGAAAAAGATACAACCACAAGCAAGTACATAAAATTAAAATTAAGCTAAGGATAATCTTAAGTAAAATTAAGTGATAACTAATTGTGAATGACTAACCAATAATGGTCTCATTTTTGTCCGTCGAAGTTGTTTGCATATCATTTTCAACAGATATCAACTGTCGGTTGTTAAACTCTTTCAATTCCAGCAGTACCAGCTCATCGTACATCTCGTAGCAAAACAATACTTCTACATCACGCTTCTTCAGTGACTCATAGTAAGGTGAGTTTTCGGCTAACTCGCGACTGTAACATACAAGAAAGAGTTAATTAATACTTTTATTATATTTTTTGGTATGCGTGTCTATTGCGAATGCCACTATTAATATTTCAGAATTATATGTAGTAAATATGAAATCTAGAGAGTTCTAGAAGTTTCATAATATTTTAATATTAATATCAAAGCTTGTTAAATACATCACAACTATATCGTTAAAATATTGTTCATGTAACACTATAAGACTGATTCTATGGAAAACGTTGTAGGAAGTACTAATAGGATGCAGATTACATTATTAAGGCGTCATTTTTGCCCCCTTTTAAACAAAGATGGGGGCTCAAAAGTGCATCATATTTAGAATACTTAATGTTTTTATCAGGATAGTGCGCAGGAAGCCAAAATTTTTAATCAAAATGCCCCTTTTTTACTTTAAAATAATGTAAAAACGTCTAATTTGTAAGTTGTGTGTGTATATGTTACCGGCAATGTGCTATCTACGGGAACCGGTCATAAGCAATCCACTCGAACTCGTCAAATACAAATGATTCAACAACAACAGAATGAATCAGGGATGATCACTGTTCCCAACTAAACCTAACCTCTCTCTCTGTAACCTAACCCTATAAAATTCAGAGTCCCAAGTTGATTATAAGCAAACAGACGTTTCCTTTGCTCATTTTGTATGTAGCTATAAAATAGGTAAAACAAGGATCATCAAATTAATAAATACAGACCAAAATCTATTATTTTACACATTGCTGGTGGGTCAGTAGGTATGGCATGGTACGCATGGTATGTGAAGGACAATAATATTCATTGTTTCATACATTGCCTTGACGTCCAAGGTATTGTATAGAATACCTGTATTATACAGATTGTCGGTAACATATATATCAAAATATATATAAATATATATGTCTAATATACCATGGACCTAAGGGTTCATGAAATATTTTGATATATAGACAAAAAAGTCTATTAAATGATTGTTTAAGTTAAACTGTTCAATTAAATAAAACATGTAGTTCATAATGGTTGGAATTCGACTGTCACTATGTCTATCAACTGTTATATGTAGTACACAACATCATCGTCTACATCAAGAAAATATTAATAGTTTAAAAACATAAATACAAACCTCGGTGCCGCTAAATAATATATCGACTTGTTATCTGTTTGCCGAGATATGTATTCGGAAAGTGATGTTCTTACACCACTTCCCAATTTGGATGATTCAAATCTGAGTAGTTTAGCAATTTCTTCCTAAAAATAAACAAACATTTATTTAGGCATAGAGATTTAAATAAATGGAACCATTTCTACAATTATACCAACTTACTTTTTCAATAGGGCTCTGACTGGTAACGATTCCTTCTTTTAAGAATACAGAGTAGTCTTTATAAAAGGCTTGATAACTGACAGGATCTTTCTGTGCGCTGTCTATCATGAACTTCAGGAACCGGTTAGTAAGCACACTTTTCAGCTTCCTGGAAGAATATAAAATTTTCAAAATAATGTAAAAACTGCATATACATTGTAATGCTACGTTATATATTGTAATAATATGACTCTTGATGCTGAATGGTGAATAAAAGGTGCCGTGTTCGGGGCGTGCTGTGAACAAGTTCCGTACGGAACACGGATTCATAATGTGACCAATTGTGTATGAAACAGTTTAATTACACAGTGCATGATATGTGTCCCATCCGGGCCCGTCCAATAACAGACCACGCCGGCCTAGCTCCAGTCCGGACACGACCCGGTCTAGCATTTATTATACTACTCTAATACTATTATCCTTTTCATATAAGTTTTTTTAATTGCACTTAATGATCTTGCATGCAGTTGTCGTCTTCTTAGCAGCATTTATGGACCCCGGACGTGGTTCTAAATTACATCATCAATTTTTTACATCTTCATGACAAATGACGATTTAAACATATAAATTTTTGAGTTGAAATAAAGTATTGTACTTACGTAATTAGAGCATTGTTTTGTAACAATTCTCTGCTAAGATTCAACGGAATATCTTCAGAATCTACCACACCTGAAATAAAAAAGTTGAATTAACTACCTAA
Source organism: Hyphantria cunea (assembly GCA_003709505.1). Lineage (NCBI taxonomy): Eukaryota > Metazoa > Arthropoda > Insecta > Lepidoptera > Erebidae > Hyphantria > Hyphantria cunea. The sequence continues at coordinate 235,203 of PKRV01003346.1, forward strand.
TTTAAAATACAACCAATAAAATAAATATAATCATTTTTATTGATGCTCAAATATTTTTATTTCTTCTATTTGTTTAGTCCTTTTAGGTATTTATCTTTAGAATTTTAAATACTCATTTGAATGTTACCTACAACTACATTAAAATTACTAGCAATTACATTTCGAAAAGTACTGAGTCAAAATATGTTCCCATATCTAAAATTATACTTATTTAAATATCACATTGTGATTGAAAAGGATAAGGATGTGGCATGGCACATTTCGTACCTTTACATATACATACTATGTACGAAATGTATGTACGCGCATAACTACCGATCGACTGTACCAAATTGGATGATTCTTTTTTCTATGTATTCGCTATTGTTGGCACAAGGTTTATGTAGAAGAAAATTAAAAAATAACCGGAAACGTTTTTTTTTGTTTACGATTGTGTACACCAGTGAAAGGAAAGTATGGCTATAAGAAGTTTGTCGGGTCAGCTAGTAAGTAATAAATCGTAAATTTTTAATAAAAAGATTTCATTTAAACTTACCTTTGACGAATCGTAACCATTTAGGCAAAAGATTATCCGCCTTACTCTTGATCAATATTTTTCTAGAGTAGAGAGCTACCCCTATATCAGAGTCCCGAGAGAGTTCAAACAGTCCTGGTTTACCCTCTGGCACATACAGAACGGATCTGATGCTCAGAGGTGCATCAGTCTTGTAATGTAACGTAAACCTAGGTTTATCATACGAATTGCTAATGAACTTGTAGAACTCTATATGTTGTTCTTGAGTCACTTCTTTGGGTTCCATTAACCAGAGGGGCTGTAAAATTAATCATTACAATATCGAATTAATTTAATATAACGTACATAACAGTGTTACGTCAATTACAAACTGTGGACAATAAACATTCAGATTGCCTACAGACAAGAAAATTCTACAGGGCATGAAACACACTCTTATAAAAAATAGCTACTATATTTAACTGTCGAAATTGATGAAAAGAGGATAGCTATTTACCCTTATTATGCATAGCATTTGCACAATTCTCTAACCTTTTGTTAGATTCTTTATAGGATAAAGTTTAAATTGATTACTTTTGTATTACCTACATCATCACACTATAACAAGTAAAAATTTTAAGGGAGCGTCTTATGTACCTAGGACCCCAACTAAGTTTTTTTTAGTTAAAGGTAATAAATAGTTTTGGCAGTATGTATCATACAAATGTATGATCCTCCAAATACTACACAGATTCTTATAAATAAGGCGTCAATATATTCTTAAAAATAGCCTGGGCGATATAATTTAAATTTTATCGTGTTTTTCTGTAGTCAGGTTATACTTTTTGTAACTTTTTATAAGTTTTTAAGGTTCTCATTATTAACCTCAATATTTCACAAAAGGGAAACACCAGACGTCATAAGATTAAGAAAATAATCTCTTTCTATTCATCTATACTTTTACCTTAATGGAGTTGATCTGCTCATCATTCAAGAAGATAGGACTGCTAACAAAGTTGCTGTATTTCTTTATAATATCTGAAAAGTTTATAAAATGATAATTACTAAATATAAAATCTCAATGGTTATGTTAACTTTTACAGGCACAAATAACTACTTTCTAACAAGTTATGCATCCACCATCTTGGTGCAGTAAACTTAGGCCCAGTTTTACCAATTCCTGATAAAGTTTATATAGTTATCTGACATATAACCCTATTTAATATATATTACAGCAACATCTGTATCTAAAAGTTGAGATGCCAAAATCTATGTTACTTAACAGATAAGTTGATATTAGTCTATTAGGAACTCTATGAAAAAGTAATACTTAGTATAATTATGTGATCAAGGCTTTTGCAAGAATTTTCTTAATGCTACTCCATTTTATTACCTAGTTTACACTTTTTGTTATATTTATACCAGCATTTCAAATTTAGAACTATTTACTTATCAGGACTCTCCTATTCTGAATTGCGAGTTTAAAAACTCCTTATTGTGAAATGGAATTCTTTAGATTTTTAAATTATTTGTTAACACACCTTCCACCATTGTCTGTAATTTGTATTCAAGACAGTAAGAACTAGTAGGGAATTGATATAATTGTGCCTGTGTTATAATAATAATAGTTTACATACTTTGAACAACTTCATCATCAGCATATTCCCTGCAATCTGTTTTCAGAGAGATGACTATTTTAGTACCAATGGGTACTCCATCAGCTTCTTGGATTTCATAAGTACCAGACCTGGAAAATATTGCTAGCTGTACCAGTGAACTCAATATCAAAACACATAAAACAATAGATAAAGTAAGTAGGTTACATGCAACACATGCAAGAATGTCTCAAGATATAACTATTATAAAAATCTATTATAATATTAATAACAATCATTAATTTATTTGCAGATTAAGAACACAGAATGTCATCTTTCCTACTAATCTTTAAGGTGTTGTAATAGTCAATTGAAGCAGCAAACTATGCAGTACAATAGAATTGCAAAAAAAAAGTTAAACTCAAAATAAATCCAACCTACCTCATCAGTGTAGCATAATAAGCCATAGCTTATTTTCTTCCTATGTCTACTACTGGCTGGCTAAGATAATAACCCTAATGTTAGTTTTAAAGCTTACCCATCAGAAGACCACTTGTATCCTTGTGAGCCTGCCTTGCTACTTCTGGTGTAAACGTCAATCTTATCTGCCACCATGAATGCAGAATAGAAACCAACACCAAACTGTCCTATAATGGAGCTAGCTTGTTCTGCACCCTTCTTCTTAACTTCTTCAATGAAAGACTTGGAGCCTGAACGAGCGATAGTTCCTAGATTTTCGGTAAGCTCTTCTTTTGTCATGCCTATACCTGTATCCTAAAATAACAAAACAATCAACAATGTTTTCATACTATGTTCTGGACAATTTATTTTTCAGTTAAAGAAAAGACTTATATTTTCTTTTTAACAATCTTCTTTGTACCATACAATATGAGAACAAGTAATTGTTAATTCATTAATTTCTATCCCAAATGTGCACGAGTGGAGACAGTGATTAGGTGAACATAATGAAGCCACCCTGCAGCACAATAAATAAATAAATAAATATTTCCAACATCTAAAACACAACGCCAACTAGTCCCAAACTAAGCAGAGCTTGTATTATGGGTACTAGACAACTGATATAATACTTATATACGTTTTTTTAGTAAATACATACATATCATACATAGAAAACCTCCAAACTCCGAAACAAATATTTGCAGATCATACAAACATTTGATCCGACCTGGGAACCGAACCTGAGACCTAGGCCACCGAGGCAGTCAATGGTCTGACGATTTGAAAAAAGTGGTTTATTGCAGATGGATACAGACTGCCCAACAATAGGATAGTTGGGGGAGAACTTCGTTTAGCAGAGGACAGCGATTAATATATAGCAGCTGCACCTGGTGATAATCGCGGTACGACAGTATCGGCGGATAGCGCGGGTCTAGAAAATTTGCCTAAGTTACTCCTTATATCATCAGTTACCAATTAGTGACAGTCCCGTCAAAATCGGTCCAGCCGTTCCAGAGATTAGTCGAAACAAACAGACAGAAAGACGAAAAACTTTAAAATTGTTTTATTTTTAATGTAAGCATTAAATATACCTTAATTTACATTTAGTAAAAGTTGTTGATTTGAAATTACAAACAGACAATTCAATTTACTAAGTGGCGTGAAATTGGAGAGGTCTATGTCCAGCAGTGGACTGCGATAGGCTGATGATGATGATGAATTCAATTTTATTGATTTGTACAGATTCATAATGTAAAACTTAGTACCTGGAATGTAAGTGTCCTATTTTGCTTGTCAGCATTGAGCCTAATTTCTAATGGCCTATCCAGTTCTTCCAGCTGGCTTGATTCTGAGGCACCACTGACACTCAAGTACCGGAACTTCTCTAAAGCATCACTTGCGTTTGATATTAATTCTCGAATAAAAACCTGTTGAAAAAATGATATTCAATTAATTTAATTCTGATATTTGATTTGATGAAGCTGTTGAATGAAATGTAAACCACAGGTTTCCATTACTACTCATTTGCATTACAAGTTTTTTTCTCTTGCTTTTATAAGACAACTCTGGTATTAAGAATATACATCCTGTGTCACTGGGAACTTTACAAACACATTAAATATGCACAAAGAATACCTAGACCCAGAATAACATTTTGTGGATAACACAAAGTTTTGTCCCATGTTACATTTGAAGCTACAACCTCTTAAGCACAAACCAAACATGCAGTCATCCAGTCTTCTCAGTCTTCGCTTGTAAGTATATTATTATTAAGTACCTCAAGCTATTTGGCCATTGTGTACGTTTGTTAACAGCATTATGTAAACCCAGTGCATTTATGTAATGTCTAGCTACATTAAAATAGGTATAATACTTTTTCTTTTCTTTCAAATAGACAATTCCCCGACTTGCAATATGTGACACATAGGAATTTACAAATATACATGAAACTGAGGCAAAGAATATGCAGACACTGAATAAAAATTTATGGATCTTACAAAGCATTGTCTAAAGTGGAGTTTGAAGCCATAAACACACTAGAAAGTAGAGAGAAACTACTCCATCCAGGGAACTAAATTCCTATTCACAAGATAAATTAATTTTAGGTTTATTTTTTTCTTTGAAATTTACAGTTATCAGTCTGCTTCATGCAACATTCAGGCATATATTGGATGTAGCTGACACTAGCATGTGACATTTGTCACTTCCTCATTGTTTAGACAGTAATTAAAAATAATAAAATTTATTCAATATTCCGTGTACAACATTTGGATGGTTTTTTAAGATTAAACTTAAAATAAGCAAAATATTAATTCTTAAATACTTATATGATTAGTGCTAAGTATTTATTATTTCTTTCTATGAAATTACATTTTTTAAACTCATTATTAAGTAAAATCAACAATCCAAATTAGTGATCTATATGATCAAGATAAGACCTGTGTTTCAAGTAATTATTCTTAAAAATTACTCTTACTGTGAGGCAAGAAAAACATAAATGGGCTAGAACATTAAATATTATATTAAATACCTCTTTATCAGAATACAGTGATCTTGCAACAATATCTAAAAGCATTCGGGTTTCAGCCTGAAATTCCCTCTTTTCTGATGGTCCTTTAACAGTCTCCTTTTCAGATTGTTTCTTTCCTGTTTCATTTTTTGCAGTTTCTGGGTTTAGCTTTTGCTCTTCAGTTGCAACACTATAATATCTGCTCTGTTGGTAAGTTTGCAGACAATGTCCTACAATGTACAAATAATACCAATAACTCGGCAGTTAAAGAAGTTGAATATTTAATATTACAAATATTCCGATAAGATTACTGTAAAAACATACCAATTTGGTTTTTGGTTGCTATTTGACCAGTGGAAATGTATTTGGCATTATTGACTGAGTTCAGCAATAACCTCTTTGCGATTAATCTAGTGACCAATTTCAATCGCAAAGCTGACATTATTTTCAAAGATAATAATTTTAAAAGTATATAGATAGATAAATTAATATATTAGATGATTTCGGTGTTCCGGCAATTGTTTCAGCAAATTCGCTGTAAAAATTCATACATGCGTCAAATATCATAGGTTGTCATCGATGTCAAATTTTTGTGGTAGATAGGTCAGTCCTCACAATATTAAACTAAGTGGAAGTTGGCTCCACTGGTCGGAAATTAATCATTTTTAAGTACGATTCGAACTCTTGTTGCGCGATTCCGACTCACGCTTGTCCGGTTTTTTTATTAATAATTTTAGCCTTCAGCACTTTATGTGATTTTGTTAACATTTTTTACATCTCATAATCAAATGGAAAATCACATAAGATCGACCATATGAATCTGGATACTTTGTGGAAGACCACATGATTTCAAGTCGGAGGACCTTAAAATCGTACGGTCTGTATACTGTATACGTTTAAGTTCCATGTTAAACGTAACAGATTGATACATATAGAAATATTTGTATGCATATATAAAACATGTTCACATCATAATAAAAATAAATCAAGGATGAACAGATTCGTATTGTGTAACCTGTGAATGCACTTAACAACTTATGTTTTTAGCTTAATCTGTTAAATTTGCCTCACGATTACTTAATTGAAGTTTAAGTGTTTTCTATATATATAATATGTAAGTATGTATTAAAAAATAGTATTTATAAGTCAATCTAGCTTTCATAGAAGAGGCTCTGCTTAGCTTGAAGATGAATGGCGTTGTGTGAAAGATGTCCGAGGTATCCATTTATTAAAAGGCATCACTGAATAATCGTGTTAACCATACAACCGAGTAAATAAAAGTAGTCGAGTGCAAAAATCACATATTTTAGTCAGTCTTAATTTAACGTTACAATATTTTTTATTGATTATTGTAGTCGTACTAATATCATCGTCGTATCAATTATAAGATAAATTAAAAAATAAGATGAATAATTTATAATATAATTATAATAATGCACTTCGAGTATTTCTAAATTTCCATCTGAAAGCATTTTACTAATTTTTAATACAGATGTCATTAACAACTATAAACAAGGAGCTGGAACGCGTTAGGCAAGCGTCAGTTAATGACATGACGACATGACAGGGAGATTGGTTTGGAGTTAGTTGATGTTTGGTCGTTCGTGATATTAGATTGGCTCGCCCAAAAACGTCTTTAATATTTTTGTACACAACAAATTTCAATTCAAATATGTTTTCGTTTATTAAGGGTTATATATTAGTAGTCGTACTATCGTTGTACATTTTACAAGAAATTGGTGACATTACTGGTGATAAAGCATTAAAATTGTTACTGTGGTGTTGACTGCATAACTTGTTCCAAAACATTTTTATCATTTGACGCGTTTCTTTATTTATATAATATAAGACTGACGTGTGAGCCGCTTTATTCAAATGAATTCTTAAATTACATAAGTACAAAGACAATAGTAATTCCGTGGTGGTGTTAAGACTTCGAAATCTGTCTGTGGAAACATGAATCTTGTGTTAAGGATGTTCAGGACGAACTGTAGTTATTTTCTGATAGTGTTATCGCATTTGCGGTGCAGTACTTGAAAACTGTATAAAGTGTGTTAGAGACTGGTGTGAAGAATGAAAGAACAGACGTGAAAGTTAGGCAGACACCGTGGAGCACCTGGTGGGAGGCGGTGGTGCGGGCGGCTTGCTGCCTAGCGCCTCGCCCGCCCAGCATCCGCCTAACATGTTGCAGCCTATGGAGGAGATGATTCTTCCACCCAAACGACAAGCTGTTGTTGACCGCTTAAGGTATTTATGTTACTCTGTTTCATAACTGTTTTATTATCAAAAGAGAATTATCCTACCCAGTGTATATAGTAATCAACAAATATATAATAACTTAAGATATTGTTCAGATTATAATATTATTATTGTCAAAATTCAAACCACTAATAACGACTACAAAACAAACTTATAACAATCTATGGGTCCTCCAACAATCCTTTGAAGTGTGGTAGTATTAAAAGGAGACTCCTATTGCCAGAAGTGGACTAGTAAAAGCTGTTAATGAGGCATAGTGCTGTCTTCAAAACTACAAATCCATTTTGGAAAACTTTCTCTAAAATACACCTATATTTTTAACTCCTGTGATAACTAGGTGTACTAAATTAATGTAAATTCAAGTCAACCTATAACCATCCACTGCTGAGTGAAGCTTTTTCTCAAAGAGTGCCAATATTGTAAATATTATCATCAAATTTAATTCCCATTTACATCAGTTACTAGCTGATCAAATAGATGTTCTATTGTTAATTTTCATATATAATCATTCATCATCATAAACAAGTCATCTATGAAGTCTGCCAGTTCCTGTATATAATATTATTAGCTGACCTACCCAACCTCATTTACATCTCCAGTCATCATCAACATCATCATCAGCCTATCCCAATCCTCTGCTGGACATAGGCCTCTCCAATTTCACTCCACTTAGTTCGATCTATGGCTTCTCGCATCCAGCTCCTGCCAGCCATCTTGCGTAAATCAGAGCTTCACCTGGCCTGTGGACGTCCTACATTATGTTTGCCGAGAGGCGGTCTCCACTCAAGAACTCGTTTACCCCAATGGTTATCGGTTCTTCGGCAAATGCGGCCAGCCCACTGCCACTTCAGCTTGCTAATCCTGTGGGCTATGTCAATGACCCTGGTTCTATGTCGGATCACCTCGTTTCTGATGCGACCCCTTAGAGAAACGCCTAGTATAGCCCTCTCCATAGCATGCTGAGCGACTTTGAACTTATGGACCAGTTGAACCGTAAGTGTCCACGTTTCGGCTCCGTATGTCATTACACGGGTAGGACGCACGCATTGAAGACTTTCGTCTTTAGGCACTGTGGGATCGACGATGAGAAGACCGGACGAAGTTTCCCAAACGCTGCCCAACCTAGCTGGATTCTTCTGTTCACCTCATCCTTAAAGCTGTTTTTCTACCTAATTGCAAAGTCTGCCCGAGGTATACATATTTTTGAACAACTTTGAGAACGGCACCTTGTACCGCAACCGGTTCTGGTAGTACATGTTCATTCCACATTCAAGTTCATCCGTAGGCCGATGCGCCCAGAAGAGTCAGCCAGGTCGTTCAGCATCTGTTGTAGGTCCTGCAGTGTCTCTGCCATGATGATGATGTCATCTGCAAATCGCAAGTGAGAGATGTATTCGTCATTGATGTTGATACCGCATTCTTTCCAGTGCAGCGTCTTAAACAACAACATCTTCGGTAGTGTAATATTATTATATAATTTCCCCCTGTTGCTCAGCTCCTATTCGTCTTATTGTGATACTGAAGCTATATGTATAGCTTGCAGCCTTCCTCAATAAACAAGCTATCTAAAACTGAAAGAATTATTCAAATCAGATCAGTAGTCCCTGAGATTTGCTTGTTCAAGCAAACATACAAATAATTGCACAAGTGTTACTAGGCTGCCATAGTGTGGGTCACCATGCTGCATTGTTGCATTGTCTGCACGAGTCATGAGTGTGGTGACCAACCCTCTTGGATTCTGTTTATGCCTTCCATCAGGCAGAGTAAAGTCATTTTGGCTGGGCCATACATAAAAAAGAAACAAATTCTTTAGCTTTATGTTTTAGTATAGATTATGGGAGGTTGCTATTTTTGCCAACTGTTGATAGACCGATGTATATTATTAGGTAAAGTTAGTTCTTGCAGATTGAGGTAGATTAATGGAATCATGATGATGGGTGACATACAATTTATAAAAATCTGTCTATTTTATACCTTTAAAGGAGCAATTCTTGTATATATATTTTGTCCCCAAAGCAATTAATACTAAATTCTATGAAAATCATTGGTGCCATTTATAAGATTCAAAATATATATACAAGAATTGATAGATAGATATTGCCCCCAAATAGGGTGTTTAATTAATTTTATTAATGGTAGTAAGCATAGAGGTACTAATACTACCATTAATAGTACTAAACATTAGTTTATTTATAAACAACTCAACAATATATTACTAAAGTTTTAGCAAAAAAAAAGATCAAATTGGAACGGGACCATAAGTGAAGCACCAGCTTTCAAATAAAAAAGAATCATCAAAATTAGTTCACTCAGTCGAAAGTTGAAAAAATATGCAGTTATATTGAGAACCTTAAAAGTTGGTTTAAAAACACAAAAGACAATAAATGAAATACTCATCAACCTGGAAATAATTCAAACCATAGTAAACAAGAAATCTATATAAATACAGATGTTTTTTAGAAAAAGTTTTATACAATTTGTTCTGTAGTTTGTATAAATAAACTATAACTACGTACATAATATGTACCTACTTGAGTAAATCTCTACATATTCACATTTGAATTAAAATTTCGACTACATTGTAAAAATGATTATAAGTTATAAGTAAAAAAAACTTAGTTGCTCGCAGTCAATATATTGCAGTATAAAGTTGATTTCAAAAACAAGAACACATGGAATGCTTGCTTTTGAGATAACCCTCTCTATTCCCTTTCTCTTCCTGGTTACCGGCTTTAAACTATGTTTATGATGCTGCTATCGTTTTCTAGTTTAAAGTATGTTATATTTTATCACATTAATTGTTATGCAAATTTAGAAAGTTATATGATACACAGAGTTTAATGAGCTGTTACTTAGTGCTTTACTGTTTGCTTTAGAATTTAAAAAGTTTGGTTGGTTAATCTTTAATAGTAATGTAGCTCTTTATTGTACACCAGATTCATTCTAAGGTTAAATAAAAATTAGAGAAGTTACTACAATTGGTGGCCTTATTGCCCGGAGGCAATCTCATGTATGCAACCATTTACCATTGGATTTAGAGAAAAAGCATTATACATCCATACAAAAAAATAGAATAAAATTGAAGTGTCGGCTTGTAATTTCAAATTAATAATAAAAGAAGGGATGTTTCAAAATCCCCAATTTGTATAAATTCATGTGTGAAAATTTACTCTGATCCAGGGATTGGGCAACCATAACTGTAGATACGCATTATAAAAGGTTACTGAATCAATTTATGACAGTTTCAAAGGGTTATGATTGATTCGGTTAACAAATTATATATGTTATTGTTTTAACCCAAACAATAAGTGATAACCCAAATTAAAGGGTTTTATGTTTTCGAAATTGTTAACCTAAATGATAGAAGTTAATTAATTATTTTGGAGTGAGTGACCCCGGTAGGTCTTTGTCTACTATACAGAGGCGCCACCATCGCGTGCTTACGATATTAGGGGGGTCGATAGTGGACCTTTCGTTCGCTACCCTTGCCCACGCCGTACGAATAAGGAACTGGTGTGTCTTAGAAGAGGTTGAGACTCTCTCGGATCGCCTTTACATCCGATTTGAGCTCTGCCGGTCCCAGGGCGCAGTGATTTTCTTGTTTTCCGCGGTGGGATGTTGCCAAACTCAACAGGAATCTACTAGAGGAGGCAGCCATTATTCACTCTTGACTGTCTCTACAGACCCTGTCCGAGGAGGTCAACATGGGGGCTGGCCGCTTTCGTGATGTGATTATGCTGATCTGCGATGCGGCCATGCCCTGTAATCAAGTCGTCGACCTCTTCGGCAGTAAGTCTACTGGTGGTCCCAGGAGTTGGTGGACCTCCGTGCGGCCTGTATTCGTGCCCAGATGTCTTACACCTGCGCGTCACCGCCGAGACGGCGGGGAGGACCAGCTTCATGAGGAGTACCGAGAGACCTGGAAAGCTCTGAAGCTGGCCATTAGCAGCGCCAAAGATGCTAGAGAAAGGAGATGCTGGAGAGTCTCGATCGTGACCGTCTGCAGGAAGCGGTCGAGGCTTTCTTCCCGCAGCGGGCGTAACACACAGTCCCATCGATGACCTACTCGGTCGGATACAACGGGGACAGAGAGGATGATGTTCCCCCCGTTCGCAGTTCCCGGATCCCTCCTTTCTCAGGCGCAGAGTGGCTCACCGTGTGGTTTTAATCAGTCCGATTCCGACCTACCCGCCGCAAACCCCGGTGAGGTAAAGGACCGTGGGGGTTTCTACACGTAAAAAAAAGGATTATGGTTATTTTAATACGTGACGCGAGGCGATAATTAAACTATTTTACTTTATCTCTGGTGAAAAAAAATTACTAATTAGCCGAGATCCCCCTCCCCCATCTTACGCAAATAATGAACGCTCCCGACGACTGTAACGAAGAATGAATCACGAACCTACAAATATCTAAAAACCTATATCAATTTTGTTGAGGTTAATTATCCTGTATTAGACTGTTAACATTTTTAATTTGGTAACATCTATTTATGTTAATTCGAAATGTAGGTTAACCCATTTCCAAAAGGGTTAATGTTAGATTATTACAGTTAGGTTAACCCTAACCGTGATATCCCTGCTCTGATCGTGACAAATAACTCATGAAAATTTGCTTCTTTAACATTGCAACTGATACGTATGTCACAAAATTTTACAATACCTAAGTACTTTGAGGATAATAAGATTCCTATAGTAAAATAATGATGATCATAGCATTTTAAAGTCTTTCTGAAGAGGCTGTGCAGTGTTTGGTCTTAGAGAATTGCAATCGACCGATGGGCGATAATGGGCGAAGAACATTCATGAGGATGTTCTACACCTTTAACAAAAAAACTACCTACAAGTAAAATAATCTTTAAATTTGCTTTTAGTGACTGAAATGTATTTTGAAAATCATTTTCTTCAGACTTATCCTTAACTAAATAACTTTAGGCTTATTTGAGTTAATATTAGGAGCAAAGCAAAAACATTCATTTCATACCAATTAGGGTTTTACTGTGAAATCATTGTTAACAATGGACAACTTGTACATTGTACCATATTATTTCTTATTATCCAAGACCTGCTCAATTACAAAACAAAACTGACTTAATCTAATCCATGCTTCATTGATAATGTAGTTACTATACACATGTTCTAATTTACATAACTATTAATTTAACATAATCTGTAAAAGTTTCGTAATTATTTAATATATTTTACTGCCTAGTTAGTGCGTGTGTATACTTGTACTTGCGCTGAGCGGGAGTCCAACCCTCGACACGAGGTTGTAAAACAACGATGTACCACATAAGCTCTCTCGAAATCAGAATGTCTACAAGTCGTGTCTCATTCAAGAAGAACGTTAAAACTACTTCTTGACGAGATGACAGGAAAACTTTAATTAGAAAACAACTTAGTACCTACTCACAGTGTACGTATGTAAAGTTTATGTATTAGTGTGTATCAAACTGTATGTATATAAAATTTATATATTACTGTGTATATATATTTATTTGTATTTTTTATGTATACGTGTAACTTACGTATAAATATTTTTCTTCCACCACAATGCTGCACCTACCTCACATAATTTCTACACCACCCAAAGGTTGGCTGGTAGAGAAGGCATAAAGTTCTTAAATAAATAAATAAGCAGCCATGTATCCATTATTAGCTGAACAGGCAAACGTTTTTTTTTCCATAAAAAAAAACTTAGGTGTGGACAACCCTTAACATTCAGGGAGACGAAAAATAGATGCTGTCCGATTCTCAGACCTACCCTATATGCACACAAAATTTCATGAGAATCGGTCAAGCCGTTTCAGTGAGTTTACTACAAACACCGCGACACGAGAATTTTATATGTTTGATGTTACTAGAAGTCTTCTGTTGTTTATATTTCGAACGTAATTCATTTGGTTTATTTCATTGACCAATCACATTGTATATACATACTTCGTACCATAAAAGTCTATATTTATACTCGATGATAATAACAATTCCTAATTTTACATTTGTTTGCAAAATTTTCTTGATGATGAGTCTTTTTGTAACATATTTTACATTACAATTTGCTATTTGACTCGTGCTACTTCGCTTGTAAAGATCTTGCTTGAAAAGGAAAAAAATGATATAAATTTCCAACATTTTTCATTGATGGTCCTATTGGTCGCAGCGTGTAGTTATATATGTAGCTTATAAGCCTTCCTTGATACCTCTTAAGCTTTTTAATTTTTATGTAATTTTAATATTGAGCTGATATCAGTAAATAACGATTTAAAATGACACTTTTTTAAGTTTCTTGGTAGGTAAAATAACCGCTAACTTAATGATAAAGTAAGGAATATCTTTAGTTAGGTACTTCAAAACATTTGTATTGTATTTACGATAACTTAGATTAAGAAATTCCACACCATCGCCTAGCAGTGCAATAAGTAGGAGAGCGTCGTGTATAAGTCTATATGTTTGAAGAGGTTAGTGCATCGCGGTTTGCAGTGAAATTATGTCGGGGTCTCGGTGTGTGTAACGGTACTGGCTAGCCAGCTAGTTGGCGGTGCATAAACGCCGTTCTGTGTTTTATTTACATTGCAGCTAACTTGTAACTTGATACATGGACGCATACAGAGATTACTTAGTTACAATTTTAGATATCCTTAAATAGAATCCAGTAGAAGTGCAATAATGTACTAACCGAGTTATTTGCTTACAGTCGATATGCGTAAGGATTTCAAGCTCAAATAATAAGTAGGCACAAATAAGGACTGTTTCTTTGCAAGAATAAAAATGGGTTATTAAAATATACTGTCCTACCGAATACTATTTAATATCCTCGTTTACATTTTAATATTACTTCACTATTAATCGCGTATCACGGTTTTGGTATAAATAAATTTAAAAACTTATCCACGCAAGATTGTATATGCCGATTGTTATCAGCTGCTTTATATATATTTTAATGTATTCAATAAAAATCTCTTATCTAATCTCTCTACGCCTATTCACTCAACTAAAGTTAATACTAATCAATAAAAACACGCCATCTTATGTTGTTTAATGTAATTTCTGAGAGAAGAAATGATGGAATATACAAGTATTTTCTTTATCATTTTTATATAAACAGACCAGACAGAGATATGTAGTTTTTTTTAAATATTTTCTTTTACCATTTACTTCAACATCTTCATAGACATCACGATGATTTCATAGAGTAACCGCTATTTTCAACCACATTAGCTTATAATGTGGGTAGCGTAATGCCGTTGAATCGTGATCGATTTCGATTGCCATTCAGTCAGTTAGTTGTCAAATTGGAGACAACAATCTGGTATAGATGTTGTATTTCATTTGGCACCTATTCGTCTTAGCTTTATGTTTTATAGTCTATAATCTTCATCGACAATACATTAGTTGTAAATATGTACTATACTTATAAAACTAAAAGAGTTGTCAAAATAGGCCAAGTTGTTCACGTGTGATGACCAAGGGAAAAAGAAATTCATATTTATAAATAAAGATTAGGTATAATATAAGTACAATCTCAATTATACGTGGGAGGTCCATGTTTAGGCTCAAATAGCTCAAATAGCGGCCCGACATCTTACTGTTAGAACTTTTTTCCGGAACCTAAATCTCTCCTCTTGATTCTGGAAGATTCAAAAGGCGGCAATGCACTTGCGACTCTGAGTCGCGGTAGTTGCCAGGTTGCCCGTCTGGTTGCTTGCCCTCCTGACTATACGACAAGAAATATTTTTTTCTTCATAAAAAAGATTAGGTACGATAGAATTGACTGATGCTAAAATATATATTTTCTAATTTAAATAACAAACATTGAGACTAAGAATAAAATAATTAATTTAAAGTAAACTTAAATTATTAGATAATTCCACACATACTCAACCAGTTTTATTAGTTCAAGTTCATGAAGGAATACATTGCATTTGCAGTATTGCGTTGGTTGTTTTCGTCCCGATCGATATTGGCACCGAGACGCGGGCGAGGGATCATCCCTCGTGTTAATAGGATCATTTGTAGGGATACACCCTGATCGTCGAGACGTCCGTCGGAACATACCATAAGGATCAACCATTGAAGTACCTACCATAACCGTTTCTGGAAACGACACAAAAATAAGTATCGCATTTGCTTTCATATTAAAACGTTAAATAGTTTGAACTGTGTGACCATAATAACGTAATTGAACGCTTTAAGATAACCGACAGCAGTAATAAAGTGTTTATTACTCATTGATGAAGATACTTAATGATTTTATATGATATTTTTATAGTAGCAATTTTAAACAGCCGTTTCGATCTTAATAAGGTTTATTGAGGTATCTGTTTATTGAAATATTGATTCGCTCTTCACCTTCTGAATTAACTGAAAGTCGACATACTCCCACACATGCTCGTACTTAATGAATCAAAAATCTATGATATGTTTTAGTACTCCATCGTGAATGATTTATAAGAATGATATTTTTTTGGCGATGGATTGACTGAGGTGATAAATCCAACCGATCCGGCTCTCTTCCTCGACTTTTAAGGTATAACCACCATGGTACGGAACCATTCAACGTGGTAGAGCGCATTCGGCACAAATGGGCCGGCTCGACCGCAGTTATGTTATACATTTAGTTATGCCACGGCCTCACAGAAAACTGGTGTGAAATAACGCTTACGCTATTTTTCACCGAATGAGTGAGGATACCAGAGGCCCATAACCCAACCCCTCCCCCCTTCCACCAAAAGCTAGCAACGTGTCCATGGGCGGCGGTAATCACTTACTATCAGGCGATACGTCTGCTCGTTTGCCCCCTATTTCATACAAAAATAACACTGCCAATATCAACTACCTATTACTTTATTACGTCGTAAGGAAGCATAATCTAATGTTCTAGTCATAGTGTCCTTCGTATTCTTCACTCGGTGTTTGTGCACTGTCCGATTTTGCATTCATTGAAATGTATTCAGGACATCCATAGGCGTCAGGTTAGGTATGTATGCAAAATTCTTCATCGACTTAGTGTTGGCCTTTGATATATTCTTCGAAAACTTCTAAGCTTTCTTCTTTATCTATAGAAGAGCCTCTTTTGAGAAATAATCAATCAATCGTAGTCCTTCCTTAGAACGAAAGAAAGAGAGATGCCCTTAAAAATCTCTCAGCAAATGCCATGTGTGTAATTTGTAGAGTGCGGCGGTAGGAATAATAAGATCACCTTTTAAATTTAGGGTGTAACAGGGGGTTTGCTAAATTGTGATATACTTAAGTGGGGGATTCTTGTTCAGAAAACCATGGTCATTCAACAATTCGTAGCATTGTTAAATTCTGCAGACAACTAAAATGGTGTTACTCATTTGAGACAAACATTTAGACCGGGCCACTTATTGTTTCCCACATTAGTAATTTATAAGAACTTAGTCGCTAAAAACACAATCTAACCCTAAAATCTTTAGTTAATATAAATAAATATTTAGTGTCAACAAAAACCGTAAGGCTCTAATACCGCTAATAAACCACGGATATAAAATAGGTAAATATTTGGACACTTGTCATGTTATTTAAAAAAAAATCGATAGTGCGTGTTGGGATGTTTGTGGGATATACCAGTGTCAGTGAAATAGTGTGACATACAATCGGGACTTATCGAAGGCGTTGTTTGCGTAGCGCGGCAACTCGCGGCCGGCGACTGGTCAATGAACTAAACACCTACAAGTTTATATTATATTACATACTGTGTATTATAGCTTGTGTGACATTGCGTTAGGGACGCCCGCCAGACGCTTTCCATTCATATAAATTTTATAATATAATACGCGTTTGGAATTCCAGCGCTGATCAACTATTATCGCTAAAGTGTATGTATGCATTTTTTTTAATTTGTAGAATGACTAAATTTGGCCATGGTGCGGGTGGATCGGTTCACAAGGTTAAGCGATGTTAGAACGGTCCCATCTATTGATCGGTGTCTGGTTACTTCAATTCACATTTTCCCCGCATACCTACGCCTTGAAATAATACTAAAGTGCTTTACATCTAGTACGTTTAATGATGTAATTTCTGATAATGTGAGTCATACTATGTCGCTTATATTGTAGGTACATCAAAAGGCATTGGATTAGATCAACTTTTCATTCCTGACGTACGTTAATCTCATCAAAATTGGTATTTACTTTGGTAACCCTGCGTAGATTGTACAGTATCGCGCGCGCTTCCTCACAATCTAAGTATAACGCCAAGTTTGTCAGGTGCCGATAATAGCAGTGGAGCAGTCGCTCACAAGAAACCTGTTTCACACTCGATAAGGGCAGATGTTCCAGTTGAAATCATTGTGCCTAAATTATGTGTGATAAATGTTGTTTGTATATTTTTTTTTGCAATTCATCAACCTCTTGTCTTGTGTACCTACTTGTAATCTCTTTGCTTTTATATTATTTACTAGAATGAGTCATAATACACATGTTGGTACAAAATGTAGGTAGATATTTCTGTAATTGCAGGTTCTTAAGGAATGTTCAAGGCAAAGAAAGACATAGATTCGTATATCATCGTTCATTATTAGTATTGAATAAATATAGTAGATTAGCTGCCATAGTAGCTAAGGGCAACAAGATAAGCAGACTAGGTAGCGTGGGTCAACAATAAAAGTTAAATCTTTCTGAAAAATAACATCACGCTAAGGGCAATAAGAGAAGCAGCCTAGGTTGCGTGGGTCAACAATAAAAGTTACATTTTTCTGAAATATCCATACAACAAACATAGATTAACAAAACAAATAGGTAACTTTTAAGGTTTATTCTCTGCAAACCTTTTTGTTTAACTGAATGTACATTATACTTGAATGATGTAAAATTGGGGTTGATGTTCTGTACTAAATCTGATTGAATATTTTCGCTTCTATTTCTGTGGTCTGCAAGCCATTTAATATGTTCTCTTTCTCCTCTTCTTCTAAAAAAACATCATTCAGCAGTGATTCTTGGAGCTGCGTCAACTTGTTATCTTTGTCCGATCAACCACCAGGGACTCTTCGATTAGCTTCAATTCTTCGCTTTCCACCTTAAAGTAGAAAAAATATTAAATAAATAGTCAAAAAATAATAAGTATTGTGTATGTATGTAATAGCCTCTATCGTAATATTATATATTTTTCAATCATGTTTATTGTTCATGAGGTTAATTAAAATCCGATATTATTTTAAAGAAAAATTTTTTTTCTTATCAACTAATCTTGTTACTTATTAACTTATTATTTATAGTAAATCACGGAAAATATTCATTGGTTATTAACCAACAAAAAAAACGGGTTCTCAAGTCGATGTGTATTTTTTTATTTATGTATGACCACGCCTAACTTTTTACAGAGTAGCGATTTTTAATAATTTAATTTTTTTTAGGTAGGGTAAGATACCTCCCTCATTCCGAGTTGGTCTCATGTAGATTTGAAAAAAAAAACTAGCCAAAAGATGGAAAAAAAGGGTGATTTATTATTTACTCACAGATTTTAATGCTGTTTAAGGTACACAACCTTAAACAGCATTAAAATCTTTAATAGTAAATATAAAATATATTAAAAGATAATTAAAACATTACATCATAATAGTTGCGTTACATAAAAACCTCACAATGCCCTCTCAGTATCTGCATTTCTTCTGTAGCTCGTTTATTGTGAGGATTGTGTTATACATTATTTGGCTCTAGATCAGATAAAGCAATACCCTCAAGTGTTTACTTAGTACCACTTTACTCTACTTAGTACCAAATATGCCTGCTTGCGCCGACCCAAAATTACGTAGCTTTACTTAGATTATCTTAAGAACTTAGTGTTAAGGTTAAACAAAAAAAATATTATATTTTGCTTTTTAGTTTTTTCGGCGGTTTAATTTTTTTGTTAAAGTTTTTATTTTAATCTAATACAACCCTTCGCAGTGATGAATAAAGAGTTATTTCCAGAATTGCTTCTATGCAGATGTTTAGGAGTGATTTTGGAAATAAATTCTTAAGAAGCAAAGGGTATCGAGAGTTTTATCTGATAAGCATCACTTTAATTTATATCAGTCGTTAATGTACCCAGCAGCTGAAAATGCCCTCTCAGACTCAATCTGATTGCACCAGCGTGAGTAAGCTATAAGCGAATTGTAAAAACCAACTCCATGCTCACGTTATGCTTCGAGATTGATCTCGAAAAATGGCACAAGATCTCTCAGGATCGGAATCTTCGGATCGGATCGGGATTACATTCACTAATTTTAATAATGGTTGAAAACTAAGCGACTTCTTAGCCATGGGTAAAAAATAAAAAAAAAGTTACATGTTTTTCATGTAATTAAAATTAGACATTACTAACTGTTGCCCGCGGCTTCGTCCGCGTGTATATCGGTTATCGCGACAAAAAGTAGCCTATGTCCTTCCCGAAATTCCAATCTATCTCTCTTAGCATGTCCTGTTGGATCATAGAGGGTTATAATCTACCCAAGGCTACTTGACTCTAATCAATACGTAACTGATTCTTGTTTGAATTTATCTATGTTCGACTTGTGATGATATAATTCAGAAGGAAATGAATCCACGAAGGGAAAAAGATTCTTCAGTATGTATATGACATACAACAACAACGTTTTTTTGATGAAGGGATCTATATCACAGAAAATTAATATCTACACAAAGTATGTTGTTTAAACTTATAACATTTCAAAACTCCTCTTTTTAAATAAAATCGCAAGTCTTCTACTTTTGTATAAAATATTTATTCGTGAAAGTAGTGGAGCTATTCAGTTGTTTTCACTCGGCGATTCGGTTGACTTTCAAGTTCTCACTAACTACTAGTTACGTAGGCTCTTCATAATCGTGATTGGTAATAGGTATTCTATTCTTCCTGTTGGTTACATCACTTGTTATTATAATTATTACTTTGTTCATTTAAGCAATTTTACTATTCATTAAAAACTCAAAAGGATGTCAAATGTAAACAAGAGTTTCTACATTAGAGATATTAAATGAAATACATAGCACCTGCGAAACGTTGGCACCCTGAGGATCGATGAAACGTCAAGTTGAATCAACCAACTACAACTGGTATGGTGTTTCCGATCTGACTTGTTGGTCACGCAAGTACAGATTTCAGTATTTTAGATTTTACAGAATAATTTCATAGGAATTCTGCAATGTGAATTCTACAGGTCTGACTTGACAACAGCTGACGGATTTTTTACAATGTAATCGTTTTTTTTTATTTCAATGAATGGTTGAATAGATTAGTGAATTAAGTCGAATTCCTGTTTATCGATAAAACACGGGTCAAGGTTGTATAATCGTATAATTACTTATGTAATTTTCAAATCCAAGTGGGTAAAAGATAATTTAACTTATTAGTTTTAGCAACAGACTTAAATAATAAATAATTTATTCACCCATTACCCATTACTTAAACTTTACATATTTTAATCTGCTTATTTTCGTATTTCATTAAAATGAACTAGTTTATGTGTTACGTTTTATCAGTTAGTATGCGTATTGGCTATTAGTTACTATGACGACCCGGTTATAAATAACCGATATGCCTACATACGCTAAGGAATAAAAACATGAAAATCGTAACTGAAAAAATAATTTTCTACAATTTCATAACACCTATCAACTACAGAATGAGAGAAAGTGAGTGTAGCGAAGATATTCTCATAATGTGCTTGTAATTTTATTAATTTTGTATTCCAATCCAAGTACATACGTAGTATACTTGCGAACTACGACTGACCCACGTAGGTTATAAAGTGAGCGTATACGAACCTAGTGATGTGTATTATAAATACTTGCTACTTATGTAAGCAACTACTTACATCGTCGAAACCGTTACGTAACTACGAACTTACTTATCTGACTTCAATGTTGTTAGATTACAAATGTACATAAAAAGGTATTAACATAAATTTATTTTCCAGTAAATATTGATTATTACAGTGACAGCGATAATATTTTTTTTTTATTTTCTGGTTGGTTAGCTACAAAGTTCTGCTCAAAACAATTACCATTAAAGTTATAAGGAAATGTATACGTTCCCTTAACGGGCCTAACCGTAAAGAGGGAAGTCAACATCGATCCGAATTAAATCACACAATGTAATGTTCAATCGCAAACATTAATCAGCTTTCTCTTGTTAAACAGAAGGCTGACTAAACTTTCATCATCTTTCTACACATTTCCCTAATTTCTTTGGGGTCACGGTGTAGTAATTTTTTCTTCTATTCCTGCTGTTAACAAAAAAAAACAGCAATTAAAAAACAAAGACATTGTCGCACATTATTTCAGAAATTGGTTAATTTTTGGGAAGTCTTGACCCTATTACGTTTCCCATTCACATTCATATTGAATATATACTTTTCAAATTATCTAGTTGTTGATATAATACCTTAGTGATCAGACATGTATTTCTTGTCTTATGTTTCGATTTTTGTTGCTTTGCCTTATGTCCACCGCCGCCGAATTTTATTGTGAATTAATTATGTTGGTTGTAAAATACTTTATCATATTGTCAGCGTAATGTAATAAAAGGCATGACCATATAAAATATTTTCAGTTATTTACTCAATGAATTGTAATAAGTAATACCTAATACTAAACAATAACCTTACTAAATAATTAACAACCTGGAATGCGTATGACGATCTTAAAAATGTAATTGTACCTATTTGATTAGATGGATATAAATTCTAAATAATATTCTAAGCAGTGTCGACAATGACCTTAAGCAATTCAACGACATAATGGTGATGATTAAATGAAAAGGTTGTAATGATTTTTTTATAAACCCGACAGTCTGTCCGCATTAACATTTGCTCAAGGTGACCGCGCTCGGGAGTTGCGGCTGACTGAACATCGGTTGAAATATTGTTGTTTGTACGTTACACTTGATACTAAACGTAATGTTTTATACATTATCTTCAGGTATTGTTTGTTTATCTATTTATTAAAATAATATTGAATTTAATTAAGAATAATCTATAATAATATTATAAAGTAGTAAAGTTTCTAATTTTGTTTGTATAGTTGTATGGTGGGGGTAATCTTCGGATGTACCGATCCTGAAAATTCTTTCACTAACAGAAAACGACACAATTCAGGAGTGACTTAGACATGACATATTTTATTATGATTGAACAAATATTCAGTCAAAAATAATACTTTTTGTAAATCGAGACGAAGAAAAGCTGGCGATTAACGCCAAAACGAAGTGGACGACTAGTTTTAAAATAAATATATGGATTTTTAAGTTTTCATTTATATCAGACTCATTATATTAGGAATGCGTAATTAAAACTTCGACGACGATGAAAATCAGAATCTATACCTACTATAACATTATAAAGCTAAATAATTTGTTTAGTTGAATGCGTTTATCTCAGGCCGTACCGGTCCGTATTGAAAAAGTCTTTCAATTTTATATAGCCCAGTTATCGAGGAAGGCTAGATATATATCATCACACTGTAACTAAAAGGAACGGGGTGTCAATGAAAAATGTTTCAAATATAGGGGACAATTGCTCCTTATGAGAGCTTCCATTGCGTGCGCAAACTGTGTAGGTTACATCAAGGTTTTTCTGTGTGATTTTTTCAGTGATAGTTTTTTTTTTATTTTTTACAGACGGAGGATAGAAACGTATCGTCGCCGGCAGACAGAGTGTGTGCCCAGATTTGATCAGTCATTCACTGGCGCCTGCGAGCAGCAGAACCTGGAGACAACGGCATTGCAAAAGCGTTTTCTCGAAGGAAAGGCTAAACGGCAAGCCAAGAAGAATGACCGTAAGCCAGATTTACCGGCCATCAGCGGCAACTTGCACAGTAGCGTTGTACATGTGGTGAGCTATTTAACTTATTTGCCTACAATGTTTGTGTCCTATATCAAGAGCGTTAGTTGAAAGTATGCCATAATGTCATGTATATATATATCTCTCATTATTGATCGGTCTTCATTGATATTAAAACATTCTTAGTCGATTTTTTATTATGTAGGAGGCCCATGGACTACATGTACAAAATTTGTAGTAGTAAGATTAATCGGGTTAAGTCTTTGTAAGCATATAACACATATTTATATAAACACTTACCACTAAATTGAAATACAATATAATTCATTATGCGTAGTGAAGAACAGAAGGAGAAGTGGAGACAATATATGACAAGATCAGACTTGATAAATAACCAAATTTTTGCCTGTTTGTGGCTAGTAGGTAACAGTTAATATTAATTATGTTATTTCAACTCTGCAGTAATTTTTACTAGCTTCCTAAGCTTCTTCAGAAAGCTACTCAATTATTTAAAATACGAGTTAGAAATATTTCACACTACACCATGATTTAATAGGACGAATACAAATAAATTCAAATAGAATTGCTTAATTGGCGGTTGAATATTTTTCATTCGATTTGTATTGAATCGTGTAATTTCAGGACTCGGCTTAGCATTTCTAATTAACCCTACGTGCAATAACCCCACTTAATTATTTAAATGAACAAAGAACCACAAGTACCAGTGGTACCTAAAGCTTTAAAATGCTATTGTTACTTTCTAGGTAAACGCACTTTTGTCTCTAGCACAGCTCGTAATTTGAAGTTCTGTAAACGTCTCAGTCGTATTCTTCTTAAGGTAAAAAGGCATAATTTGCTTTTAAAAAAAATCCGTAATGTATAACAAACAAACATTGTCCATTTTAGTGCATATTTTTGATAGGTTTTGTTTGCTTAAAGCAATTTTTTTGCTTTTATTTACTACTAAGACATACATTAAACCAGCTAATATACTATTTCGAAATTCAAATACTTCCAAAACAATGCGTATGTTATGAGGAAATTACTTGTATTACATACACCTATAAAATGAAGATTACATGTGATCTTGTGCAGTGGAAAATTCCTCTGAAACCGCATACGCAAGGATTCATTTATATTTATTTGTGCCAAAAGCTACAGGTGCACCAATAATGGTGATTTTCTTTTGTCATGTCCCGAAATGCTTAAAAATTAATGTAGTCATTTATTATTCCATATTTGTCGTTACAGTTAGTCGGATGTACGTATATTTAGTTCAAAAACCGTATGAAAATTATGTAATTTGTTTTCATATTTAAACGTTTAATTAATTTATGCAAAAATAGAACTGTATGAAAATGTAAATGAATTCATATTTAATCAGTTTAATTAATTGGTGCAAATTCATAGATTTTCTATGCATTAGCCCAACGATGATTAAAAGGAGATTTTACTGACTCCTGCAATTTTTATAATATAGAAACTTTACACACTGAATATACATGTACATGTTAAAGTTATAGGTGATTTATAGAAATTTGACATTTAAATTGTTTGTATTGTTAAAGTATGTTTATTGACTTGCAATTAAACCACCTTTTCTCTGATGATTTTTCTTACCAAAACTTAAACGAAATGACCGAATAACCAACAACCCGCTCTCTTTGCTGACCGTTATAGCGTAAACCTCTCATCACTAACGTTTCCGTATCTAACTATTTAATTAATATTATGTAGTTAACGATTTTCTATGATACCACAAATAATGCAAAACCTAATAAGTGTCAAGCTTTGGAACAATGTAGTCAAAAAAAAAAAGAAATACCATGCGGAAACCGGTTGCTCATACAATATGTGTTACGTCTACGTTCGGATGTGTTCACTTGAGCTTACCGTTACTCGCCATTAATAAATTTTCTAGAATAGTGTAGGAAATAATACATTTACATTTTTAACTATCAGAAACTACATAGATATTTATACTGTTGCAAGCGGTAAGCTGTCCTCATTTGGTCGTGGTTACACTTTTACATACACTTCCTTTCCTCTCTTACATAACTAAGACGAAAGCTTCGCTCGTTGCACTACTTCAGTTTTGAACATCCTGTGAGATAAATTCACTTTCTTGTTAATATTTGTCACTAGTATATTTATTTCTGCCACCTTTTATATTGATAATAAATACAGGCTTTGATTATCTTTTTTCCTAAAAACTTCTCTTCCACAAGTGTCTGTTACGAGTTCGGTGATTTCATTTATAATTTAAAACTGTAGCAATAAATAGTCTTGTTTTGAACCGTTTCATACAGAGGTCATGAATAATAATCTACTAGGATTTCCTCTTTTATTCTACGCGTTACTCTACTAAGTTTATAATACTTACATAATCAACATCCCATTTAGTTATCTCTTCAATAGCATTGATTGGTTTATAATTACGTCACCTTGTATTCTGTTGTACTTAGATGTTAGTTAGGAGTGTAGCGTTCAGTAGGTCGAGATGGGGAGATAATTAGTAACAGCACGTGCGGTATAAGCGCCGCTTTGCCTCACCGGATGTTGCTCGACGTCAATTGACTTGACCCTCTGCCATCGCATCCCGTGCCTCCGAGCGCTACACTTTACTCAGCACGCGACATTAAATTAACATCTACTATTAAATTATACTAAATGCTACATTGAATAACTACCTACATTCATTCATATAAAACTTCGACTAAACAGAATTAAGCAATAATAGACGTAATAAAGAAACATTACTGGCGAAAAGTATTTTAAAAGATTCCATAACCATATCTATGTTGGAGTATATTATGTTTTAAGTACATTTAGGTAGAGACAGCATCCTGGTTGTGAGGTGATAGTTAGATTTTACCTAGATCTATAACTTACGTAGGTACGATAGGGCGGTCTATGGTTGTGCAAACTGCGCGAGTTTCACAACAAACACCTCGCATTGTCTCGCGCCGCTCACCGCAACGACCTCCGAGCGCCTGCGCTGTTTTCTGATACATTTTATTAAGTAACTCTACATCTTGCGTACTTACTTTAACAGCAATAGTTCGGAAGTCATAATCACTAACCTTGGGCACTTCATGTATGTATCTAATACATAGAACAAAAATAGTTCGGTTAATAAAGGCAACAATATCTTATGCAAATAAGTTTTATCATATTGAAAGAGTCAAATAGCACTAGTTAATTCGATTATTCATAATGGCTTACGTTTCGTTTTGTATTTAAGACGAAAACAACAAAACATATTGTCTTTATATATTGCACACAACTTACAAAGTACCTATATGGACGCATGTTGTTTAGCCAAGTAGAATATTAACTGAACTTGCTGTAAACGATTATTTGAAGCATAAGATGGCCTCATTTGATGGGATGATGGCCAGTCGATGGCATGTTACCACCACTTATGTTATAGTATCAATAATCAATATTTACATGCCTACGTGGCTTGTATGTCTTCTAACGTTATCGTGCACATGCAGTTACAAAACATTCAATGCGTGATCTTCAATGCACTTACTCCAGTAGCTTAAGAAATTCTAAGTGACATATGTTCAAGTGTTATCTATTGAGTAACGAGGCAATACTATATTATACGTATTACCACTATCAGCTCTTATACTGCTTATATGCTTCAGGTTCTAAGTAATGATTTTGATATTAATGTTCTAGAGATATCCTATATAGACAGCGCCGGCATATATTTAGTACCGCCTTGTTCAAACAGAGGTAAATTTTAACCAAACCTACTGTTGAACTGTAGTTAATCTTCCTTTATAGAAAAAATAAGTTGCTGCGCGTTAGTCTTAGATTTTGACCTTGAAGTTTTTTAAAGTGTAGGAAAGTAAACGGTGAGGAAATATATAAAAACTGCTAGGAAAATAATCATAATAGCAATCCTGTTTATGTATATAAAATGTTTCTTTATGTCAAACATTGATTGCGTCGTCGGTACGAAGTTGCGCGTATCAGCTACTATTGTATAATTTTCCAAAATATTTAAACAACAGATTGAAATTAATCACAAGTGTATATATAACACCGAAATAAATGATGGACATAATGAACCGACGAATTGAAGAAAGAGGCTGGTAGCGGATGGATGGGGACTACCCAAGACCGGGTCAGTTGACGCTCCTTGGGGGAGGCGGAGCAGTGAACGGCGATAGGTTGACAGGAAGTGATGAATCGTAACAATTTTAAACCTTGAACGGTTTTTATGATATCTTTGACAGTCGGTATAATGCTTTTTACTTCATTTAAATTTATAATGATAATTTGTTGTTTTTAAGCCCCGACGCAAAAAGACGAGTGTTATAAGTTTGACGTCGATGTCTGTGTTTGTGCCTGTCTGTGGCATCGTAGTTCACAAACAGATGGACCGATTTCGATGTGTTTTTTTTTTTCATTTGAAAGCATTTTCCTTGCCGTGGTTCTTAGCTATATTTGGTTTATATCGATTAAGTAGTGTAAAAGTATCAGCTCTTTTCCAAAATGATGTAAGGTATTTTTGGCGTATGATTACTCGATTGTAAGTGTCGATTGCTCAGTGCATGCGTAGGGTTTTTAAAATTTTTAGTTTTAGCTTGTACTTGTGGGAGACTATGTCCAGCAATAGACGTGTTGAGGTGCTGATGATAAAGTTGACTTTGTATTCACGTTTTTTCTAAATCACAAGGTAACATTCCATTTTCAAGTGTTTTTTTTGTCATAAGGCAATTAGAAGTTCCAAGAAAAATTATTGAAATTTTATGATGTTGATTATCGATTAATTAATCGATGTCCTTTACATACATCAATTTAAAATTTACATTTTAAATTTCGCGAGTTGAAAACGCTTTTTGATGAAAACGCTTAACGCACATTGTCATTCATTAGTCTTGGTTCATGACGTCATAACGAGAATAAGAGCATAAGTTATTATTACATATTTAAAATGCGATGCTGTCCCTATGTCTTCTGATAAGATAAATCATGTTTGGCTAAAATTGGTGATACTGACGGTCATTGTAATTTCCCCTCCATAAATTGGTAGAATAAACATCGGCATAGCAAAATAAATCGACAGTAAAAAAATACTTTATTCTGAGCAGAGTTGTAATTTCCGCCTTTAGAAAAACCGTATGTATCGGTTTTTGTAAAGGCGGAAATTACAATAAATTGATAGTAAAAATAATAACTAAATACAAGGCAGTCACTAAAATTGTAAACTTAAATTCATAATGATGTCATTACGTACAGTAACATTTGTAGAAAATAGGACTTTTGAAACCAATAACCAAATTTCATTTTAGAACATACGATCTAAACCTAACGTTTACCGATTGAACCTGGTTCTTATATTTTAAATTTTATAGCATCTATTTAAATATTGAATGGTATATTTTTGTTTTAGATGACAGTTAACTCAAACATTAGCTGTATAGAAAGTTTGTCAATTCCCTATAAGCGCAACTAGTAAAGTATGTACGATTATTGCGAATGTATTGGATTACATATTTTGCTATCGTATAGGAGACGTAGCGACCACGGTCTTGATTAAATCATTTACATACCAAGGTCTGTCGTTCACTCTTAGGTATTGTTTGTTATCGTTACTCTTGCAATTCTTCTGACATATTTGTATTCTATAGCTGTTTATGCCCGCGTGAAGGTGAGTTTTTACATTTATCGATATAGTGGTAACATTTTTATTGTAATGCAACTAGGGAAAAGAAGCAATTCATGCCATTGCTATTCCTTATTGTTTTATTTACAGAACATTTTACTAACTTTTGAAGAGCCACGATCTGATGTCTTATATTTATTATACACATCATCATCATCATCATCAACAACCTATAATGTCCCACTGCTGGGCTCGGGTCTCCTCTCAAGAGAGGTCTCCAACTAAGCTTCACGACGCCATACGTCCCCACGCTGCCCAAGTGCGGGTTGGGGACTGGCAAGAATACGTAATGGCTACGTAATGTTGCCGTTGGATGTTTTTAAGCCGCCCGAAGGCCTCCAACTAAGCTTCACGACTGTTATCCTATGGTAACAACCGGGACCACCTGCCTAACGTGACCTTCGAATAACGGAGACGCTCATGGTAACATGCCACTAGCGATCACCCATTCAGGTACTGACCGCGCCGTCGTTGCTTCCCCTCGGTGATTGTTTTAAATCACCGAGTGCAACTGGGCTATGAGCGCCTCTTCTTCTCTCATCATACACATTTATTTCAATTGTTTAAATACATTATTACATGCTTATTAAATACAATCGCAATTTATTTTTATCGCGCTGTAGGCATTATTTATAGTTTTATCTTATGTTTCAATGTTAGCATGTTATGCCAAAGGATATTTATTAGTCATAATTATAACAGAATATTTCATTTTGTTACAGCAACAAAAGTTTGGCTGCGGTGATTACGAACCACCTGCGAAATTGCAATGCGTCGGTGGTGCTGGAGGAGGCGGCGTTGGAGGAGAAGCTCTCACAAAGTTCTCAGTAGAAATAGTTCAACAGTTGGAATTCACCACTTCAGCTGCAGACTCGCAACCCCAACAAATTTCTACTAACGTCACGGTGAAGGCGCTAGCTAATGCTGTGAAGACCTCAAGTTCACCACCCTTGCCACAAGCACCACCCCGGGTGCCAACTCCTTTGGATTGTGAGCGAGAATGTAAAGCCGAATGTAAATCGGAAGTTGCTGACGACGATTTCGTAGGTCTCGAGGAATGCGCAGCGGCTATTGAGCGTGATGCAGCTTCCGCCTTCCCGGGACTGGCCGATCTGATCGGCGAAGAAGATGGAGGTGAAACATTCGAAGATTTAATTACGGAGATATCTGAGTATCCAGAGTTTATGAAAAATTTTGATATCGACGGTGGCAATTTGAATGGGGGAGTGATTGGTTTAGAGCCCTCGGAGGGTGAACCTGCACCGAGACCGTACGCGGGTGGTGAGATGTCACCAGCGGCACAAACCTTGAAACATATGGCGGAGCAGCATCAGCAAGCAGCAGGGGGCGACTGGGGGCGTTATCGCGGATACGGCGGATACCGCCCGCGGCCCGCGCCTCCTACCATGGACCATTTGCACATGACTCAACAGCAACAACTGCATCTGACGCAACCTCACCATAATCTTCAGGTAAGTACTTAAATATAAATTGGAACACCGCAACATGAACAGAAAAGGTATTTTTCGTCCTAAAATGATTTGGGAAATGGTGGCGCTTGAATACATTCCATAGTTACACACTTCACCATAAATGCAAGCATCTCACCAGGCCTCCATAGTGTGGGTCACCATGCTGCATTGTTCTTTTTCGCATTGAGGATGGTGACCACCACTCTTGGATTCTGCTCATGCTTTCCATCAGGCAGGGCAGAGTCATTTTGGCAGCTTATACATAATAAAAAAAAATGCATTCGATTAAATTATAGTAAATAAATATTGTTCATTTTTAGAAAAGTAACAACTTTCTAATCCGTACTTCCATACTAATATTATAAATTCGAATGCAACTCAGTCTGTCAACACAACTAAACCGCTGCACCGATTTCAATGAAATCTGGCTTGGAAATACTTTGATTTCCAAATATGAACTGCGCCAAAAGCTAGTAGCAATGTAAGTAGGTCGTAAAGAAAGTTTAAACAGTATAGAATTATAGATGTAAAAACACAAATAATGTGTATTAAAAAAAATCGGACATTTAACAAAAAGTCATTTACAACAGAAATTTTCCTTCAATTTACGTTTCCATTTGAGTTGAAAGCAAGATAACGCTGTGTTAAACTCCTTACTAATTAAATATTACAAGGAGTTAAAAAGAGGGTTATTTCGTGAATTTTGAAACTGAAAGAATATGTAAATAAAATGTCGAATGAGGATAAAGATAAAATTTATTAATACAAAATTTTAATGGAAAATGTAATACACGAACTGAATGTCGACAATTTTGTCAAGTGTTAACATTGGTAGCATCCAGTGCTACATAATACAATGTTTGTAAGATCCTTTGTTTTGCACATGATTGGTTAAGATATAGGTCTCATCTGTATATACGATACACCGATTTTCTTCGCCGTATTTGAGTAAATTTTTAAGGTTATAAAATCGTAGCTTATGAATGTCATGCCGCTCTATAATTACACGTCTGTTATCCACAGTTTTTCAAAATTTGTATCCATCCCAACTTTAGCAAAACTGTACGCAGAGTCGAAATAATTCCACTATAATTAAGTTTTTCTTGAAATATTCTTATCGACTTTAGTAAGGTAGATAACCGGTGATGTTGTAAATGATAATTTTAAGTAGTTGAACGTTTAACATGAACGTTAAAGTTGTCTAATTCCAACTTCTTTGCACGTTTTTTCCGGTTTTAATACGGAGATTTGAATTTAGAGTAACTCTTCTTCCTTCAGCTAATATATTAGTTAATGTTACTACGTGTGCTGTTACGCATACTCCGAGACAAAGAAATGATGTCACGAGAATATTGATTTTTAATATCTCTTACAATTAAGATGTTTAAAAGTTTTCTGAATTGAATAATTATAAAAATACGTTTGTGGGACTTACACTGTTTTCGGTCCTCAAAATACATGTTCAAATGGCAAAGAAATAAAGCATTGATATAATTTTGCCCTTAAGAAAATTATTTAAAAATATGCTCAGTGAGGCTTAAATATTAACATGAGTACACATATATGTAAGAAAGTGTTTCGAAAGGGTGTTCATATATAGATTATGTTGTATGTACTTTCTTTTAAACTTTTAAGTACGATGCTTATTATTGATATTTAAAAGTTGTTTGTAGTGTGTTGCAATAATGATCCCTATATTTATTATACTTATGACTAAAACAATGTATATAAAATTTAAAACACAGTTACATATAGTTTCAACTTAGAACTGAACTCCGCTACGCCCAATGTAGTTACTGATAGCGATGTCATTGTACTAAGTTTTTCAAAGTTACTAAGTGTCAACTTCCAAATACAAATTGTAACAGAGATTTCTAGACATCAGTTAGTATGACTTTATTAAAATGGAAAATTAATATAAACAGTGACACTGCCATAATCATAGTAATAAAAATTAAATCAGCATAATATTTTTCAGTTGTATTGTAACTTTTCATTGGGTTTTCTCTCGCCACGATTGAGATACTTTATTAAAAAGTACAATAATTTCATTTCCCCGTTACGTTATAAAACAACTGTTAATTGCGTTCAGTAATTATTGGAATACTTTTTGTTGAGCAATTCATGACGTGAAAAGACATAAAAAACATGGAGTCTGGTGTAGTATCGACCGGGGAGAGCGTGCGCGCGCTGCCTGTCGCGCCGAGCCTGCCACACGTACCGCTAGTACTTTGAGCCGAGAGTGTGACGTACTGGCGTCTATGCTCATGTTATTTCTACTTGTATAACAACTAGCTAGAGATGGAGCTACATATTCATTTAAGGGGAACGAATATTTTCACTTCTTTCTCTGATTGTCTCGCATAAGTTGGAAATCGAAACTTCTATACAGAACCAACTTAAACACTTTATTTTAAATCAAACATTTTTAAGAATTGAGAAGTTTATGACGAAAGTAAGGTTGAAGATGATTGTTTTTTTTTGTCATAAATAATACGGCTACCTCAACTTACTGAAGTAAAAAGTACCTTCTAGGATTGTCTACGTGCGAGCAGGTAACACCTGCTCGCACGTAGACAATCCTGCCAAAAACCCTTTTAGTGTTCAATTGTGTGTTTATTTTTTCAAGAACCCAGTACTGCATCCACATTTTAGAAGTATTTTAAATGAAACTGTTTTAATTTGAATCACCTCCGTAACTTCCATTTAAAAAGACCCAAGTCGATTGATCTGACCCGTATATTTTTGATGGAACGTAAAGCATACTACTAATACTGATTCCGTTAATTTTACTGATTAGTACATTTTTTAGAGGCCAAATTAACAAAAAGCTTCGCAATAGAACTTTGTATACATAAAGCTCTGGTATTCCGAAACTCTTTCTTTCATAATAATATTCATTATACGGGTACATATTCAAACATTAAAACTTTAAGTACAGTGTTCCTAGACAAATGCGAATTTTAATTTATCTCAATCGGTCATATACTAATTAGTCACAAAAAGTAGTAATATTAATAAGATCTAGAAGTAGTTTGGCGAACAAGTTTCAATCGTTTAAATGTCTTAATGAGCAGTATAACTTGATCCATCATTTAGTTAAGAAGTGGATTTGCTGTAATCGATGTATACACTTAATTACATGTGTCTATGTGTAAGTTTTATTAATCACGCGCTTGTATCGCGAATAAGCAGATGTGTATCGAAAGCCACATGTTTTATTTTAAGGCCGCCCCATTGTAAACAAGGCCTGACACAATACTTTATATTGGAACGGTGTCTTACAACAGTACTCACCTATTGGTCATACATCAGAAAATAAAGTCAAAATGATCAAATTTTATTGATGATAAATGGTAACACACCACCCAAAATAGTATATACTGTATAACCATAGTGTTTTATTTCTTTCTGGTTATCTTCAATTTTGTTACGTAAAAAAATCAATTTTTGATATCGATTACCAATGTTAGTTTGCTTAATTAATGTACAAACATAATTATGTTAATTCTTAGAGTTGAAACTTTTGAATTGGAAACAAGTTTCTGTTCATTCATTCTTATTTCAGAATTTTTAATAATATAATTAGTAGACCAAATTCACATAATATATTAGTCATTATTATAACAAAGGATTCAAAGTGACGAATCACGTGTATTTAATTGTTTCAGTTGTTTATTAGTCAAACTTTAAAGTAGAATTTCCACAATTGTTTAGTTTATTTCTATAGACAACTCAAGAATATTTGATTCTGTATTGCTTAGAACTTTTAATTTATTAAAACGGATATAAATAACATACATTCTCAGATTTTTATTTTTCTTTCTTTATGGATCACACAAAGGTCCCATGTGAATGAATGAATGCATCCCACAACGACTGATCCCAGATGAAGCAAACCCACATCACACCACATATAGCGAAGTAGAAGGTGACAGTAAATTTCTCAAACAAAAAATATATTTAAACTAGGTGACCCGGCCAACTTCGTATCGCCATTTTTTCGTAATTATTTGAAAAATGTACACTTCCGGTTTTCTTATAGTATTTTTTAATACGGCCTGGCAATAGTTAACACATAAAAAATAGATATCCAATATGGCGCAGTTGTTAAGAAGCTATGCGCTCACATACATTTCAGTGGTTCATTTTCATTTATATCTATCTATACATATAAAAGGAAGGTGACTCACTAAGATACCCAGAGATAAACGCATATCCCAAACCATTGAACCTAGAATCCCAAAATTTTGCATGTTATATAACGAAAGTAAGCACTAAGAAAGGAATTTTCGAATTGCTACCCCTAAGGGGGTAAAATACGGGATGAAAATATTTACTGCTGCGCTGCGGGAACGAAGCCGCATGCAAAAGCTATTATTATTACTATTGATTTACATGATTGATTACATAATTGATTGATTTACATGACATTTAACATGATTTAATAATAGTTATATTGGTTTGAGGCGCTCATAGCCCAGTTGCACTCGGTGACTAGAAACAATCATCGAGGGTAAGCAACGATCGCGCGGTCAGTACCTGGATGGGTGACCGCTGGTGGCATGTTACCATGAGCGTCTCCGTGATTCGGAGGTCACGTTAAGCAGTCGGTCCCGGTTGTTATCATACGATAACAGTCGTGAAGCTTAGTTGGAGGCCTTCGGGCGGCTTAAAAACATCCAACGGCAAGATTTACGTAGCCACAACGTATTCTTGCCAGTCCCCAACCCGCACTTGGCCAGCGTGGGGACGAATGGCCTTAACCCTCTCCTGAGAGGAGACCCGAGCCCAGCAGTGGGACATTATGGGTTGTTGATATATTGGTTTATGCAAACGCACTAGAAACATTTGTTCAAGAAAATCAACGTCACTTAAAATTCCGTGGTACTGTTTTTTAAAGTACCTTAAATTTAACTTGTATAATATGAGTACTATGTCTACAAATGGCTATAAATAGAAATTAACTAGAATCTAATGAAAATATATTTCTAAGAGCAACAATGTGTCTCAGCAAGATGTACGTATATACAGAGTATACATAATTATTATTATTAAGATTATTTGTGACAATCACGTTTAGAAATTATTCTTAATCCATAGTAATATTAAAAATTCGAAAGCATCTCTATCTGTATGTGTCTTAACGCAATGTTCGACATACACAGTAGCGGAGTCGCTGACACCAGACTAAAATATTATTATGTGGCGACTTCCACATACAGCGCAACAACATATAATATATAACAGCGCCATCTACCGAAGAAACATCGAACTACGGTGCAACGAAGAAAACTAAGAAACTACCAATCCTAAATCGCGCAATAGAAGTTCTCGCGCCGGTTAACATATATACAACTTCCCAACATCAACCGTTAGGCAGTGGCCCGCCAGGCATAACCACCTCGCCTGGTCGGAGGATCCTCCCTTTGTGTTGGAGGGACATGACACCCGTTCCTCCACAATTATATGTACTACTTATAAGACTACTCCTTCGTCTGCTCCTGATCGTCATTTTCTTCATCCCAACCCATAATGTCCCACCGGTGGGCTCGGGTCTCCTCTTAGGAGAGGAGATCGAGTCATTTTCTCATCCCTTGTAATTGTTCTACTCGACTCGCTTTACCTTAA
The DNA here is from genome assembly GCA_003709505.1 of Hyphantria cunea. Taxonomy (NCBI): domain Eukaryota; kingdom Metazoa; phylum Arthropoda; class Insecta; order Lepidoptera; family Erebidae; genus Hyphantria; species Hyphantria cunea. Next base: position 271,084 of record PKRV01003346.1, read on the forward strand.
GTGTCAATGTCTATACGCCATACACGAATTGCGGTGAGACTGTTACTTTGGATTTTCCACATACTGATAAAACGAAATATAATAAGGCAAAATATGTACCCAATCCATACGTAAGAAATCGGTAATAACCCATATGTGTAACTAAACACTTATTATTACATTGACAGTGGTGTGGGTATCCGTTACTCTATCTGTAGGTACTAGATGGCACTTCAAACATTTATTTTCAGTCATTTAGTTAGAAGATCAATCGTTGCTTAAATACAACCACGCATTTATAACAAATAGTGTTAATCAAACATTTCAGAAAGGAAATAAGACTTCATCGTATTCATTAAATCATGTTTAATTCTAAACTTATAATCATGTTAGTCTACTGAGTTTGAAAGAACAGAAACCAGTTTTTATTTACATGTTATTATCTTAATAGCACATACAACAACTTCTACTAAAGTTCTGTAATAATAGAATCTAAATACATAAAATATTTTTGCTCACGACTGTGGCCTCCTGTATATGGTTATCGCGGTAAAAAGTAACTTATGTCCTTCCTCAAGAATCAAAGTATCGCCATGCCAAATTTCATCTAAATCGAAGCAGCGGTTTAGCCGCGATATCTTAAAAGACAGACAGACAGTTTTACTTTCGAATTAAAATATTAGTATGGATAATAAAAAAGGATGATCTGGTTATACCGTTCTTTAATTGTTAACTGATTTAGCGAACTGAATTGTTTAATGTGCTTTGAAAGTGCTAAAAATAGAACAATATACAGCTTTTAAAATGAATCATTGTACAAAATTTTAGTTGAAACAATTTTATGATATGATACACCCACTCAAAACAAGGTTAAAGTATTCATAGTCGAGTGACGCAGAAACTCGTTCCATGTGTTATTAGAACAATATGTATCACATTCAAATCTTGGTTTCGAAAGTAGTGACACCGACACGGCCGATGACATTAGAAGTGTATGAATGGAATAAAAAGAGTAGGCTCCCGTCGATTGCTTCCTGTGTTCACCAAGGGAGTTAGACGACCACGTGTCCTTTCCTATAATCGCTACATCAAATTATACACCAATTCATGTGAAAAATAGTACATTCATACAACCTAATTCTATAATATTAATTGATTTATACTAAAAATAATAATAATTATCTCGGACATCTAACACACAACGCCACCTTGTCCCAAGCTAAACAGAGATTGTGTTATGGATACTAGACAACTGATATAAATACATATATACTTTCTTTGTAAATATATGTTTATGTATTATACATAGAAAACACCCATACTCCGAAACAAAGACTTGTAGATCATACAAATATTTGGTACGACCCGAAAATCGAACCCGAGACCTCAAATACAGCAGTAGCATCCACTACCACTATGCCAACGAGGCAGTCAAGTAAGGGAAGATATTACAATTATTTTTAGTTAAGTTAGTTAGTTAAGATATATTTTAGTTTGTATGAAAAGTTTTGTAACATCGGTGTGCGTAAGCCAGTTGTAGAGCCCCACCGACCTCACTAATATTGGTCTACGAATTATTTCGAATCAAAGTGATTTTCACTTACTTGTACCAATGTACCAAAATATACTCATTTTTGCCTTCTGTTTTGCCGTAAAATTATTTTTATACATAATTTATTTGGAACAGTATATTTTTGAATGATGGGTAAGCTTCCTTTCTGAACCTCTTGTGTCTACAACGGATATGCAAAATTTCACGATGATCAGTTGAGTAGTTAACGCGTGAAAGCGCAACGAACAAACAACTCACATACGTATTTATAAAATTAGTTAGGAATTCACAAGTTAAAATTTTCCATTCTGAGAAATGAAAAAGTGTAGTATTTTTGGAGCGGCCTAGGTAATCGTTATCGTTAGCGAAATAGTGCGTGGGCCGTGGGTAGCTCTATTTCCACAGCTAGGACCGACGTAGTAGTCAGGGGCAAGTGACGTCATACCTAACGCGCCCTACGACATCCTTTGGCATTTTAAAAGCAATATCGGCTATCTATATTTAGAGCTTGCTTTATCCCTGTTATGGGACAGAAAATTAAAGCACTTGGAAAGGTACATCTACGCTTTCCGTAAACCTTTTGGTTTCTATAATAGTGCGTGCAAGTATTTTTTCTTTTTTGACGGGTATCTAAAGATATTTTATTTAATTAAATATCTAATTTACCTATTAAATCTTTTTTTTTATTAAAAAATAGTTTATGGCCATTTGTAATGTCCGGTTAAGTGTTTTCCCTATTTCGTTACGTTGTTGCTATGAAGCCGTAGGTTTCTTAGAACATCAAAGGATATATTGAAGGTTCTTGTCAACCATAGATTATTCGACTGCGCAAGCGTGATTTCCACGAACTTATCGCTACACTTGAGGCTATTATTATTGTCATGGGACCTGCGAATGATTGGAATGCTAATCACGGTGTAAAATAAACACGTTAATTGTGTTGCAGACAATTAAGGCTATAGCAAAAATAATTTTACGATTTCTTTTTGCCGTTCCTAAAATGTTCGTTAGAAGCTAACAACTTTATAATAGCCGTGGTAAAATACGCAATACAAAATATTTAGTGGTAAAAGATAAACCATTACTAAAGCATACCTCAAACATTATTCATATAGAATTTTTCTACCTGCGTTCTTGATAACAATTCCAGTTTGGGTCATACGAAAAAATGATACACGAATGGATAACACAAGTGCCGTTAGCTCGTCTGGCTTGACAATAGTGTAAACAGTATACGGCTTAGCAGAGTTAGAACGATATCATTATTGTTAGAGAAAAACAAAAATCGCGGGTGCAGCCGGATGGAGAGCGCTCCAAACAGGTTTCTCGTGCGTCGAGACTCGAGTGCGGTGAGCCGATGACGTGTGGTCGTCTCGTCCGCCAGAAAGACAGCTGTCATCGCGCTTTACTTTCTGATATTTTGCCATTAATCTAGTTGTAGATCAGTGTCCCTGATTTAAAACTAGAAAAACTACCAAATAAGCGGGGTACTAGAAGCTTTAAGCGTTTGCATTATGTTAATGAGATATAAAAATGGGACATTGAAAGTAGTACCACAAGAAATATTACCACGGCACTTTGATGTCCTAATATTTTATGTGTACCTAAGCAAACGGCATTTTGTAAAATTACGCATTGTTATAATAAATACGAGCCCAACTAAATTTGTTTAGCAAGTTCCAAAGTATTGTTATGGTTTCGTTGGCAAATTGACACGTTAGCTGAAATCAATACTTTAGCTGCGGTTAAAGACGCTGGCAAATTCATCTGATTTTATAAACCTTTATTGCATTGATTGATTCACGAGTACACACACACACATATATATTTACATATATATATACCAATAAATGACGACATGATACGTGTCAAGATTAGATAACATTACTGTACCAATCACTGTAGGCTGTATATGTACTTGCCTATATGTTTTGAAAACATCATTAGTGTTACAATGCATTGTACAAATAACCGTGCAATTAAACACATTGTAGATCAATACTTAGTCTACGTCACGGAGTTATAAAGGCCGTGGCGAAGAAACGACACGAGACGTTTAATTATGGCTCTGTGATAACACGACTTAAATCAGTACTTACCTATGTTAAACAGCAGATGTTTAAAACTATTAATAAAACTATTATTAGACTTGAATAAAATACACAGCTCAAACGTTTTGTCTTTATTAGTTTTATTTTAAAGTTTTATAATATATAATAAGTATATATATTGTATACAAAAAGACATAGTTTAATCGATAAGCTCAATATTTTACAACGTGTTATGTAGAAATAGTTAAACGTTAAACACTGCTTATGAATATGTGGAAGACATGGATTTATGTATCACCAACACCAAGGGAGGATCCTCCGACCAGGCGAGGTGATCGATCATGCCTGGCGGGCCACTGCCCAACGGTTGATGTTGGGAAGGTGTACATATGCTAATTGGCGCGAGAACTTCTTTTGCGCGATTCAGGATTGGTAGTTTCTTCGTTTCCTTCGTTACTCCGGAGTTCTACATACCTTCGGTAGATGGCGCTGTGGGGAATTTCTGTTTTTGCGTTGTATGTGGAAGTCGCCACAAGTATCAATTAAGTTAAGCTAACTATGATATTTTTTTTTGGTTCGCAAAGGTGGTTTGGTTACCTCCTTCCTACGGAGGATTTACGTCCCTAGAAAAGATGTGATATTTTGTGAATGATGTGCATATGTTGTGAACAGTCAGAGTCGTCATCATCATCATTAGTCTTTAATGGTCCACCCCTAGACATGGACTCCCAAGTAGGATTAGGCGTACTATACCACCCTGATCAAACATATAGGGTAACAGCTTTACTTGAAACTACTAAAGAGAACTTGAAATAAAAAAAGTAAGATTTTTCTAGGTAGATTGCTCCCTTAATCACCTCTTACGACATACACGGTATAAATGAGCAGGGATCACTATTTGGTCTGTATTTTGACGCGACCTAACTTTTAAATACGTATTTGAAAGTTAGGGTGTTTATTTAACCAATAAAATAAGGTAAAAATCCCGATAAAAGGTAAAAAAGAAAAAGTGACTTTACAACCACCCTTAGGAACAAAGTAGATGATATAATAACAGTCAAACTATTTGTTCCTGTAATTGAAACTTAGAAAAACCGCTTTATAAAGATTGCGTAGAAACAGACGATCGTTGTTTTTTTTTATATTAATTCTTTGACTATACTATAAATGTTTTTATTTCTTGCCTCTTTTATTTGTAATTAACATTTAGAATAATTACTAAATCAATTTGACAAAAATCGAAAGCAATTCTTGAGTACACTATCTTCCACAATGTCATTTATTGTATGTAAATTTTTTGGCGGTAATGTTTTAATATAGATTTCCTTTTTAGATACCTAAGAATTACTTACGAATGCAGAGCATTTAATGTCAATGACTAAATCTGTAAATGTTATATAAGCTTTTGTTTAGGCACATCATCATCAACAGCTTTTAATAATCTCTTGCTGGTCATTGGCCTTTCTTTAGAAGGGAAGTTTTGGCTCAATGTACAGGCAAATATAATCTGGGTTGAACGATGTTCGAAGACAGCTTATTTTTTACTATTTTATTCTTATATATAAAAAAGACACCTCATTTGTATTCATAAAACGTTTGGTATTTTACATATTAATGTAAGTAAAGTGTGTCTTTGTAATTCGCTTCTGCGCCAAAGAAGGAACGTTATTAATCTACACTTCAAGGGATAATTACTATAGTAATTACTATATCTAGGGATGTACCATACATTTATTAAAACATATAACATACTAGCTGACCCACACAACTTCGTCTGTGCCTTTTTTCTACCATGCTAAGCTTCTATTTATCTATGCGTGAGGTTAACTATCCCGAGGTAAAATATCATAGGCTTGCCGGCAAAACACATTAAACAAACATGAAAATCATTTAGATGGTTTCGTACTTCATGGTGAACATCAACGTGACACGAGAATTATTTGTAATGAATGTATTTTATTTGTGTATATCATGTATAAGATTTGTGTATAACATAGGAATCAGTGACACAAAACTGCATAGACTACAAAACAATGCTCTGTTCTGAGGCGTAGACTCTATGTTCTCATCCTAACGACTTCATATCGTATTTAAAATCTCTATCAGCAGTAGATCTAGAAAGCGACGTTGGCTTGGCCTTCTCTAAGCCTTCTCACACTGCCTCGGTGGCGCAGTGGTAGCGTATGCGACTACTGTGTATGAGGACTCGGGTTGGATTTCCGGGCCAAATGAGTTTTGGTGTTTTCTATGTATAATATATGTATTTACAAAAAAGAAATATATTAAATCAGTTGTCTAGACTAGATGGAGTTGTGTGTCAGAATTTCGAAAAAATGTTATAGAAACCTATAACCAAGTGCTTGTTTTTTATTACTTATTTTATAACTGTTTTCCATTAGGTGTCAGCAGCGCAGCATATGCAAGTTAACAGTGCGGCGAGCGGTGGCCACGTCTCAGTAGCTGCTCAGCAAGGCATGTACGCCAGTTTCCAGCATCAGGGAACGCCCTCGCCGCAGCACCATCAAGGTAATATAAGCTTTTATATTTATGTATTTTATAATCTATAAACAGGTAAATTTGGTCATTGATAAACTCTTTATATATTATTGGCTGCAAGCCTTACGCAATTTTGAGGTTTAGATAATCATACGCTAAGGGTGATGAAATGTAATATCGTCATTTAAGTTTAATTTAAAATTGTTTTGCTAAAAATATGTATCTTTTTACATTTTATTATCATCTCCTTGAAGTGGTTTACATTATTGTAACACGAGAATAATCGAGTCGAAATTTACATCTGATTTAATTTTATTTTTATCACAACGAAATATTCTACCGTGGGAGAGCCACGCTTCGGCATGAATGGGCCGGCTCGACCGGAGTGATACCACGGCCTCACAGAAAACCGGTGTGAAACAGCGCTTGCGCTGTGTTTCATCTAGTGAGTGAGGATACCGGAGGCCCATACCCCAATCCAACGCCCCCTATCCCCCTCACCATCCCCTTTCCCCCCCAGTCCGCCATAGTGTGGGCCACCATACTGCATTGTTCTTTTTCGCATTGAGGATGGTGACCACCACTCTTGGATTCTGCTCATGCTTTCCATCAGGCAGGGCAGAGTCATTTTGGCAGCTTAAATATAAAAAAAAAAAATATTTATGCTTTAAAGCACGTAAGTTGTAAAAATCTTTGCTTGTATGTAACATCATTTTAACAATAAAATGATTGAATGTGATTGATTACTTCACTCCGTTTAGCTACTATTTAAATAAATAGTAACTTAACGGAGCAAAGTGATGAAATCATCTTTGTCATCTCAGTCAAAAGCCATCCACTGCTGGACTTAGGCCAGCCCGCCAAAAGGTTCTCCATAAGAATAGCTCTTATGCTGCCCGCACCCAACGTCTTCTTAAGACCTATAATAACTAGGTCGTCAGATTGTCTTATTTACTAGTCTGAAATCTTTTTGGTTGTAAATGACCTACTTTAATCTAATCGAATTATTTTTAAAAAATGTGTCTTCTAAATTTAAAAAAGATTTAGTATCGAATCTATTTGAAATATTTTTGTGAAATTTTTTATTATTATATTATTTATTTATATTTATATTATTTATTTATTATTTTCTTATAATTAACAAACCGATATAGAACTAAATTCTCAAGTTAATCGAAATGTATACGTAATAATGTACTACTAACACTTTCTCGCTCAACACAACATCCATGATGTTCACGAATAGTGTAAATTACACGCAGAAATGATATTTTTTTTCCACGGCATTCATATCGACAATAATTCAAATTACAAAAGTAAGCCAGATGGACCGTATAGAACACGATATTGAAGCTACCAAAGCAAATACAAATCAGAAAGAAAGCGAAAACGGCAGTGGTTTACAGACCGCCATACTGTTTTCACTTCACCAGTGATTTTTGATTTTATGTTCAAAATGCGTCGACCAAAAAGAAAAAAAAGAAATTAGAATATCCTTTGACAGTTAAAAAAAAGATTATTTGGTTACTTTTATTATTTATTTCGACGATAATTATATGGTGATATCGGACACAAAACCTCAACCGTAGTTCGCCTGGGATACAAATTTTTGCCGATAATGTCTCCCTTCAATTGGGGAAATTACTTGTTAGTCGAGGCATTGGTGAATCTATTCTATATTGAGGGACTTGGATTCAAACCTAGGTGAGGTTTGAAAGTATTCTTTGGTGAGATATTATTGCTGATATTTTTAAACAAGAACAATTTATGGATGATTTCACAAATTGTTGTTCTGGGTCCTGTTATCAATAGCAGCACGAACTCTACTTATGGGAAAATTCTTCACGGCCAATCTTACACGTAACTTGATACACTTTTGCGGATGTTTTGATACCCTTTTCACAAAATTATTGTACTCTATTGGCTAATTGGAAAGCTTCTTAGAGCTTACAACACAAATACGACCGTTTTGTTTCTTACAATATTGCTGAATTGTAAAAAAATTATCATCCGTTAACAATACTTTTCTGTGACCCCTCTTTGCATACCGTTTAAGTGGTTTTTTGGATTTTACTGCCCTTTTCTATTTAAATTATCAGTTAAGAAATGACCAGTGCGTCTTTTATATGCTGCAAGTGCTAAATCATCTTTTAAAATGGTTCTAGTTGCTATCTTTATCTCTCGAGATGAGATCTTTTGTTTTCGGACAGGAATTCTTCGAATTATTTCCCTTGCTTCGATCGCCTTTTTCGTACGAACACTACGTGGACGGCCAGATCTTTTTCCGTCACAAACAGAAGAGGTTTCATTGTACCTATCAATAGCCCGGTATACAAACATTTGACTGATAGCATCGTATGGAGGATTTTAAAAATCGTATTTGGCTTCATACCTACCTTATGTAATGCAATCACAGCGATTCGGTTCTCTTTAACACCCCACACCATTTTAATATCGCAAAATATTTTGCAATATACTGGCGCGAAAAAAGGAAATCAGAATGAAAATTGTATAAAAATGACAGATTCCAAATTCAAAAGTAATATTTTGTTTATTTTTAATTGTAACAGTATTTATGGCCAGACTAAGTATTTAAGTAAATAATAAAAATAAAATGATGACTCCAAACTCGGTCTGCAGGTTCTTACGTCATAACTGCAGAATATTAATCATATTTAACAAGTAGTAAATAGTAATTAAATAGTAAAATTAATTACTACGCAATAAATTTGTTAATTTTACCACTATATGATTGATACTTAATGATTAAATTTCTATTATGTATTCGAAAATATCATAAAAAAACAGTGCTAAGTGAAGGTTGCTTAGAATTTTGATTTGTTTGTATTATTTTTATAATATATGAAATATATTATTTTTAAAATTGAAATAAGAATAGTATTGTAATTTGATCATACTTTCTAAAATTAAAATACCCGTTTTTTTTAATCTTGACATTAACAAAAGAACAGTGACTTTTTTGCTTCTGATATCATGACACGCACACATATGCACGTGTCCCTACAGTATCGCTGCTGTTTGTCACGCACACTTAAATAATAAACGGCGTCACATTATTTCTTAGGTACGTTCCATCTGGCTTTCTTTTTTAATCTGAGAAAATAATTTTATTTTTTATAATACTTTTAAAGTTATTATTAGGCATGTTAATTACTTCAAACATCTACGCATACAACAGAATACTATATCGATTAAAAGATGTAGAATCGTTATAAAGAAAAAACAAAAGAAACCTCGCTCGCGTGCGTTTTATTTTTCATAACACACAAGCACTCGGTGGACACAATGTACCTACATCTGACGTCATCACATAGTTGCGTTAGTAACAACAATCAAACTATTAACATCTTTATGCTATTGCGTTAAGTGATAGCATGAGTGTAAACATGCAGTGGTACATGTTACATAGTGTGTGGGGATTCGAGAGTGTCTTGAGGGGCGGAGGGTCGCACCGAGGTTGATGATCTGCGAGAATGCGCCAAGTCGCGCACCTACTATCCCGATGACATTAGATTGACGTGTTTATTACCCATGCTAAATATGCAATTCGCATCTGGTTGCGATTTACTTCAAATATGCTTACACTGTTTCAACACCTATTGTATTTAAAATATACCTTGAATATGCGTGTATGGGTTTTGGCGTGATAAGAGAATCTTGACACTATATGTAAAGCCAACTCTCTTGCTATCATCAATGTTTGGTAAAATAAAATCAAAGATAGTGTGGGTCAGTATCTTCGGGGGTTACTAAGAAAGTGTCAAGAAAATAATATTAAGACCCTAAGTCTTCAGTCTATCCAAATTTATGCGAAAATAATATACAATGACTTGTATTCAAAGTAAAGTCTTTCTTGTGTCATATTTTCGTAAATTGTGGGTAAACGAGTATGGTAATATTATACCTATGTATCTAGCAAATATATCTGATAATATGGCTTGTGGAATAAGAAATGAACATATAGACGTAAATGAATCGTGGTTGTTTTGATTCTAATTAGCACATATTATAACTTGTTTTATTTATCATTTGATAACAAATTACCTGAGATTTATACGAATACTTCCTCATATCTATAAATAAAATTGGAGTGTCTGTTTGTAATAAAAATAACCGCTTTTTACTAAATGCATATACATGTACATACACCAAAATATTTTTTTTAAATATTTTCTGTCTGTTTGTAACGGATAATCTCTGAAACGGCTGGAACGATTTTGACGGGATTATCACTGGCAAATAACTGATGATATAAAAAGTCACTTAGGCTACTTTTTTGAGACTAGGTTTGGTCCGCGGCATTACCCGCGTTTGCTGTACCGCGGGTAACACCGCGGGGCTCAGATAGTTACAGATATGAATATGTAACGAGTTGACCAACATAATTGGACAAGTCAAGTTTGACTGGTTAGATAATTCGACAATATCATTCGTATACAATAATTAAATACCACTTATATTAAAGAAACACACTGAAAACGGTCACTAATCTAAAATACAAGCAACCTGTTCATATACCATTCTTAATTTTTTCATTTGCTTTTTAAAAAACCCATGTACCTATATACCACTGCAGTCACCAAAAAAAAACAATGTTACAGCTGTCATCTATTTAAATTTGGAAAATCAACGACAATGCCTACTTTAATTACATTTCTCAATTGTTTATTATATCATTAAAATGTGTAACATGAATAAGCATGCAGAATGCAGGCAGCACAGGACCATAACAATATGCTTTGGGGGGAGGCCTATGTCCAGCAGTGGACGTCTTTCAGATGAAATGGTGATGCTGAAGTATAATTGTAAAAAAAATGTATTAACCAATACTACGGAAAGCCGTATGTCCAGCAGTGGACTGCGATAGACTCACGTTGATGATGAAAATTAACATATATAATATTACGAAAAAAATATTACGAAAAAAAACATCAAATGTTGGTAAATCAGAATTTAGGAACATTCCTAGTGTAAAATTAAAACATCAACAATTTGATTTTAATTGGTCAGACACATGGATCGTAATCTCTTATCATTTATTCCAGGAAACGGATGCGACTCATACTCGGTGTCTCAGTCGCAGAGCATTAACTTCTCACAGGCGATGCGAGCGAGACCCGCGGGCGCAGCTCCGCAGCCCCAACCACAAAGCCAAGGTGTACCACCACTTGATAACATTAAAATAATCCTTCAATCTGAGCAACATAACCATAATTGCGGCTAAGCTGCGACAAGATATCATTCTGCATTACAGATATTTCACCCCCTTGGGAAACCTTTATCAAAGGGTGAAATATCTGTAATGCAGAATCACTACCATAAACACCTACAATTCAGTAGTTACAAGCGTATTGCCGGCCTTATTCAAATATACATAGGTCTTGGGTGTATTTTGCCTTAAGTACACACGACGTCGACTTCATGTGTGATACCATTTAATGTGATTAATATTATATAAGTGAGTTTAATAAGTAAGCTTTCACGCCTCAAATACTCACGATCACAATGAAATTGGTCGATTTAGTTTGAAAAGAAACGATCGATCCGATACTTACGACATCATCGATAGAATTATTTACAGACTCTGTTCTTTGTTTATTGATGACCACCTAGAAAATTACAACAGTATCTTAAAAATAAAATATATTACGTATTAATAAATTCTGAGATGCCTATCTATAACAAATCGTATCTGATACTACAGGTGTCGCGGCTGCTGGTATATCACGCGAGCAGCAGGCAAAAATGTTGCAACAACAACAGCAGCAGATGTTGCGAGCTCAACAACAACAAATGCGACCTCCACCTCCGGAATATAAGGCGCGATTCGTGAACGCGGGCGGCGTTGGCGGAGTTCCTGCGTTGAGTGCTCGACGTCCCCCCGCTGCAGCTCCCAGACCGTTTCATCATGCTAGACAGTATGCGCCTGAATGGCGACACGTTTTCATGCAACAACAGCCCACTTCAAGGCAGCAGTTTCCACATCACCATCAAGGTCTGCTACATTTTTTTTATTGTACAAATCTAGATAACTAAACAATTTAGTACTCTCACAGCCAATAAATCTTATTAAAATTGAAAGTAAAAACTTACTACCTAAATGTAGCAAATAAAATAAATGAATGGATTTTATAAAACTTATTTCAATGGATGAACGGTTCATCGCTTACGACATGAAAGAATATTTAGAGATTAGATTTAGATTAATCGTAATCTACAGAAGATATGCCTAGTTTACATTATTATTTATTTATGTGCAGAGCTACGGTAGAAATAACTTGCTTTCTATATTTTAAAAGTTAATGTTTACCGGTGTCTTTTTTGTAACAATTCTATCATATCAGATAACTGAAATACGCCGATGTACCCGAATGTATGTATGTATTCGAAAAATATATTTTTTAATATTCATCGTACATTATTCATATTATTTTCGTGAGACTATGGTCTTTTATGCGATTTACATAATCAACAATACACAGTTTATATAAATATTCAGTTAGTATAAGTTACATTCAGAAAATAAAATATACCACTAACAACAAAACAAACATATCGGTAGTAACTAATGCTTAATACGTTCTTTTGGATTAAAATCTTTTAGTTATTTCTAATAACACAAATTAAACAAAGCATTTTATTTTTTTCTAAATCGTCTTTATTGGAGCTCAACATAAATAAACATTACTTTAACTGCATTTATCATCTCCTTAGTAACTTGAGTACAAAGTTATGTTGAAGCACATAGCTCTACATATTAGACATTACAGCGGCTAGCATAGCCAGTTGATGAGTAGAGTTACTAAAAAAATGCATACAGAATAAGATTACAGCATAGATACATTTATGTAGAGATTTCTGCTTAAATGCGTGCGTTAGCAACTGTTGTATAATCTTTATATCATACATCATCAGGCTTTCGTGCAGATAAAAAATATATATTTTGAAATTACGAGCCTATTTAACTAGTAAAATTTATATATGCATTGTTTTGCCTAGTCATTTTAAAACGAGCCCTATCTTTGTGTAAATAGAAACGTTTTAATTTATTTTGTTACGATTATTGATTATTTTATTGATTTTACTGTTATACAAATGTATCACTCGGTGACGAAATGAGAGTTTGGACCGATACCGGAGATCCAGTTTTAAACTAGTTGTAACTAGATCAGTCTAAATTCAGCGTTCAGTTCACTGAAACTCGCCGTGACTTGATTTTTTAATCTTTGAGTACCTACGTATTATGGCTTATTTATTGTTGACGATAAAAATGACGCTGCTTAGTAAATGACGCGAATAAGGCGCCATATCTGTTAGATTATATATATATATATATATATATATATATATATATATATATATATATATATATATATATATATATATATACATATGGTATAGGCCGAGGCGCTTAGAAACAGGAGCACCAGGATTAATGAGATCTCTTTTAATATAATATGTTTTTTTTGTAAAATAGAAGATTAAAATAATATATAGCTGCGATAATCATTATCATCAACCGCCTTAACAGTCCAGACATCCCCTACTGTGGGATAGCCACGCTTCGGCACGAATGGGCTCGAGTTATATCGAGCTCGGAGAGATACCACGGCCTCACAGAAAACCGGTATGAAACAGCGCCTGCGCTATTTTTCACCGAGTGAGTAAAGATATCGGTGGCCCTTACTCCAAAATCTTCCTCTCCCCATTCCCCAAAGGTTGGCAAAGCAATTGCGACGCCTCTGGTGTTGCAGGTATCCTCGGGCGGCAGTACTAGCTTTTGAGGCGAAACGGCTGTGCGTTTGCTTACGGAAACTAAACGGAAAGAACATAGGCCTCTCTTTTTCTATCTTCTTGTAATATTGCCAACGTTACACAACAGTGGTTTTTTTCTGAATTATACCTACCTACATCCAAATGTCATGTTTTATAAATTGAAATATTAAAATCAATCTGAATAATTTGAGTTAAAATTCTTGTCTGTTGGTGTTCAGACGGATACGGAAGTACATACCACTATTGAATTGATTACTCACAAATCAACATTTATTCCGTTGCAGGTTTCAACATGGGCACTATGGGCGGCATGACGCAACAACAACAGCAACAAATGCAAATACAGCAAGCCCGTCTACAACAACAGCAGCTTATGCAACATCAACAACAGAGGTACTTATTACATCTATAGTGCATTAATTACATAGTGTTACGATATGAATATTAATTTACTAACCGTTGTTTTTGTATTTCTAGGACATCTAATCAACAACAGTCGCCGATGTCTCATTTGATCATGCAACAGAATCAAATGATGAGCGTACAAGGACAGGTAACTATAATAATTAATTTGTAAATTTAAAATAACATCTTGGTGGTGGTCATCCCTTAAAAATGAGAATACGTAACCGTAAAGTATCTAAAAGTTTGATGCGGGAACTAAAAAATGTATATAATGGTGGTGATTCTTTTGTTGTCATCACTAAAATTAAATTCACAAAAAAATGTTATTGGATTATATACTCTAATCTCATGAGATTAGAGTCCAGTTTTTGATATCTCACAACTCAGCTGTCACTGTGTTTGTTTTTGTACTAAATACACATTAATCAGAAACACACGCTTGTTTATTACTTGAAAAAGTAGACTTTGGCATAACCAAAATTAGTTAAATTATTCAACTTAGACCATTCTTTTCTTTTCTTCTTCTTTTGATGATATGGCAATCAGCCGGATCAGCTATTTCTGCCAATGTCAAGTATTTTAAGTCTTCGAGTCTTCAAGTCTTCGTCGTGATGGAGTTAATGATAAAAATTATAAAAAATGTGGATGACATGAAATGGGGACCGTCTTTCCAATTCATTAGCTATTCTTGATTTATTATTTATTATTGACCATTCTTTAGCTATTCTTGTGTTGAATGTTTTTAACGTTTGAAGTGTGACGTTTAACTTAACAAGTCGCACCAAACCTAGACGTCGTCTAAATACATGCCGACTAAATTAATTATGCAATTATTTCTTATAATTTATACATTAAGAGTTTAGTTTTTAATACTAATATACAAGCTCTGATCAACTTTTAGTCGGCACTGAATTAAATATAGTCAAAGCTTAGATAGGAGATATTGAAAAATAGACTGTAAACAGATGAGATTGAAGTGTATAATCCAACAACTAATTAAAAAAAAATAGTTTAGTGATGATAACAAGAAAATCACGACCAATGTGAAGTATCTAAGGTTAAAAGATAGCCAAAACATACTGAAAAAAAAATTGTAATAATATCCTAACAGATCGCATGCATACTCGGCCGCTTGATCCCAAACTAAACTTAAACTTATCACTTCTGTCGGGCGTCCCAAGACCCACACGTTTTTTTTTATATTTGTCCCCGTATTTATTACTTTCTGATTGTACTTATATTTATATATTTTTTGCAGATACCAAATATCCACATGAGCCAGTCTCAAAGTATGTCTATGCAGCAAGCCGGCATGGGCGGTATGGGCGGACACCAAGGCAGTCCCATGCAAAATGGACCTATGCAAGGTCAGGGCCCAATGCATACGCAAAACAACCCTATGCAACAAAATTCCATGATGTCAAACGGACCCATGCAAAACCAAAACGGTAACAACCAGCATGCGTTCCCGTCACTCCATAATACGTCTTCCTTCGTAGGACAAACCACAGACTTTAATCTGGACTTCCTTGATAACATGCCTTCCACGGACGCAAGTAATCTCACCGCACAGGAGCTACTTAACTCCTTAGACAACTCATTTTTGAATGACATCCTTTAAATTAAAAAATACAGATTATGCAAGGTTAATGTCAGTAAGTCGTGTAATTATGGTATCAGCCATGGCAACCTTTACTGCTTCGGTGCATAATTGCACTTTAATCTAACCGCCAGAAGAGGGGATAATAGGGTTTTCCTATAAATAGATTTTTACTATAATATCGCTGAGATAAAATGCTAAGATTCTTACTTGAGAGGTTTTGGTTTAGAACACCATAGTTTATTATTAACACCACCTCACGCCGTTTAATAAAAAAGCAGTTGTGTCAAAACATTTTTTCCTTATTTTACACAAGTTTTAAGTTTTATATGAGTTAAATGTGAAACCTCTCATTCGTTCTCTTTCTAGTTTAAAGTGTTTATACTATTTTAAAAATGTTAACCAGAAAAAGCTGAGCAGCTATATTCATAATTTCTGGTAATTACACGACTTGCAACTCCAATTGTATTATTGTGTTTTATAGTAATATAATAATAATCTTTTATCGACGTAGTTCAAAGTCAATTAGACTTGATTATTTGGGTAATCTGGCTACATTAAGTGTTTATACCTTCGTATATAAAAATATATGACCAATAAGAAACAAATTATGACCAAAGTTAAAAACAGGAATTTAACTAGGTCGATGTGGAGTATGGTCCCTGTACCGAGTATTTTTTATTAAATGGAACCGGCCAGTATAGCACGAAAAACCAAACTAACGCCAAATAATTGCCATTCGAATAATACATCTGTCTATGGGTAAATATCTGTCAATAGGCTGCCATTGTTTAGGTCACCATGCTTCATTGTCTTGCATTCGCAATAAGTATATTGACCACTAGGTTTAGATTCTGCTCTTGCTTTCCATCAGGCAGAGTAGAGTCACTTTGGCAGGCTCATACATAAAAAAAACAATAACTATAGTGAAACACAAATTATAATAGTCCACGGAGCACATTGACTCGTATCTGATCTTCCCACTTGTAGGCAGCTGTAATAAATTTCTATAACCTTGTTCTTGTCTCTATTCTTCGCAAACTTTTATCACGAGAGTTATCTTCTTTATTTCTTTCAAAAAGTTTTTGTTTTAAGTTTCTATAAATTGGAAAAGACTTATTTAAAAATATTGGTTTACTATAATTACTTACTTCCTTCTGAAAGGTTGCTGGCATAGTAATGTGTTGAACGAAATAACGCAGTATTGTCGTGGTGTTGGTATTATATCGATAAAGAATTATTATAAATAAGTTAACATTGACGCTGATAATCAGTGTCACCTAGAAATTAAGAACCCCTGGATGTGGGTTTACAGAATATTAGTTTCTCATGAACTTCCCGGGAACACCCCGTTGTGTCCGAGTTAAGTTCTTTACATTATAAATAATGAATTGCCCCCTCATTTAGAACAAATATCTTCAATCTCATCTGTTTACAGTCTATTTTTCAATATCTCCTATCTAAGCTTTGACTATATTTAATTCAAATACCTCATTTTCGGGAAACTTTATTAACCTTTCAATCACGATACGAGAGTCGTTTGCTCGGTCCATTTAATAAAAAACTAATGTTCAATGTATGTGCACTGTTGATAGTTCGAAAGCCACTTGATATTCTGGACCACATTGTTTTGTAGTATTTATTATAAAAAATATCAATTTCGTAGTGTTTATAGTTTTTACTATTGTTAATAATTCCTATGTAAATATTTTAATTTTAAAAATGTTTGTACTATTAAATGTAAGCTAATTACATATATGTATGTACTACTGATATCCGTAGTCTCCCACAAAGCTGACATTCTATTTTCTTCTTATGATTAATTTAGCTGCAGAGTAGGCTAATGTATATTTATTTCAGATTTTATCCTAGATTATAAGAAGAAAAGCACAAAAGACAATATGTTATTTACTTTTAATAAATTTATTTATATAGCAACAAAATTCCGAGGGGCAATACAATAACCATAATTTCTTATGACATAATTTGGACTGCCAAGAGTTGAGGAAGGGTTACGGTAGCTTATTTTAGCTCTACATCGTTAGTTTAAAACAATAATATGACAATGTAAAAAAATAAAAAAGAAATAAAAACTAATTTATAATGAAGGCACTAAAACTAAGGATATTTGTTATTATTTATTGTCATTGTTTTAGTTATATTCTTATTTCTTTTCATTCACTACAGTATGATTAGTTTACATCGTGTATTCCTATTTATACCATATACTAGAAAATAAAAACATGTTGACTGTTATTTTGAATGATTTGCAGCAACAATTAATCTTAAAGCAGCCTTGACAACTTCGACTCTTGGTGCTAGTCATTATTATAATTACTCTCTTGTCAAATGAACTCAGATTAATTTATGACTTTATTTAATACAATCTGCACTCTTTCTTTTTAAGATATAAATGATATTGCCATTACAATATTCACTTATTTAAATTGAAAACATAATTATCCGTTGTTTTGTAGAACCCCAATATTATATAATAGTGCAAAATGTAAATGTTTATGAACTAAGATTTATAATAAGATCATTCCTGTACCTAAGATGATTGTAGATTATACTGTGATGTCGGTCTCAATGGTCAATAGATAATTATTATTATCAATTATTATAGATTATTGTTATTGTTAAGGATCTCATGGTATCATTTAGTTTGGGGTTTTAAGAGATTCTGAAATCATACACTGTTTGTTTCAATATTATTTGGTTTTTAAACGAATGTGTAGAAATTTATTGTCATGTGCATTTTCTTTTTATTATTGTAAGATTATGAGAATGCATACTCAATCATTTCGTTATTTTGTATTTGTATATATTAAAACTGTTGTTAAACAACTTTAGATTTTTGATCAATGTATACTCAAAATGGGTATGTATAAAAATAAATCATTTACCAAATGAAAGAATCATGTCGCAAGCCGGTAAGGTATAGCTCTCTCTGACATAGATTACAAAATAAAACCGATTATTGTGAATGATAGCTACATTCCAGAGCCATTGTTAATAATGTTTTAAATTTAGGACCAATTTTTGAACGTTCTTTTGAAAATAATATTGCATATTGAGTGACGGTGTTTTATTCATTTCTAATATAATATTACCCTAACTAACACAAGAAAATAATCATTTTTACACGGAGCAAAAGCTTTAGAGAAAATTTGAAAGCATACTGGAATACTTTTATTATGGCACATGTTCATGCTTAGATTGAAAGCACTAGGCAGTTTAAATACAGTTTGCGTTGAAAGGTTATTTTTTCAATTTACTAAAAATATGTTGTGCAACTAAGAATCCCAACCGAAGCTTCAAAAACATTATCCCGAGTCGATAGCATTAACCTTTCATATAAAAGCCTTCTGATCTGCGATATTCAATCGTTATCGTCAATGAATAACTTTGTGACGATTACTTATCTGTTCGATAAATATTTAAAAAAATCGATAACACGATTAAGTAACGATTGATGTAACGACGATGTTATTATTACTAATACATAATCGATTTTTGCATAATTTCACTTTAGAGACATAATGTCTGATTTCACTTAAGTTTTTAAAGAGCAAAATAAAGAAATAGCTGAAAGCAATAAAATTTAAACATAACAAATTGTCTATCGGTATACAGTTGACGTATGTACGTCTAAGCAGAACACAGACACGACACTAAGATAGCCGATGAATGTTTTCGAAACAACAGAAGCGACTTATTCTAAAAAAATATAATAATATTTATTCCATATTATTACCACATAATGGAATCGGCTTGATGTTTATACAGATAGTCTGAAAACCTCTCCAATTTCATCTCTAAAGCATTTATCTCCGCTGCTAATTCTCATACGACCTCGTTTGGTTTGTTCTGAAAAATACGAGGGTTGCGAATCCTCGGGCTGTAGAAACTATTCGGCTGGATGTATTTAGCAGTTATCGGCTCTTCATTCACTGCACCAAGTTTACTTTCGTATATGTTTTCATTTTTGTTATTGTCCAAAGTCTTCATGGTGATACTGTGGAATATTTGACGCCGTTTCTTCAGCCTGATGCATGAAAAGATAGTGCTTAGCAGTACTCCGAGTTTGAATAACGCTACGACAAACAATCCCAACATTAGAACTAAGTATTGTTGTTGATACCAGTCTTCCAATGGGCCGAGACAACCCTGAAATTTGAAGAAAATCAAGTGTGAACTTGTGATATAACGTATTATAAGGAAATATATATACCTCCACACTTTAAAAACGTCTATTATCACTAAATTAGTGAACTGTGTTCCTAAATCTACAGTTGTTGCATAGTGTGGTTGTGTATTGAGCTTCAGATTCGCTTTTAATTTTGACCTGTGATTTTAAAGTCAGGTATAGATTGTTAGTCCATTCGCTATGTATACAAAAAGTGAAGATCGATCAAGTCTTGACTAATCAGGATTGATTTTTTACAATTATGTCTTGGGGTCTAATTGGTCAGGGGGCGGGGTTTGAAAGATGCGTTATTATTTTTTAACACGAATAGACTATAGCAAACTTGTAAGATCTAATAATATTTATTTGTCACTTACTCGACAACTTTGAAAAAATATTGAGGTGGCAACACAGAAACGGACAATATCAATAAATATCAATAAAATGTTCAACCTTTTTAAAAAAAATCTGTTTCGAGCTTATAATGTAACAGCTAGATTTACTGAGAGATTACTTATATACTTTTTATAGATATAGATACATACAACGCCACCGCGGCTGACAAATCATATTTTACACATATCCTACTTACATGTATATATCTAAATGAGGGATTGGCCTGTTCTTCTTGGCATCGTGAGGCGTTGACGGGCGCTGGGTTGAGGTATGACACGGTGTCTTCATGTTGGACGCAACAGCTGAGCGGGACGGCCATGCCTCGCGGGCCGAGCCGGCGCAACTGCCAGGTCGACATGTCGTAGTTACGAGAGTCTGTCATACCGCAACATTGTAACTGGAAATCCCGAAATATTCATCACCATATGTACCTACCTACTACCTAATTAGCTAACTTATTACCCAAGCAAATTGAGTTACATTAAAATATTTCATAGATATTTGGATAATAAGATTGGATGGGTCCAAACGGGAAATATAATAATATCTTCACAATTAAAACAAAGATTTTCAAGATTCAAAACAAACTAAAATATAACTCTTATTTTTTAAAGTTGGGAAAGTTAATTGCAATATGTTTTTTTAGTTTGACGTTTTGTTTTGTTTGTCATGTTTTAATAGGATTGCTACTTTCTTCTATGATTGCTTGGTTCAAATACAGAGTACATATTATAATATTCAAGTTGTACCTCAGTCTGAGCCAAGTCAACAGCCGCCGTAAAGTGTTCATAGTCAGGCAGCGCGTAGTAGCTTTGCAAAGCGCCTATAGCTCCCCCGCGGGTGCTCTGCAGTCCTAAACATCGAGGCCATATGGCTGCTATCACGCCACCGGCGCACTCGCATAACAGCATAAACAACACCACTAAAAAGTACTGAAAATATCAAAACACAACTATTTAACTCTTTGAAGTACATTCACTCACACAATAAAAAAATAAACTAAAAAAACGTGCTTACAGAACGACTTCTGTAAGTTTTTTATGTACGAGTATGTTTGCTTGTAACCGATGTTACAAACTTTACGTACAGGCGAAGATAATAAAAGTATGTTAAAAACAGACTTGTCATGACCAAACCAAGGCTAACTGTGCAGTTAAAACAAAAAGATTTTGCTACGAAAATACAAGTCCCAATGGCATTTAAAAGGTATATGATACGTTAATTATTTTTCCATAACACTTGGAATCCAACCAATACATCCTATTTATGTATTCAGATATTATGGTGGTCAACGTTAGCAGATGAATTTTGAAACACCAAATTAGCATGATGTGTTTAACTTTAAGTGTTTGTTACACAATATTGTGAACACATTTTGTATTATTTTTAGTGTAAAAAATGCTAGTGAACCTAATAAATAAATAGTCCATCTAAGTACCAGGAATCGTCAAATTCGTAACCGGGTTCTCAGAGAAATATAAACTGGCAACTTAGGTCTTAAAAAACGAGGGGAACCGGGCTATCACACGCACAGAAAATATTTCTATCCCAGTCTATAGTTCATACAACCCGAAGCAGGATTGAACGCAAACTATGGGGCGCAATTGGGAAAGTCTCTATATCCAGGAAGCTAGGCTTGAAGTATTAAAAATGAGAAAATATTTAGCTAATATGGTATTATATTTTGATGAGTGTATTCTCATCTCAGGGTATTATGAGGCATGGACGGAGACCATTAGCATAATTACAGGTTTTTTGCTACGATTACAATACTTAATCTTCTGTGAAGATCATAGACCGCTACCAAAGCTACAGAAACTAGGTATTTTTAATTGGTATAAAAGTGATCGACCAGTATGGCCAGATTAACACCTTTTGAGCATTTTACAGAATATATAGTTCTGTTCTGTTCTTCCGTGAAGATCATAGACCTCTACCAAAGCTACAGAAAATAGGTATTATTAATTAGTAGAAAAGTGATCGACCAGTATAGCCAGATTAACACCTTTTGAGCATTTCACAGAACTATCTGTTCTGTGAAATGCTCAAATCAGACTATTATGTGAATTCCTTAATTTTTTTTTCCAAATTTAAAAATATAATAAATAAATAATATAAAATATCTTTATTGTAACAAAAAATGGATAGCGTTAGCTGTGTGTTTGAGTCAATTCCTAATCACGGGCAAAAAGAACAAACCAATAGTTACAATAGTAGAGACTTAAGTAAGTAATAGTTTGTATAGTTAAATAAATAATAAATAAATATTTTCGGACATTTTAACACACAACGCCATCTAGTCCCAAACTAAGCAGAGCTTGTACTATGGGTACTAGACAACTGATATTATTACATATATACGCATTTTTTTTTGTAAATACATACATATTATACAAAGAAAACACCCAAACTCCGAAAAATATATTTGCAGATCATACAAACATTTGGTCCGACCCAGGATTCGAACCCGAGACCTCATGGACAGCAGTCGCGTACGCTACCACTGCGCCACCGAGGCAGTTAGATAATATATGTTTGTTTATGGGTGTGATCATAAAGTGTGAGGATGTGGATTTGCTGTTTCATTATAGTATACATAGATTATATCTTACGATTTCATTTACTTAGGTAATCTCCAACACGTGGTAACTATTCTATCGTTGATAAATATTTTATATATATTTTAGCATAGCAATTCCAAATATACTTACAATGCTCAAAACAGCATATCCAGGCATGTAAGTAGTCCAGCATCCTAACGCCCCAGTTGCACACATAGCCAAACCTGATACCAGTAGCGCCAGGGCTAGGTAATAAAAAGGTGGATGAGCTAGTTCACTATCCGGCGCAGCCAATAGCTGTGATAACAATATCCTTTTGGAGTCACACAGCAGTAGAAATCCACATATTACTTCCAGGCAACCGCACGCCTTTAATAATAATAATGAAAATAAATAACTTAGCACTATATATGATACAAATACACAAATAAACACATTCAACTTATTACTTACAAAAAACATTGTGTTGAAACATCCAAATAGCACTTTAGCACTAGTTCCATTTCGGCACATGTTCACAGAATAACTTTAGCTGCGTGTGATAGTTACGATCAGTATATTGGATAAAAGCGACGCGAGGAAGTATGATTGTGTCGACTACAGTACTAATGTATATGAATAAACAAACGGGCGATGAATAGATTCGCCGGTTTTAGGGAGATACGCTCTGTTGAACAGGTGGGGTGACTGAATATTAAGGCATTTTTGTTTAAAATTAATGCATAACTTACTCATGCGTGGTCTACCATTTACACCGCAGAATACTGGTTCGTGACGGACCCAGTTTCACTGCATCTACTTTGTTTTTGTTTTAGGAAATTAAGAGTTTTTTTTTAATAATATCATGCACATATATAAATAAAAATAGTCATTTATTACATATTAACAATAACATTATTGAATGTTAAAAATCAATGTCTTTCTTTTTAAATCCGCCACAGTTAACCGGAACACTAGTGATATCGTCTTGTTCTCTTTCTTTAGTCTCTTGAAGCTCTGAAATAAAATTATAAGGAGTTATATAATTTTCAAAGACTTTCTATATTCTTTAAATTTTGTTATAAAAATTCGCAAATTATGTAATTTGAATGGCTAATAGCCTATTATGATATAAGTTTATGTAACTTTTTTTACCTGGGGGTAAATGTAATTTCTCGATTACAAACTTCTTTCTCTTCAATTTGAACGCCAAATCGAGACTAGGTGGAACATTTGGCACCAAACAGTACATGGCTGATAACTTTGTTATATGGAAGAGTCCATGATAATCCTTATATACAGGGTTTGTTTCACGGCTTGATCCAGCAAAAGACTCAATCTTCACGGCATTGTCTACTGAGTATAACAGTCTGTTCATTATGTGTTCGTCCTGTTGACGGAGATAAAAAACTTTAATTGACATATGAACCCTAAATTTTAAAATTTTTTGAAACACACCTTTCCTTGTTATGGTTGTCTGGAAGAAATCGCTGAGAACGATAAGACCGCCAATTGTTATACATATTGTGTGATTGTTCCTGTTGTACCATTTCGTACTATGTATATACAATAAAGATAAATAAATAAATAAATAAATATGAGTCATGGTTTTTTTCGTCGGAATTATTAGTTATTACTTGCAACAATATGCATACAATACATGCAGTTTGGGGGGTCGTTCGGAAGGAGACGTTCTGGGCGAACGTCGTTCACGGCATCAAGTATGGACTTAGAAATAGCCTAGTCTTACAACGATCATTCTTTCTAACATAGTTTTCGTAGAAGTAGTTCGTAGTAGAGTTGCAGATCTACGAGAGCATTGTGAGCTGCGAATTTCTCATGTTCATAAAAAAATCTATGATTGGGGGGAAGCGTAGTCGAGCATGAACCAAATGTTCTGCCAGACAGCGTAGACCCCCCTTAAGCATTACTTTCTTTACCAAATATTTAGATGTTGAATAAATTAATAATAATAAATTTATAAACATTTTCTTTCAAGTCAAAAATAATAATAATAATAATATTTATTTAACCAATAAATTCTTATGTCTATAATACATCGTTTTCAGATACTTACACATTAACAAATTCACAAATCAGTGAACATCCGCGTCTAAACTAGATAACTAAATATCTGTATTTTAGACGACGGCGCTCTTCCTCTTAAGATTTCTAAACGCAATAGTTCTTACATTTCAATACAAACCATTTTTCAACTATAAATTTAAACATCTTATAAAAAAAAATAGAAATAAAATAGTATCACAATATTACTAAATTACTTATTTATGTACATACAAGCAAAACAAAAATATCGGCCTAGTGAGGGTCGGACTCGCGCAGATTTTCTATACATTTCAAGCGTCTAACTGTTACCAAAAAAGCGCAATAAAATCATCATCATCAGCCTATCGGAGTCCACTGCTGTACATAGGCCTCCTCGGCTTCTCACATCCAGCTGGCCTGTGGACGTTCTACGCAATAAAACCACGTTTGCTGTATGGGATGACCCCTTAAATACTTATTTTATTCTGTTTTAGTATTTGTTGTTATAGCGGCAACAGAAATACTTCACCTGTGAAAATTTCAAATATCCTAACTATCACAGTTCATGAGATACATCCTGGTGAAAGACAGACATACAGACGGAGAGACAGCAGAGTCTTAGTAAGAGAGTTACCTTTTGCGTGCGGCATCCTAATGAAACATATAATAATGGAACATCTATCATCACCTAGAACTACTAAAATCTATACAAGTTAATAAAATTGGAGTGTCTTTTTTATTTTTTGTCTGTCTGTCTGTTTCGCCTAGTCTTTGGAACGGCTAGACCAATTTTGACGAGACTTTTACTGCCACATAGCTGTTGTAATAAAGAGTACTTTTATTTCGGCTTGCTTCGCTCCGCGGTAGTTTTTTAGTTTTAGTTATGAAGGTTCTGAAAGAACCGCGGATAATAACCACGGGACTCAACTAGTTTAAAATAAATCATAAAATACTTGCATCAAATAAATGTGAAGGTATGGAAACAAACGCAACGGCATTTGTGTCCCTCAAAATAGTTCGTAGGCAAAATATAAACTTTATCAGATCTTGACCGTAGTTTCTGCCAGGTTCCTCATCTTCACAATCTTTTGCCATCCACACCGGAGATCCCAATGACTGTACACTTATCCTCAAAATGTTACTATCTTTCTTATTTCTACTTTTATATTGCTCTTTACAAACTTGTTCCTGTATAGTTTTTAGTAACTTGTAGTACAGGTTATTTTTAAAACCTATAACAAGATAATTTAATTGTTTCATAACAACAATAATAGTACATTAGTACCTATATAATTTATTTTACTAACGTAGATATAGAATCAAATCTTCCGGCGACCAATATGATAATATACCAGAGTATGGATACTCAGGTTTATCTAGTATTAGGATTTGATACCAACATTTTGGTCCTGGTGAAGTGGGATTTTCATACTAAAGCCGCAAGCCAAGCCAAACCAAACCAGTAGAGCAAACCTTTAGGCATTAATGATGTTCGTTATAACTTCTAAATAGACATAAATTTAGAATTTTTAGAAGTAAATATAAGAACATAGTACTGTTCATAGATAAAGAAACTCACACTTAGTTTGACTGTTTCAGTTTGCTTGAGGTCTCGCGTTCGATTCCTGGGTCGGATCAAATGTTTGTATAATCTGCAAATATTTGTTTTTGGGGGTTTTCTATGTATAATATGTGCGTATTTTAAATATATAAAGCCGGATGACGTATGCCTGTGTGTGCGTACACACACACTTGTGAAACACAGGCATACTTGTGCACTATAACACTGTGGCAGTAATCGGCAAGAAGAACATCATTAGCATTTAAACAAAAGTATATAAATATTTATGTGTAACTCTTGCTACTATAGTGCAAGCTCTGCTTAATTTAAAGCTAGATGGCGTTAGGTGTTAGATGTGCAAAATATTTATTTATTATAATTTCCTACATAGCTTACCATTACAAACCCCATCATCACTTTCCAATTTACAATAATTAATGTTACAAGTCTTTATTTCATCCATACTGATATATTTGCTAAGATCAAAATGATGTCCAAAGCTAGTGTTGCTGCCAAAAGATGACTCCACCTGTGTCAGCCCCTCATATCTCCAAGCTATCTTCATCTTGTCAACATCAGTGGCTAGTGAATTGATTTCATCATTTTGTGGAACTGTTGTTGGTAATGGCAACTCTCTTACCTGAAGATGACAGTTTTGATTTAATACTTATAAAATATATATAAAGAGGAAGGTAACTGACTAAGATACCCAGCTAATAAGGTATGTTTTTTTTTTTTTTTTTCATTGTGGAATGCCTTTACGCACTTCGCTCCCCCCCTGCGGGGACAGGGGGTTCGCTTTGTGTGGGACTCCTGACTGACTCGCTAGACTACCCACTAAACCACCACGGTGTGCCACTCTGCGCCTGAGACGGGAGGGATCCGGGAACCCCTCCCAGAGCTAATAACGTATAGCCCAACCCGCTTGTTGTTAACAAGTACCTGTACTTCATACTTTATAAATTTATGTTTAATGGGTTGTGGAACTACCCTCCGTCATACCTATTGTTCCTAACTTACTTTTATGATTACTTCACTTGTAATTCTCGGCTACTTTGCTCAATACACAAATTACGATATTTGGTGATTTCTTGAAGGCATAATACCGCTGAACTTAGGATCCTGAAATTTCCCAGGTAGGTTCTTTATATAATGTAAGTGAGCACTATGAAGTGAATTTTGGAAATGCCAACCCTTAAGGGAGTAAAAAAAGGGGTGAAAAATATCAATTAGAAACAATCACTGAGGGTAAGCAACAATGGTGTGTTCAGTACCTGGATGGGTGGTGACCACTGGTGGCATGCTACCCACATGGTAACATGCCACCAGTGGTCATCACCTCCCTCCGGTCTCCGTGATTCAGATCCTTTCAGCTGGGACATATGGCCTTAACCCTCTCCTGAGAGCAGACCCAAGCCCAGCAGTGGGATATTATGGGTTGTTGATGAATGACAGAATGGGTTAGTAAAAGGAAGTTTAGATCCATTAACACAATATAAAACAGGTATATTGCAGAAAATATTGTCATTATCATTTTTTTTTTTTTTCATATTGGCTGGCTGTTGATCTAATGGTTAGTGACCCTGACTGCTAATCTATGGTTGTGGATTCTATTCCCACCCAAGATAAATACCTATTGTATCATGAGCATGTTCATTTGTTCTATATTTGTGTGTAAGTTTTTTATAATATATATTATTTATTTATTTAGTCTGGTTCGAATAGGAATAGGAAGTGAAAATACATCCGTTGCTGCACATGGCCTTCCTCCAAAACAAAGAAAAATATTTCTCTTTCATAAACTGTTATGAACGCAAAGAAAAAATGTCTACCATTCATCCTCAAACAAATCAAAGGGTAAGTCTAAATATTATTATGCAATGTTTGCACTGATAACTCACCAGCACTGGTGGTGCCACGAATTCAACAAATTAATCAAAATGTTTAGTTAATAAAAAACAAAACTCACAATATCTTCAGGATTCTCATCAGCTGATGCCACTAACAAGTCATGTTTACATGCTACACCTTCAGCTAGAAAGTACTTTATTAGAATTCTGCTGTAATTGGCTAAAACATCCTCCTCTAAAAATGATAAATAGATTAATTAGCACATATTTTATTATTTTAGATATGCTCACTTAAAGAGATAAAATTTTTCAGATTTAAATTTGTCTTAAATCATAACATGTAGTTATAAATGATGTTACAGATTATTATTTCCGTCGACATAAGCCTTCCCCAAAGCTCTTTATACCTTATTGGTACTATTTACAAACTATAAATTATTATAATAGAAAATGTAAAAGACTTACCAACAGCAAATATACTGCCAGTTGGCAATCCTGTACCTAAAAACACATAAGACTTTATTTTCAGAATATAAGGTTATGTTGTTACAAAATTACTTGAAGCTAAAATGTAATGTACTTTTGTAAGAACGAGTATTAAAATACTATCACGACTATTTATTTTAACGATAAAATTTATGAATTTGCAGATAATAAGTAATACAACAAGGCTATTGTAATATACTTACCAATTACATAGTCCAGGGACGGAATTCCTGATGATACTATCGGCAAATTGTTTTTTACTTTGGTACCGCTTACAGCGGAACGGGTCTCACTAGTTTTATGGAAACTACTCATGTTTATAAATAAAATATTTAAAATCTTTATCCAAAATTTTTTTAGTTATTGTGTCATCTATGAAAATTGTAAACATATACTTTAGCAGCATGCACACATTTCGAATGCTACAGATTATGCTTTGACAGGCTTAAATTGACAGTTCGGATTTCGGCAGCCCCGGAGGATTAGGCAGGAATCATGTTTTAAGTAGAGAGAGAGTAGATTCAATTTAAAAGTTTATGTAAAACTTTACCTAAAATCTTGTACATAATAAATTTATAACATTTTGAATATAGTTAATTTTATTTAACACAGAAAACAAAAACAAAAAAAATCAAAACAAAATCAAAACCACAAAAACAAAAAGTTACAAAAAGTTGTCTAAATCTATTATTTCAACAATTTGTAGGCTTCGTATTGGTCACTGTTGCTCCCCCATTTTCCTGCGTAAAATTCGGGTCAGGGACTCATCAATATGCAAATGTGGATTAGACGAAGGCAGTTTGGACCACATATTTATTAATTGCAAGAAAAACAATCCATCTTTGGACTTATATGGCTTTTTAAGAAACTTAAAGATCCCCACCCCTATTAATTTCTCTTTTCTTTTAACCAATTCATCGCCAGAACTCATTCAGGCGTTAATGACTTTCATACGTTGTAATTCCATTAAACTTTAATCAGTTTTCCTTCTTCCTTCTTCACTTTGCTATCTTTGTATTTTTTTTTAACACACTAATCTCTTACCTTCATATGTCATTGGCAGAATTGTCGACATCGGCACAGATGCCAAATCCAAAAAAAAAACATGTTTTGATTTGAGAGAGAGTAGATCCAATTTAAAAGTTTATGTAAAACTTTACCTAAAATCTTGTACATTATAAATTTATAATATTTAGAATATAGTTAATTTTATTTAACACAGAGATTTGGTTGAAAAATGTAATACAGTTACAGATCCCTGCATCGCTTTATTTGCTTTCATCATATTGAATTCCATTTAACATAATGCATCGGTGCACTTCCAGTTTACCGATCTGGTCGTTATTATTTTATTGATGTTTAATGCATTCCCCCTGGCGTGGTTTTATGCCTGACTGAGGCTTGATTTGACATTTATTTCCCACGTGTGGCAAGAAGCCAGCTGCTGGCTTCTCGCTCATTCTCAATTCAAATGCATATAGAACGGAATTGTTTAAGCTCGCGCCACTTGCGCCTACACAATGACGTACAATAGTAACAAGGGACAGCCACCGCGCCAACTTTTTAACCATTCTTTTAGACATAAATTTAGTTGTTGCACTTAGAGGTAATATAGAGGAAGTTGTTTACCTCCTTCAAAGCAATTATTATTCGTTTGAGTACAACTATGAATGTATTAATTTGGAATGCTTCGAAAAGTATGTGTCAAAATATTATCTGTGGCTGATCTTGAGTGGCCTGCCGTGTCATAGACTTTGTGGCACATGGATTTTTAATAATATCCTTTCCGGATTATATATTTGTCTTGAATTAATAAGACCAGAAGCATTAATTATTATTCACAATGCAAGGACCGGCAGTTTTTATGGACATATCCCTTGAGGATCAAGTAAGTTTATGTGTAAATAACCTTCACGTCGTTTTCGTTTACATCAATCATTGTATATTATCGCGTCAAAATTTTTTATACATTTTAAATATTAAAATATAGGCTTTGGAGCTAAGGAAATACTTCAAGAGTTTGGGCGCCGAAATCGCAGAGGAGAAATCATCCAAGGGTATTGAGGATGATTTACACAAAATTGTGGGAGTTTGCGATGTGTGCTTCAAAGAAAATGAGTCTGAAATTGAAGCTATACTGAACAGTATTGTTTCTATCATGGTGTCCGTAAGTATGTTTATTTGAATACCATAATGCTTTTCACTTGCTCAGACCCTCAACAGTCAGCAGCAAACCATATAGTACATTCATTGCATTTCCTCTACTGTAGTAGCTAGCAATATCTTTATGGTATTATTGAAATACAGGAATACAGCATTTATAGTACTGACAATAATATCAATTTTAATTTTTTTTTGTAAACATGATTGTTGGTTATTTATATTAGAAACAGTCCAGTATATTATTAAAAATATATTCTGTACAATGTTGAAATTTCTTTTTAGATACCTTTGGAAAGGGGTGAAAATCTGATAGTGGCTTTCAGCCAAAGGCTCAATAAGGCACCTGGGCCTAAACTTGGAGTGGTTGTAGTACAATCGTAAGTAGCAAAGTACTCAGTATTATGTTAATTTTAATTGTCTAGTATATCTTTGTTGTTGTTTTGGTATATTGAAAAACACTAGAAATTTAATTATTTTAAAGAAATATTTGGTTATGAACATTTATTTGTTACTATAATTTGATTACTTAATTAATGTTCTTTTAGATATTCAAAATTAAATAAGATAATTTTATTTCAACAGAATGTAATAATATCAAGGAAAGAAATAGCAAATAAAAGTAAGAAACGTTCAATGTACATTAAATATTAAAACCACTTCTTAAGTTACTGATAATATAATTCTTTGTCTATCATGAAATAAGATTGTCTGGGAATAAAAAGTTTATTAGGCCATTATTATTCTTTTAGTAAAAATGTTTATTGGTTTGTAATGAAAACTGTTTGCATTCTTGCTCCTGCTATAATCCAGCTTTATTATATCACCAGTATGAGAAGCCATGACATGTATCACAATCTGAAGCCTAAATTAAAAGTAAAAATGTTAAACATAAAAGAATACATTGTTTGAGTTAAATGTAATAATTTATTTATATGTATTTTCAGGTTATGGAGACTTTACAACAATTTAGAGCCAAACTCTCCTTTACGCTATCATGTATACTACCATGTGATCGAGCTTGCAGCCCGTGTTGGGTTTGTACGTGAAGTGTTCACAGGAGTGGAGCAACTTAGGAAAGAGTTTGCTGGATGCCCCCCTTCCAATGAACAAATGCAGAAACTATATAGACTGTTGCATCAAGTATTAAAAGACCAGAACAGGTAAGTTCTTCTAAAAGCTAGTATTTACTACCCCTTAAAGACATGAAGTCTGTTAAAACCCCTAGAAGTTTGCTTGAGCTTGGTTAGCTCACCTAGATAACCTTACTACAACACTTAAAGGACCATTCTTGAGTCTAAATGTGGGAACATATATATATATATAGCTACCTGCCATAATGCTGTGGGCAAAGCTAGTTCAAAAAAAGAAGCCTAAGTTACACCATATATCATGAGCTATCTGCCAGTGAAAGTCTCGTCAAAATCGGTCCAACCTTTTCAGAGATTTGCTGGAATAAACAGAGTGACAAAAATTCAAAAGTTGTTTTTTTGATGTGGGTTCCATATATAGTTCATTCGTTTATATAGTGTCTGTGCACCTGCACGCGATTGTGGTTATTGTTGTGAAATACGAATGTATTAATTCATACAATGGCATAAACTGACTAAAGGCAGAATGAGCAAGGTGACCGTATCTAAGCGAATGGACTATATACTATCATATTCATGTAGTGAAAAGTTGTTTATTACAAATAACAAACAGACACTCCATTTTAGTTTATTTATACCTGTATGTGTATATATATCTGTATATGACATCAATAGGAATAATATATATGTTACAGTGAACTTGCTGCCAAGGTAATGATGGAATTACTTGGCACTTACACAGATGAGAATGCTTCATATGCAAGAGAAGATGCTATCAAATGTATAGCAACAGCATTGGCAGATCCCAACACATTCCTACTAGACCCATTGCTTTCCTTAAAACCTGTGAGATTCCTAGAAGGGGAACTCATTCATGACTTGCTGACGATATTTGTATCAGAGAAATTGTCTAGCTATCTCAAATTCTATAACAGCCACAAAGAATTTGTTCAATCTCAAGGTGAGTTCTATTTATTTATATTTTACACACTAGAATAGTCCAACACAACAAAACAATGAGTGCTGCCTTTCTTCTAAACTCTAACTATTTTGAAAAGCCAGGCAGGATTTTTGCAGGCTTTGTACAGTTCAGAAGAAAGCTTGAAAGGTTGCAATTGCTTCGAATTTATTTATTTATTTAATCTTCCTGCAATTACATTGCAAAAGGCAGACTTAATGCCTGAATCTCTGAATTTACGCTTTGTTCTGAACACCTCACCAATTATTATTATTTTTAATGGTTTATATTATTAACTAGCTGAACCCCGCGGTCTTAACCCCTTAACTGCGTGTAACACCGTTGGGCAAAGGTAGTCTAAGGAAGGAGCCTTAGTTACTCCCTATATCATTAGCTATGCAGCGAATGTCCTGTTCGAATCGGTTGTTTCAGAGATTAGCTGGGACTAAAAGACAGACTGACAAAAACGTTAAAAAAAGTGATTTTGGTATATGTACCGTGTATACATATACATGCATTTAGTAAATAGTGTTTATTTTATATTAATATTACAATAATAATATTACAAACGAACACTTCTATTTTTTTTCATTTGTGTAGATTTCTGTATGTATTTGAAATATACCTTTTACAGGGCTCAATCATGAACAGAATGTCAAGAAAATGAGGATATTATCCTTCATGCAGATGGCAGAATCAAACCCAGAGCTCAGTTATGATGAGATTATATCTGAACTGCAAATCGAAGAGAAGGACGTAGAAGCTTTTATCATTGAAGGTAATAAAATTACAAATGTATAAAATTAAAGGAGATCTTCAAATCCAGTCATGGGATTATAAATATGACTGCACATATGGTGTAGTAGTTTAAGCATTCATCTCGCCCCTGCCTACTACGCCGGGTGTTGTAGGTTCAATCCTCAAACGGGACAACAATTTGAGTGATCCACAATTGTTCTGAATCCGGGTGCTTTTGTGTTTGTTTCATGTATGTTTGTAAAGTCCTCCGTCTCACACAAATATTCCTAGTATCTCATCAAGAAAAATATAGAGAAAAAAAAAACAGTGAACTATTTGCCGAGAACACCAAAAAAAACATGCAAAATGATATAAATGTAAGCTTTATTTGAAATTAGCTGACCCCGCGTGCTACCCACGGTTATTATTGAACCTTTACCATCACAACGGCGGGTAACGACAGAGCAAAGCTAGTAAAAAAGTGGCCTAAATTACGTTTTATATCACCAGATATCTGCCACTGAAAGTCCCAAAAAATGGGTCCAGTGGTTCTAGAGATTAGCATGAACAAACAGACAGACAAAAAGAAGAATTTTTATTTTAATTTAATTATTTAAGATTTTTTTTTTGTTGTAATTATTGTATATACTTAACTTAACATTTTTTGAAAAACTATTCCATTGAAATAAACCAGAACAAACAAAGAGACACCTAATTTTTTTTTATTAGTATGGATGTTAGCATAGGTTTTAATGAATCAACATTCCTATCTACTTTACATGTAGGTTTTCTTTTCAAAATAATCTTGTATAAATTTTGGAAGCTGTATACGATTGTAATTTGAATGCAAATTTCTAAAATTTCCACGTAAAAGTAATTTTATAATTAAAGGAATGGATGTTTGTTAGTGTTGAAGACTCGGCTTGTGCGCGCGCGCATGGACCAGGCCGAGCGCGTGGTACGCGTGTCGCACACCATGCACCGCACGTTCGACCGCGCGCAGTGGCAGACCCTGCGCGACGTGCTGCTGGCGTGGCGGGCCAACGTGCACTCCGCACACGACGCCATGAAGTCCGTCGCAGCCGCGCAGATAGAATACGCCACGCAGAACCAGAAGGCCTAGATTTATTACGGATTTTTATGTCATCTGCGATCGCCTTATTTCGTAAAGTGTATGTACGCGACTATGTTGTAGGGATGCATCTTGTAATTCAACCCTATGACGTAGTCGCGAAGTACATTACAGTGTTACATATGTATATTTCGATATATTTGTTTTGTGTATTGTAAGAGTGCATACTATTTTATTCTTTCAGAGACTGCCCATTGTTATTCAATTGATTGGAATATCAAATTATTTTCCACACCAGTAACACACTTGTAACTGAACTTATTTACCTTACTTTAAGTCCGCTTATTACAATAAAATATGTTGATTGCGGATTATGTAAAAATCTGTGTATTTGGCTATTTTGTAATAATGTACTAATTAAAGTATAAAAATCCTGCAGTTCAGTCAGTTTCATTTGACATCACTTTGAAAGTATTAGTAAGAAAAACCTCAGTTTCTGAATTTAGTAAACAAAAATACATCACTTCAGAACCACTTACTCTTATTGTCAATATAAGGTTTTTATGACAGAATGTTACTAAAATTTAGAATAGTAAAAAATTGAAAACAATCTCCAAAAAGGTTTTGTGAAATTGCGATAGATATCCTACGCTTTTTTAGTTGTTCAATTTCATAATTAAAAAAACCAAAAACTAAAAAATTTGATTCTTGATATCTGCAACCATACGAAGTTACGTTGCAGAGGGTATTTCGAAATAAAACTCTTAGTATTTCTAAATAAAGTCGATGATCTGTAGCATTACTCACCCAATAGGCATGACGACAGTAACCAACAACCTCTAAAATTTTGTATGTATCTGATGAAATAGGGTTCACAGAGTTTAAAAATCGTATTTCTATTCATATATAGAGCGAGATTAATACTAATTTAGTAAGTTAGTTCAGTTGAACACTAATCAGAGCCAGCTACATCACTTATGTTTAAAGGTCGCTTTGTTCGGATAGATCGACGATCACTTTACTGTTTTTAAGAGCTATAATTAACACTGGTTGACAAATGGTGACGTTGCGTCTACGACGTGACGTCACAAACATACGCCCTGACACCACCCAGCGTTTTGGCGTTATCCAGGCCTATCTGACACAGATACTTGCCTAAGCAACCGTGTCCGAAAGGAACCTCCGTTATCAGAACCAGGGAGGTGAAAGCTGCATGTTTTGTCTCCAGCCACTCGTGGGATCGACCTTACACAGGAAGATCCAGAAAATTTAAACAAGATCTATTGTCTATTACCTCTGGTAATTGTTTATCAATATAGTGTTTGATAATGAAATAAAATGAAATAATAATAATTGGCGTTTAGTCATAGGACGCCAATGTCTTTGTATGAATATAAGTAAGCATCTCCAAAATTATATAAGTATTAGCGCTGTACACAATATATTTTAGCTATTTTCAAACTGTATTAGGAATTATATGTTTGCGTTAGTTTTTCCTCATAGACTTTCAATTACTTATATCTTTAGTTTGCACACCTGTTGAGACTTGACTTTTCGTTAAGTGTAAATAATAAGATTCCGATGAATTATATATTAGTATATAATCATTTATCAACCGACTTCGAAAAGGAGGAGGCCCTTTTTCGAAGTCGGTTGATGAATGATTTCAGAACTGCATGAAAGTAGGTTATAAAGAATAGAAACCTTCTTCTTTTGATGAGAGGGCAACCAGCTATTTCTGCCAATGTGTATTTAAAGTCTTCAAATCTTAAGTCTTCGAGTATTAAAGTCTTGGTCGTGATGGAATTAACGATAAAAAATGTGGATGAGATTAAAAGAGACCGTCTTTCGAAAAAACAAAAAACGATCCCTCTAGAAACCTACTTGCTTGCTGTTATGTACTATGTGTCAGGTTTCCCCTGAATGTCAAAAATGTGATGTACTACGTACAATCCTATTATAGAAAAGTGGATTTGATTTAAATCGTAACGAGGTCGACAACTAATATTTGAAGAATAATTAATGGATTATGGGCGCAGAAATCCGGGGTGTGCTTCTAACGTCTTTCGTACATTTGTTTGTGTAGCACTGACCATGTTGCTCGGAATACATGTTTTCACATACTTCGGAGGCTCTGGTTACTATTCAATGGATGGTGACTTTTCTGACATAAAGTACGTTGTTATGCAGCTTTCTAGGAGCCTGACTGATGTAAGTATATTGTTAATCTCACAATCGTAGATGATATTTAAAGAACCCTAGGTATTAAATAAAATCTTTAATCATTCGCTTATGTTTTTTAATTTTATCGGCTGGCCTATATGGCTGCCGTAACCATGTAACAAAAAACTAGCTATTGATTTATTAATCTTCTGTCGTTAATCAACTACATTTGTACAACTACGTGGTTCATTAAAGATTTTTGGTAAATGTTATACCAATCAAATTCACAGCTTCTAAAGTATTTAAGCTAGTCTCTAATAGATGGCGTTACGTGCCATCTTTCTTTCCTTTTGCATTGTTAGTTACTATCATAGATGGAAGTACTAGTAGTTTAGTGCACTATGCTTCATTCAGTTTACTATGTTATCAGCTAGAAAATTCTCTTTCGTGAAATTTCGTGATACCCTGATGGATTCGCCTACGTCTACTTTCCTGTTAGGTGAAAGTTGTAATATCAATTAGATTTATATAGTTATATGTTCTGCCGAGACGGGACTTTGTTGTGATTGTATCTTTTATTTAGAGGTCAACCATGTTAAGCTGTTTTTTTTTTATATTTTGCAGTAGGAGACATTTGATCAGAATCATAATACAGCATACATGAAAATCCGATATTGAGTTCGTTGCTTTTTACAAAATGAGTTGTTACCAACTCTCCGCTTACTTACTACCTACTAGAGTTAGGGTAGTTGACTGTATCGTAAATAAATACTGATATCTCGTTCAATAAAACCAATACAAAACATCTCGGAAAATATAATTATTACAGCTTTTCAATTCTGTTACAAATTTTAATATATTGTTCAATTGAGTAGTCTAAAACAGTGACGTCACAAGTCAGTTCTTCTTCTTTTGATGATATGGCAATCAGCCGGATCAGCTATTTCTGCCAATGTCAAGTATTTCAAGTCTTCAATTCTAAGTCTTCGAGTCTTCAAGTCTTCGTCGTGATGGAATTAATGAAAAAAAATATAAAAAAATGTGGATGACATGAAATGGGGACCGTCTTTCGCAAAAACAAAAAACGATCTCCTACAAGTCAGTTCTTAGTACATTTTTCATACAAAGTGATCGTTTTAATAGGTGGTAAAGAGTAACTGATTTGACTAAGGTGTCAACTACCATAGAGTGTCCATGGGCGGCAATACTTTTTTATTAATGATAAACTTTGCATGTCTTTCAGCCAAGATGATTATGATACTATACCAGCTCCGATACCATGAAAATTTATATTGGGGATGGTATAGTATTATTTATGGTATGGCATTGAACTAGCTAGTTTATTTCAATTCATTTTATTTCCATTATTATTTTTTATACGTACGTAATTTGTAAGTATTTATCATATTAATGATTTTTATTAAATAGGTACTAATATATTTTCAAGGTTAATCGTAAGCACGAGATTCTACAAGTTGAGATGGACCGTTTATCTTCCGTGCTGCCACAAGTAACGTCAGGTCACGGCAAAAGTAAGGAGGCACTGGAACCTTGCAGGCGCAATCCTCACAATCAGATTGGAGAAGTACTCGATTACGATAGACAGGTAATGAGATGTGGTTTTAGATAATAGTATCAATGTTAAGTGTATGTATTGTGTAATAGAGACAAAAAAGTTTATGATGAACGGATAATGGATATTTAGGTACTATTTAAATGGTCGGGTCCGAATGGCGTAAGAAAGCGGTTCCTGGATCTCTCCCGTGTCAGGCGCAGAGTGGCACACCGTGGTGGTTTAGTGGGTAGTCTGGCGAGTCAGTCAGGAGTCCCACACAAAGCGAACCTTCTGCCCCCGCGGGGGGGGGGAGCGAAGTGCGTAAATGCATTCCACCACGTAAAAAGAAAAAGAGGTTTAAATGGTCGATACACCGCTTCCTACTGCGCCAAGTGTTGTGGGTTCAAATCCTACATTGGACAACACTTTGTGTGATCCATAAATTTTTGTTCTAAGTCTGGGTATACATTGTGTCCGTTTCATGTATGTTTGTAAAGTCCCCCGTGACACAGGATGTATATTCCTAATACAGGATTTGTCTTTTAAAAACAACAATTACTATTTACACTATATCACTACGATATTTTAACTCCTAAGGTCTTCTTAGTACTGACAATTTTGCCATTACTCCAAAATACCACCAATTTGATCATACCCCAATGTATTGGCAATATTGTCAGCCAGCCTGTTTATCAACTAATTGATGACCCGAGGTACTTCATATCACCTTCATGTATTTGTGTAAGATCTTGAGACACCTGTCTGAAGGCACCTATAAATATATGACAAACAAGTGAAAATTACACACACACACACACAGCCAGGAACAGTTTGTAAATTAAAATTGTTGTTTTTAGTATTTCCCGTTAATTACTATTCATGTTTCTCACAGTTTAAACTTTCCCTGAACAAAAATATTTCTAATATCTGTCGATTTGTCGGATCGAACAGTGGCCACTACATATCTTACTCGTATTAATAATATAAATGCGAAAGTTTGTGACGATGGATGTATGGATATTTGTATATTCTTCTCGCATAAACTACCGAATGAACTATCACACTATTTAAGATTAGAATAACACTCGATAGCGATAGCAATTTTTTTTTATGTATGGCTTTTTTATGGAATCTCGGGCAAACGAGCGAACGTATCACCTGATGGTAAGCGATAACCACCGCCCATGGACTCTGCAACACCAGAGGCTTCACAAGTGCGTTGCCGGCCTTTGGGGGAAAGGGAGGAGGATGGGGATGAGGGGAGGGGTTGGGGTATGGGCCTCCGGTATGCTCATTCACTCGGTGAAACACAGCGCAAGTGTTGTTTCACATCGTTTGTCTGTGAGGCTGTGGTATCACTCCGGTCGCTACGCTTCGGCATGAATGCCCATTCATGCCGAAGCGTGGCTCTCCCACGTATATGGCTATGCCAAAATGACTCTACTCTGCCTGATGGAAAGCATAAGCAGAATTCAAGAGTGGTGGTCACTATACGAGTATTCCTTGCGAATGCAGACAATGCTACAATGCAGCATAGTGACCCACACCATGGTGGCCTAGTGATGGTTCTGCATCATTGGGCCTCCGGTCTCACACTCACCAACTAAACATGACAGCACTGTAAATTTACGTTGATTTTCTGTGCGAGGGTAGTACCGCCTCGGTCCCAGCCTGTTAGCTTGTTTTTGCTAGCTGCTAATAAGAGCTAGTTTTTTATTATGAATATCTAATACATAATTGTACGCAATGAATAGAGTTACGTAGTTCCTTAGTTAGTTATTTAAATGCAGTGAAAAGGAAAAGTTTAAACGATTTGAAGTATCATGCACATACATAGTAGTGACAACTCCAATAAATCGTTCGATCATTGTATCGAATGCCAATATTCCTAAATAATACAGATAGGTATGCTTACATTTCATCTATCATATAAAGGTTGAAGTGAAGATCTAAGGCATGTGAGTGAGGTACCCTTCGACCCACGTATGTAAGTACTTATAAATAACTATGATAGACAACGTACCTACTCGTACTTTGTTTGTGCCTGTTGTCGCTCTTCTCTTTGATCTTTTTTATACATAACTGATTTCTGACATTATTATAATTTGTACAGATTTACATATGGCTTTTAGGTTCTTTCAAACACATTATAAATAATACTAAAGTCGTTCTTTTCAAGTTCAGCATGCACGTTAAAGCATTTATTTAAAAATCTTTGACAATTTCTATCATTATGTACAACACTTTAGTAAATTGTGATTACTTTAATTTTCTTGTCATTGTTTCATATAGATGAATAGTTTTCTGGACCTAGTTTGAAATAATTAACATCTTAATTTTTTTTATAATATTTATTAATAACTCATTTACATATTCGGCTGTGTATGTCGGAGTTCATCTCTCGTATATTCCCTATCTAGTGGTTATCGTAAGTGCCGACTAAGAAAAGGATCAAATTACGCAGAAGAACATCAATGCATTAAAAAGGATAAATTAACAAATACCGTGCTATAGAAGGCCCAAACGCCCTTTTTAAGGAAAGGGCAATGTGCAGCAGTGGACTCTGGCTGTTAATTATTATGATGTATGTGTGTACATCATAATAATTAACAGCCAGAGTCCAGGATTACACATTAATATTTTTTTAAAGTGAATGTGTATACACTTTTAAAAAGTATTAAAGTGTAATCCTTAAATAATTATGTTCCTTAATATGTACAGATAACTGACTTCGCACTCGAGTCTGCGGGTGCAAGGGTGATAGATACAGCGGACACCATAGAACATGTGCAGTACGAATCTCCCGTTGGCTACGCACTGCATATATTTACTTCGTGGGTCTGTCGGAATTGCCTTGGAGCGCGGGCCATGCTCCGGCCAAGTTCTCTACCAGGCGAGTGTTGGGCATTCAAGGGTTCCAGAGCAGAAGCTACGATACTTCTTCTAGGAACTGTAAAAATCACGGGTTTCAGTATTGAACATATTCCGCCTCAGATTTCGCCAACAAGGTGATTATCTAGTTACGTAAAAAGGCAACAATATTTCTGTTACTTGATGATTAATTTATGGAGTATGATGTGCATACTCCATAAATTAATCATCAAGTAAAAACTTCATTCACTGATCTAAAAGTACAAGTAAAACAATTTTCTCTGTCTGTTTAAGAAAAAAGCTTTGTAAATGGATTAAATTTAAAAATTAATTATATCTATAAAATAACAAACTACTACAACAAATGAGCCCAAGCACCTTTTAACAAAAGTAGGTACAACTTAAGTAGCGTATCGTGAGAGAGCCACGCCGGTTTTCTGTAAGGAGTGATACCTCGGCCTTACAGAAAACCGGCGTGAAACAGCGCTTGCGCTGTGTTTCAACGAGGGAGTGAGCATCCCGGAGGTCCATACAGCAACTCCTCCCTGCATTTCCCTCCCCATCTCCCAAAGGCTGGCAATGCACTTATGACGTGGTTGGTGTTGCGGTTGACCATGGACTTCGGCAATTGTTCACCGTCAGGCGATATGTATGCCCGTTTTCCCCCTATTCCGTGAAAACGAAGTAGATACAAGATATACTTCACTTAACGACTTACATTTAGACGAAATTTTGTAACTATACTTAGCTTGTATATAAAAAGAGATACTTAAAGGCCAAAGAAGTAATATAAGCCCACAAAATCCAACGGCTATGTATAAATAGCATCATATTAGAAAAGACGACAGTCTCGTAGTCAATAGAAGATCCATAACTTCACCGTCCTAAGATAAGCAAAGCCGTACGGATAAGTACGGCTTTGCCTATATATTTTTACTTATGAAAGGAAATCCTTTTTATTTACTCAGGGAAATATCGTCGGCTCCGCGCCTATGTCAAGTTGAAGGGCTTGAATATCGGACGGATGCTTACGGTCACGATTACGGAACTTTTGAATACGATAAAGACGGAAAACCCAATCAATATTTCGAGGTAGCTCACCCTACAAACAAGGGGTTTAATATGGTAAGACTAAGAGTGCTGTCGAACTGGGGCCATCCAGTCCACACTTGCGTGTACCGCTTTAGAGTACATGGAGAACTAGTTCACGGGCAGGTTCCGAAGAATTCTGGCGATGACAATATTTTAGAGGTTATAGAAAATGAATAGCATACGATATATTAAACACTGCGTTTTATTCTACAGGTGTATAAGAAATTATATTTATTAAACTATATTGTAATAGATATACGAATAGTAGTAGTGGTACAGTAACAGGTAGGAGATCTACACTGATTTCAGCACGAACGGGCCAGCTCGACTGGGGCGGTACTACCTTCGCACAGAAGATCAACGTAAAATGTCAGCGTTCGTACTGCAGTCTTTCGTTGGTGAGTGCGAGATGGGAGGCCCAATGATGCCTAGGCCGCCATAGAGTAGGGAGTATGCTGCATTGTTGCATTTTCTGTACGAGCAATGAGTGTGGTGACCGCCACTCTTGGATTCTGCTTATGCTTTCCATCAGGGATAGTAGTCGTTTTGATAGGATACTTAAAAAAACCTAACTATAAACATTGCTGAAAAAAAATTTTTTTTTAATATTATTTGTATTGTATTCCTATTTTATAGTAACGGGAGCTATTTAAAACACTTACTATAAAATTGAGTTGAAACAGAAACTAACGATTAAGGTTATTTTCGGAGTTATTTGGATTGTCAATTTCAGTCAATAAGTTCAAAATGAATGGAAAAGTAACATACTAACTGTTACAGTTACGGTTACCCAACTACAAGTTATTTGTGTTTTCGTTAGTGTAAAAGATAACAAAAAAAGAACAGTTACATGAATTGTTTAGCTGTATTAACCTAAAAATAACTGTAGAAATAAAATACTCATGCATTGCCTTTTGTTTTGTGATTGTTACCTTTTTACCTGTCTAAAGCCAAAAAAAAAGGTTATAGTTTTGGCAATCTATGTATTTCACCGTACTGAACTGATTTTAATGAATAAGTTAGCTTCGAAATTTAAATAGCTTCGTAATAATGACCCCGGTGACATAGGCTATATAAGTTTTATCAAAAGTTTTAATGTAGAGTACAGTTTATTAAACATTTCCCTATCAATGTTATAAACGTTTAAATGAGGGTGAACTAATAAGACAAGAGTACAATAATGTGAACAAGGGGTCATCGCCCAAAGTATTCAAAGAATGCATTTTGGACTAGGCTGGACTTGAGAGCAGCATTTAGTTGATATTCAATGACTCAAGTTGATTTTAATGATTCATGTAATTGAAACACCTGGAGAGCACGTGGACGATAGAGAAATTATTCCCTTCAATGTTTAAGTATAGTTATAAGGACAACACCATAGGTTGCTTCCAGTCGGGTAAAAGATACTTAAATATAACAAACATCAGAGAATTCTTTCTTTTCTTTTTTTTTATAAAAGACAACTCCCGTATTAGGAATATAAATTCCTGTGTTGCGGAATCTTCACAAACATACATGAATCGGACACAAAGTACACCCAGACTTAGAACAACAATTTATGGATCACACAAAGTGTTGTCCCATGTAGGATTTGAACCCACAACACTTGGCGCAGTAGGAAGCGGTGTGGCGACCACTGAAACCACTAGGCCAACCGTGTAGTCAATACTCTATTATTTTATTAATAGAATATTGGCATCATCTTCAACTTCCTAGCTTTTGCTATGAATTGGGGTCGGCTACTAGTTTAACCGGTTTTACCTGAATATCGGTGATCTGAATTCGAAGGTTGAACTGTTATTGTCAGTATTTTTGAGGGTACTGAGTTCCCAATAACGATTGTCAAGGTGTTCATGTCAACCGGGACCGAAGGGTTAACGTGCACGTGCTCTCAGAGGCACGGGCGGGAAATTCCGGCATGTTCCATACCTCGGGATGCTATCAAGAATTTCTTGTACGAAAAACCCAACAGCAGTCCGACCCGGGTATCGAACCCAAG
The DNA here is from genome assembly GCA_003709505.1 of Hyphantria cunea. Taxonomy (NCBI): domain Eukaryota; kingdom Metazoa; phylum Arthropoda; class Insecta; order Lepidoptera; family Erebidae; genus Hyphantria; species Hyphantria cunea. Next base: position 315,731 of record PKRV01003346.1, read on the forward strand.
ACCTCTTAATCGGCAGTTGCTTACGCTAGGCACTAGACCAACGAGGTAATTAAAATAGAAATAGAATAGATTGAAGATGAATATTGACATAAATAACTATTTCAATGAAAGTTTTTGTCAAATACTATTAGGTAAATACATCGTCAGTCTTTAATGTTCCACTGCTAGACACAGGGCTCTCGTAACAACGGAAGTTTAGACCTGCTGCTCCGGCTAGACGAGTTAGATTAAGGTTTGTTTTAACTTTTCCTTCTCTTAGCATTGATGTTGCCCTGAGTCTACCTCCTTAATCGCCTACTACGACACCCATGGGATGATTCGAGGTAGTGACACTCTGTATACTTAATCCATTACCATACGGAGAAAAAAAAGAAAAAGATAAATATATAATTAATCGTAGCCTCTGAGAATAAGAATGAACATCTTTTGACCTGATCGGTTTATTGTATGACTCAATCTTGTCAGAATCGGTGCGAGTCGACGGAAGAATTTGATGCTGATTTTTTAGTGCGGAATAGTATATCACAAAGAAACATAAAAATGCGTGTGCCTAATACATCAGTATATCTATTACATTGCAGCCATTAATGCCAGGTGCTTGCTACCCAGTTATGTCCATTGTGTTGCACAAAACGGGAGAAAGGCAAACCCATAGATGTTAATCTGGGTGTCCGGCAGCCGAATGCTATAAAACGCGTCTATTGTGAAGTCGACAATGCTACAAAGCACATAAATTAACATGAGCAAAGTGATCATGAGGCCCCGCGGTGTTCGGCCTAATGGGTTGACCGAGCCACCGAGCAACTGAGCCTCGGAGTTTAGATCCTTTTGTATCGAGACGCTCCTAGCTAAACACATTGAGGAAGGACAGTTCATTTAATTTATTGCCTCAGAAAGGATAATGCACCTACCTGTGCAATATGAACTGTTTGAGCTTTGCGAATATCCATTGAAACTGCATAGACTTTGAGCCACTACGATGGCTAATGGTCTCACACGCATGATATTAATTTTTCTATCTCTAGGGAATGTTGTTCTTTTGGATACAAGGTATCCTGTGTTCTTTCTGTGTTGCTGTTAACGATTTTTTTGATAACCTAAACTATTGCATAAAGATGTAGCAGATACTAAATTAAATAACGTTGTACGGTAGCATGCGTTTGTTGACGACGTCTTTTTTTTATTATAAATAAAACACTTTTTGAAAGTGGTCGCTTTTATACCTATTAGTTACGGTTTTGTCGGTTCAGCGCCAAATAAAGTATGGAAGCCTGCAAAACAGCTCTGACAGCTTGAAGCCATTTTTTTTATTTATTTATCTTCATTGCGTGCATATTACAAAAATACTAAATAAAATGAGTGACAAAAAGGATTACTACAACAATTGGCGGTCTTATCGCTCACGGCGATCTCTTCCAGACAACCATCACGGACATCAGATTGTTATGTATGATTTTTAGTAGTACACACAATTAATACAATCATTACATTAAGAATTTAAAAAATAAAAAAAGAGAAAAAGGAAAACAAAATGAAAAAAGTAACAATAATAAAAATAAATCAATAGAGGTTTATACCTGCTCATTTATGTGAATAATGTAAATGTAAAATACTTTTATCGCCCCATAAGGTTGATTAAGTTTTCACTAACGTGCTTTTCGTAAGTGGCAAAATTACTTAGATGATAAAGAAGTGCCTTTGTTTACCTTTGTGAAACAATTTCAAGGTGAACAAGGGCTATCGCTTGAGCCGGTGAAAAGAGGAAACCAAAAAATCTATTCAACCAGATGGACAAAGTGGAGTAAGCCAAATGCATATATGTAAGACAAATGTAAAATAAAGAGGAACATTAAGCAGAAAATATTTGAGTTGTAGAAGAAAGAGATGACTTATATATCGTGGTCGTCCCTATCTTCTTTTATAGACAAACAGTTAGAAAACCCTTAACATATTTCATCTGCGACTAAGTAATTACGGGACCTTGTAAACATTCGCTAAACTACTGCAATGTGCGCCTTCCCAACCTAAAAGAAAGAATTATATTAGACTGAGCCGTGCCATGAACGTATTGTACTTGGCCAGGAGGGGATATGGTTTTAAAACGTAACATACATTTTGCCTATGTCCAGCAGTGGCCTGCAATAGGTTGATGATGATGCATTTTGTAAGAAGCAGTTTATATTACACAGTGTATAATCCGAGAAAAATCATTTCACTTGGCCGCCATAGGTGAGAATCATCATATTGCATTTTTCACGTTTGCATTATGGAAGGTGAGTTCCCCCCGTGGATTCTACTCACACTCTGCATCAGGCACATTATAGTAATTTTGGCAGCTAAACCCTATAAGAAAAAAAAATCCAAGGCTGATTTCGGCCCGGCCCTGCCACGGCCTTGTCTTCTATAAATGTTTTCCAAACCCAAAATTTTAACTGACGTTTAACTACAACTTCTACTTCAAACTTAAATAAAGAACGAATCACACACCAAGACAATCCAACTACATCGTTACGTCTAACTACTTTATATTAACGCATAGACAAGCATGAAATCGACATAGATACACCTATTACGATCGGTACGAGCATTAAGGACACAATTAGGGCGATGCTGAAGTACCGATTCCTTTCTTTAGTTGGCTCAATGTGTTTCCTTTTCTTAGAGAAATAGGACGCAGCCCAAAAGGGTGAAAGTAGTTCTCGATGAAATTTATCCCTTTCTCAAACCCCGCCTACGTGTACTACTCAATATTAATGATGTGATCTTAGTTCAAATGTCTCTCGCAGTCTCCGCTTGACATGTATTAATGAAGAGTATTTGTGTCCAGATTCTTACATTTGGTCACCCATTTGCGCAGCCACGTAAAAAGTTAACAATTGAGTAATATAGCATTATTGTAAAGTATTACTTCTGTGTCCCGCGGTGCTGCCCGCATTTTTGGACCTACTTACCAGTATTCAACTATATAAGTTTTTTGTCATACATATCCTTTGAAATGCTTTTGGTGAGTAAACATTATAATATGCTTCAATGGTTCCTTGCACGCCCATGCCATTGCGTTGTAGTCTTAATAAAACTGTTTTATAACCAGATATTACATTTTTTATACCTTATTATTCAAAGACAAAAAACTAACTATGATTTTAAATCGACGTGTTAAGAGATTAAATGTCTGTAAATAAAGCGTCATCACGTCAGAGATGTTACATACTCTTGAATTGCACTGGACTTTATCAGTATATTTGAGGTCACTAACTTCCCAATAAGAAATATAAAACAATCAAGGTTATAAATTTCTTTAGGTACATAAATGAATTATTCTGAAAATGACATAGATACACTTACATATTTCAAACTTACTATGAAAAACAAGAAAATGGACATAAAAGATTACAGTAGCTGGGGAAAAGGAGGCGTATTGAAACAGTTAGGGTTAGTTTTAAGAATACCACAAGTCTTAGAGAGACTACAGTAAAGGCTAAAGTAGGATCAACGAAGTTTTGGCCCACAGGCCCATCGTGTTGCTGGACGAGGCGGGTAAATTGTTTGAGAGGGTGCTCTCTGCCTGCATCGTCTGGCACCTCAGCGAGGTAGGCCTCGACTTGTCGGTGCCTACCTCGTGCACAACTCAGGTTCCGAGAGGGGCGTTCGACGATCGATGCCGTGATGCGCCTGAGGGCCGTGACCGAAGAGGCGGTTAGTTGTGGCGGCGTTGTGTTGGCGGTGTCTCTAGACATCGCCAACGCTTTTAATAGTCTGCTATTCAGCTGCATCAGGGAAGCACTCTGCTATCACGCGGTGCCAAAGTACCACTGGCAGCTAGCGGCAGACCATTTGGAGCGTACCGTCGTGTACGAGGACCGAGAGGGCGCCTTGAGACGGCAACCCATGTCGTGCCGCGTTCCGCAGGGGTCTGTCCTAGGAGCACTCCTGTGGAACGTGGGGTACGACTGGGTCTTTCGAGAGCGTCCTCCCTCCGGGCTGGGCGTAATTTGTTACGCCGATGACACCTTAGTCACAGCTCGGGGGGCGAACTTCCAGGAGGCGGCGGATGAAATATCTGGGCCTGATCCTCGACTTTAGGTGGCTCTTCGACGAGCACTTCAGACAGCTTTCTCCGAAGCTGGTCGACGCTGCCTCCGCCCTTGGGCGACTATTGCCCAATTTGGGTGGAGCCAGCGTCACAACGAGAAGCCTCTTCACGGGGCTTGTCCGGTCGATGGCGCTTTACGGTGCACCGGTATGGGTGGCAGCTCTGACCGACCAGAATAAGGTGCGCCTCAGGCGGTCTCAGAGGGTATTGTCGGTCAGAGCCATACGCGGATACCGCACGGTGTCGACCGAGGTGGCGTGCGCCTTGGCCGGGACACCCCCGTGGGATTTGGAGGCGGAAGTGCTCGCCGAAGTTTATCGACGGGTGGCTGAATTCCGGGCGGAGATGTCGATCGATGGTGTTCGCCCTTCGCCCGAAGAGGTACGTGAGTGGCGTGAAGCCGCCCGTCGAGCCACTATGGTTCAGTGGTCGTCGCCTGGAGGCTCCAATTGCTGGTCTCACCACCGTTGAGGCGCTCCGGCCGGTCATCCTCGAGTGGGCAGGGCGGCAGCACGGGACCCTTTCCTTCCGACTGACGCAGGTGCTTTCCGGGCACGGTTGCTTCGGGAAGTACCTGCACTCGGTCGCGCAGAGGGAATTGAGTCCCGCCTGCCACCACTGCGACTGCAGTGAGGACTCGGCCCAGCACACGCTGGCGGTGTGCCCCGCTTGGGCACCGCAGCGTCGGGCCCTCACTGCACTCATCGGAGGAGATCTCTCGCTGCGGCCGTCGTACGCTCTATGGCGGGCGACGAGAGCAGTTTTTCCGCGATCGCGACCTTCTGCGAGGAAGTCATCTCGCGGAAGGAGGCGATGGAGAAGGCCCGGGAGGACGATCTCCACTCGGACCCGATCCGCCGCCGGCGAACCGGCCGGCGGAGGCGCGCCTA